>JAPXFY010000030.1:48915498-48927998 GCA_030674185.1 Monoplex corrugatus | reverse complement strand
ACCCTTGGTTACTGCTTTTAGATCAGATCCATCATGCAAGTGTGGAAACCTTCATGGTGTTTTACGGTTTTGTTGCTTTTTTTAATTTTTTTTTTTTTTTTTGGGGGGGGGAGGGTGAGGGTGGAAGCTGAGTGGGGTCTTGTTTCTGCCCCTGGAGGTTTCAGGCAACTTTCTCCATTCTTTCGCGTCATCTTTCTGCTGCCATCCCCAGACCAGGAAAGTCAAACATGAGTTTGGTGTCAATCTCTTCTAACTTGCCCCAAGGTAATGTGGTTTGTGTCTTCAGTGACCTTTAAAGTAGCTATGTGTGTGGTGTGATAGATTCCATGTCCCTCCTTGTCTCATTGTGTCTCTCCTCCTCGTCCTGTCTGTCTCTGTCTCTGTCTTTCTGTCTTTCTCTCTGTCTCTCTGTCTGTCTGTCTCTTTCTCTGTTTCTGTCTGTCTGTCTCTCTCTCTCTGTCTCTGTCTCTTTCTGAATGTCTCTGTCTCTCTTTCACTCTCGTTCTCCTTCCCTCTCTCTCTCTCCATCTCTCCTTCCCTCCTTCCCTCTCTCCCTCCTTCTCTCTGTCTCTCTCTGTCTCTCCCTCCCTCCCTCCGTCTTTCTCTCTCCCTCTCTCTCTCTCCCTCTATCTCTCTCTCTCCATCTCTCCCTCTCTCCTTCCCTCTCTCCCTCCTTCTCTCTGTCTCTCTCTGTCTCTCCCTCCTCCCTCCGTCTTTCTCTCTCCCTCTCTCTCTCTCCCTCTCTCTCTCTCTCTCTCTCTCTCTCTCTCGGCACTCTATATTGATTGGACAAAAGCTAATCCGACCGTTCCTCTGAACTCCAGAAATGGGAATTTGTATGATTTAGTTTTAAATCAAGGGCTGTAACATAATGTTTGAAAGCTAATCCCACAAGAGAAACTATAATTCATTCTAGGGAATGAAAACCCTGAGTTCTTCAAACAGCGGTGTTAAAAGATGGAAAACACTGACACAACCAGAATTGTCACAATTAATGTTTCTCTACCTAAGTCACAGTGTTTATGACCTATGGTTACAGAGAAAACAGGTGACTGACAAAAAACCCTTAATGTTGGCACTGACATGCAGAATGGTCGTTTGACTTTATCAGACCCTTTGCTAAGCACCACCTGTACACCTGCAACAAAATTATCAGCCAAATACAAATGCTAATCATAAGACCAAAGCCGAAGTATTGTGACATATATCAGTATAAATCAGCCTTGTGAGTTCCTGAAAAGTGAGCAGACACAACTGGGTCTTAGCATTTCTCGAGGATACCAGATTGTTTTCAGAAGAATGTAATTCATGGCACAAAGAACAAACAACAGTCTTGATGAGTACCAAGAATCACTCATAAGGAAGATAGGAAAGACAGCAACATTTAGCATTTATGAGAAGGTGATTTGGAGCACCTGTCAAACGGAAAGCTGGGGAAAGAAGCACAGTAACCAGGGAGAAATGCTGGACGGACTTGCAGATGGCTTGGATGAGAGGGTTGGAGATGCACAAAGATAAATGTTTGAATCCATGGTGTGCCAACGCCATGCGCAGGGCACCTGAGATGAATGATGTGTTTTCAGAAGATGTTTGATGAGTTCCATGGTGATGACAGAGAAACATACTGACAAAAGACTTGATGTTGGCATGACACAATGTGTTGATGTATCAGTCCTTGCAGTAATGGTAACTGCAAAAGACAGCAACATTATATAGCCATCATATTATGAGGAAGGTGGATTTGGAGCACCTGGTCACAACGGGAAAGCTGGAGGGAAAGAGAGCACAAGGTAGACCCAGGAGAAAATGCTGGACGGACTTGCAGAGTGGCTGGGGATGAAGAGGGTGAGGAGATGCAACGAGAGATAGAGATGGTTGGAAGTCCATGTCGCCAACGCATGCGGCAGGGCACCTGATGAGATGATGAGATGATGATGATGTGATGATGATGATGATGATGATGATGATGAAGATGATGATGATGAACGATGATGATGATGAGTGACTCTGACAAAAGACTGCGAGAATAATTCTGTTTGCATTATTTCGTTTTGTTTTGTTTTGTTTGTTTTGTTTTGTTTTGTTTTGTTTCTTTCTTTGTCTGTTGTTGTTGTTTTTATCAATGCTGTTGGTGCCTGTCTTAATTGCTTTGGAGTACATCGATTCATTCCATTCCATTCTATATTTTTATGCTTTAGAATATGTGCTCAAACAATGCCTTGATTCTTTGCAGGGATGTGTGTTAGCTTAGGTTTTGTGTCGTCAGTTTCATAGATTTTCAATTTCGAGTACATATAATATGGCTACCAAACCTAAATATCAATTGATAAAGGTGTTGAAATGTGTTGACTGAAACATTTTGTATCTTACAATGCTCAGTTACTCCTCGTTAAGAAAGATAAGTAAATAACCAGAGACAGTCTCCTCATCTCCTCCCCTCCTTTTTTTCTAACCTAAAATGCTTCTACCGTTTTGGCCTTCCTCCGACATTCTCATCTGAATTGTATCTGTTGAAATGACACTTTAAAGGAAACGTTTACAACACATGGTTATTGCGCTGTAGACAAGATAATGATTGTAACTACAAGCTTTTATCAGGACAGACATTTTTGTAACATTTTCCTCTATGGCCTTCGAGCAATAGATCCTGTTCTTTCACGATCTCTTTCTTCTTTTGTCATCCCCAGACAAGGAAAACCAAAATGGTTTTTGTTTTGTTTTGATTTTGTTTTTTTAAGACAATCTCCTTTAAATTGCCACTGGGTATTAGTTATGTTGGTGGTCTTCTGTGTGTGGGGGTGTGTGTGGGTGGGTGGGTGTGGACTTGTGTGTCTGTGTGTGTGTGTGTGTGTGTGTGTGTGTGTGTGTGTGTGTGTGTGTCTGTGTTTGCCTCTGTCTGTCTGTATGTCTGTCTGTCTCTGTCTCTGTCTCTATCGCTGTCTCTGTCTCTATGTCTCTGTCTCTGTCTCTGTCTTCTTTCTCTCTCTTTCTCTTCCTCTGTTTGTCTGTCTGTCTGTATCTGTCTCTGTCTCTGTATGTCTGTCTGTCTTTGTCTCTGTCTCTCTCTCTCTGTCTCTCTCTCTCTCTGTCTGTCTGTCTGTCTCTTTCTCTCTCTCTCTCTCTCTCTCTCTCTCTCTCTCTTTCTGTCACATTCATGTACGCACGCATACACACACAGATACACATACGTGCACACCTACAGAGACACACACATACACGTACACAGACACGTACACACACACACACACGCACACAACACACACACACACACCAAACCCCCACTCACACACACACACACACCACACTCACACACACAACACACACACACACACACACACTACACTACACACACACCTACACACACTACACACACACAACAACATAACCATAATCTTCTCTACACCCTCACACTACTAACACTTAAGAACACAACACAGAAGTACACACACACACCAACCACAGCACAACAACACAACATACACACACATACACACATACACACACACAACACACAACAAACACAACCACAACACAACACACACAACACAAACACAAACACACACACAACACAACACACAAACAACAACACACAACAACACACACAAACAATACCAACATACACCAACACAAACACTAACATCAAAACAACAAACAAACACAACACATACACACAAACAGACACAAACACATCACACACACAAAACACGACAACTAACAATACAACATAAGAACAACCAAATATACACATATATAACATACTAATCATAACACACAACGATGCATACACGATGATAATACATAAAAAATAAAACAAGTCTAATCATTCATCACATCATATCACTCCATCATCATTATCAAATTATCATATCTCTTCATCACTTCTTTTTATCGTTGTTATCTTTTTTCTTTTTCTTCTTCTTCTTTCTTCTTCTTCTTCATTCTTCTTTCATCTTCTTCATTCTTCTCTTCTTCTTCTTCTTCTTCTTCTTCTTCTTCTTCTTTCTTCTTTTTTCTTCTTCTTCTTCTTCTTCTTCTTCTTCTTCTTCTTTCTTCTTCTTCTTCTTCTTCTTCTTCTTTCTTCTTCTTCTTCTTCTTCTCTTCTTCTTCTTCTTCTTCTTCTTCTTCTTCTTCTTCTTCTTCTTCTTCTTCTTCTTCTTCTTCTTCTTCTTCTTCTTCTTCTTCTTCTTCTTCTTCTTCTTCTTCTTCTTCTTTCTTCTTCTTCTTCTTCTTCTTCTTCTTCTTCTTCTTCTTCTTCTTCTTCTTCTTCTTCTTCTTCTTTTCTTCTTCTTCTTCTTCTCTTCTTCTTCTTCTTCTTTTTCTTTGCATTCTTCTTCTTTGCATTCTTCTTCTTTGCATTCTTTTCTTTGCATTCTTCTTCTTTGCATTCTTCTTCTTTGCATTCTTCTTCTTTGCATTCTTCTTCTTCTTTGTATTCTTCATCGTCATGTAACCAAGATCCTATTAAGAATAATCATGATGAGGACAAGGAATAGAATCAAAAGAGAAATAGCAGATGAACAGTGTGGATTTGTGGAAGGGAAAGGAACTATTAATGCCATATACATCCTAAGAACTATTATAGAGAGGTCAATCGAGGTGAACAAGGATTTGTATTTATGCTTTGTTGACTATTTCAAGGCTTTCGATCGGGTAAGACATGAAGAATTGATCAACCTACTAGAAAGACTCAATATTGATGGAAAAGATCTACGAATAATCAGAAATATGTATTGGGAACAAGCAGCTACAATGAGAATAAAAAACGATATAAGCTCTTTCCAAAACATCAAAAGAGGAGTCAGACAGAGTTGTGTTTTGTCACCAGATCTGTTTTCACTTTACAGCAAAAACATCATGAGAAACCTAGAGGAAGACCCTGGATTAAAGGTTGGACGAAAAATGATAAACAACATTCGATACGCAGATGACACCGTGCTAATTGCAGAAAGTGAAAGGGACCTACAAAACCTTGTGAATATACTTGAAATAGACAGCAAAGGTAAGGGGGTCGAACTAAACAGCAGGAAGACTGAAGTCATGGTGATCAGTAGAAAAAAAGAAATCCCCTTATGCAAAATAACAGCAAACGGCACATCCTTGACACATGTTGATAAATTTAAATACCTGGGAATGGTCATTTCATCAGACGGCAGATGCACATCAGAAATAGCTGGCAGAATCGGCCAAGCAAAAACAACATTCAAGAGGATGGAAAGCATTCTTACCAACAAATGCCTATCAGTTACAATCAGGAAGAGAGTTCTTGAATGTTATATAGAACCAATACTGTTGTACGGTTGCGAGGCGTGGACAGTCAACAAGCAAAGCCAAAACAAGATTGAGGCAGCCGAGATATGGTTTCTAAGAAAAATGTTGAGAGTTCCATGGACAGCAAAGAAAACAAACGACACAGTCTTGATGGAGGCAGACACAAGTAGATCATTCATAAGGAAGATTAGGAAAAGACAGGCAACATTCATATGCCATTTTATGAAGAAAGGGGAATTGGAACACCTGGTAACAACGGGAGAGCTGAAGGAAAATAAGCACCGGGTAGACCCAGGGAGAAGATACTGAACGGACTTGCAGAGTGGCTGAAGACAGGAAGGGTGGAAGAGATGCTTTAGGCAACAAGAAGATAGAAACAGATGGAAGTCCATAATCGCCAACACCATGTGGCAAGGCACCTGATGATGATGATCATCATCATCATCATAATCATCATCATTTTCATCATCATCACCATCAGCACCACCACCACCATCACCACCATCACCATTATCATCATCATCATCGTCATCATCATCATCATTATCATGAAGGAAAGCATAGAGTACAGACCTGTCATGCGCACTCAATCCTTAAAGGAACTCCATAGCATCATCACTGTCACCCTCGATCAGAATTATCACAGCATGGTGAGAAAAACAAACCCACAAAACAAAAATAAAAGTGGTTCCAGGTTTCGTGGCTCTTCAGTCCCTGCTGTCATGGTGACATCAGTTTCAGTGGGTTTAGAGGACATCAATGGTTGTTGAAGACATCAATGGTGTGGAGGACATCAATAGGTTTGGAGGACATCAATAGGTTTGGAGGACATCAGTGGGTGTTGAGGACATCAATAGGTTTGGAGGACATCAATAGGTTTGGAGAACATCAGTGGGTTTGGAGGACATCAGTGGGTTTGGAGGACATCAATAGGTTTGGAGGACATCAGTGGGTTTGGAGGACATCAGTGGGTTTGGAGGACATCAGTGGGTTTGGAGGACATCAATAGATTTGGAGGACATCAGTGGGTTTGGAGGACATCAATAGGTTTGGAGGACATCAATGGGTGTGGAGGACATCAATGGGTTTGGAGGACATCAATGGGTTTGGAGGACATCAATGGATGTGGAGAACATAATGGATTTGGAGGACATCAATGGGTTTGGAGAACAACAATGGGCTTGGAGGACATCAATGGGTTTGGAGAACAACAATGGGCTTGGAGGACATCAATGGGTTTGGAGGACATCAGTGGGTTTGGAGGACACCAATGGGTGTGGAGGACATCAGTGGGTGTGGAGGACATCAATGGATTTGGTGGACATCACTGGGTTTGGAGGACATCAATGGGTTTGGAGGACATCAGTGAGTTTGGAGGACATCAATGGGTTTGGAGGACATCAGTGGGTTTGGAGGACATCAATGGGTTTGGAGGACATCAGTGGGTTTGGAGGACATCAATGGGTTTGAATTACATCAATGGGTTTGGAGGACATCAATGGATGTGGAGGACACCAATGGGTTTGGAGGACATCAATGGGTATGGAGGACATCAATGGATGTGGAGGACACCAATGGGTTTGGAGGACATCAATGGGTATGGAGGACATCAATGGATGTGGAGGACACCAATGGGTTTGGAGGACATCAATGGGTATGGAGGACATCAATGGATGTGGAGAAGATAATGTGTTTGGAGGACATCAATGGGTTGGAGGACATCAATAGGTTTGGAGGACATCGATGAGTTTGGAGGACATCAATGGGTTTGGAGGACATCAATGGGTTTGGAGGACATCAATGGGTTGGAGAAAAATCAATGGGTTTAGAAGACATCGATGAGTTTGGAGGACATCAATGGGTTTGGAGGACAACAATGGGTTTGGAGGACAACAGTGGGTTTGGAGGACATCAGTGGGTTTGGAGGACATCAATAGGTTTGGAGGACATCAGTGGGTTTGGAGGACATCAATAGGTTTGGAGGACATCAGTGGGTTTGGAGGACATCAGTGGGTTTGGAGGACATCAGTGGGTTTGGAGGACATCAATAGGTTTGGAGGACATCAATGGGTGTGGAGGACATCAGTGGGTTTGGAGGACATCAGTGGGTTTGGAGGACATCAATAGGTTTGGAGGACATCAGTGGGTTTGGAGGACATCAATAGATTTTGAGGACATCAGTGGGTTTGGAGGACATCAATAAGTTTGGAGGACATCAATGGGTGTGGAGGACATCAATGGTTTGGAGGACATCAATGGGTTTGAAGGACATCAATGGATGTGGAGAACATAATGGGTTTGGAGGACATCAATGGGTTTGGAGAACAACAATGGGCTTGGAGGACATCAATGGGTTTTGAGAACAACAATGGGCTTGGAGGACATCAATGGGTTTGGAGGACATCAGTGGGTTTGGAGGACACCAATGGGTGTGGAGGACATCAGTGGGTGTGGAGGACATCAATGGATTTGGTGGACATCACTGGGTTTGGAGGACATCAATGGGTTTGGAGGACATCAGTGAGTTTGGAGGACATCAATGGGTTTGGAGGACATCAGTGGGTTTGGAGGACATCAATGGGTTTGGAGGACATCAGTGGGTTTGGAGGACATCAATGGGTTTGAATTACATCAATGGGTTTGGAGGACATCAATGGATGTGGAGGACACCAATGGGTTTGGAGGACATCAATGGGTATGGAGGACATCAATGGATGTGGAGGACACCAATGGGTTTGGAGGACATCAATGGGTATGGAGGACATCAACGGATGTGGAGAAGATAATGTGTTTGGAGGACATCAATGGGTTGGAGGACATCAATAGGTTTGGAGGACATCGATGAGTTTGGAGGACATCAATGGGTTTGGAGGACATCAATGGGTTTGGAGGACATCAATGGGTTGGAGAAAAATCAATGGGTTTAGAAGACATCGATGAGTTTGGAGGACAACAATGGGTTTGGAGGACAACAATGGGTTTGGAGGACAACAGTGGGTTGGCAGGTATGTTGCAGATTTAGGAGGAACAACATGGGAGCCACGACACAGGTAATGTAAAAAAATAAATGAGGACAGAAATGATTTCTTAAAACTCAAATCTTTTCGAGCGAGCTTGCAGAATTTCAGATCAGTGATGCGGTTGTACGCTGTCATAATATTTCATCAAGTTTTGTTTTCCCTTTTAAAAAAAAGGCTTCAGGCCAGTTCTCCATTCCCACTCGCCCTCTTTCTTCTCCTGTCCTCAGCAGACAGAACATCAAAAGATGTGTAAAGGTCAACCTTCAGTATACTGCCCCCATGGTCATGGTAGTCTTGTCGCTTTCATCTTCTTCCTGTTTTGTGATGTACACCGGAGGCGTGCATCTCTGTGTCTTTCCGTTTTTACTTGGGGGTCTCTCTCTCTCTCTCTGTCTGTCTGTTTGTCTGTTTCTCTCTGTCTCTGTATGTCTGTCTCTCTGTCTGTCTGTCTCTCTCTCTGTCTCTCTCTGTCTGTCTCTCTCTCTCTGTCTGTCTGTTTGTCTGTCTGTCTCTCTCTGTCTCTGTCTGTCTGTCTCTCTCTCTCTCTCTCTCTCTCTCTCTCTCTCTCTTTCTGTCTGTCTGTCTGTCTGTCTCTCTCTCTCTCTCTCATGCAGTTTCATTTACAGTGTCTTTTTCTCTGTCTCTCTTCGTCAGTCTCTATCTCTATGTCTGTCTGTCTCTATGTCTGTCTGTCTGTCTCTCTCTGTCTCTGTCTCTGTCTTTGTCTCTCTTTATCTCTCTCTCTCTCTCTCTCTCTCTCCTTCTCTGTCTGTCTGTCTGTCTGTCTGTCTGTCTGTGTGGTTATCTATCTGTCTCTCTCTCTCCCCCTCCAAATTTTGATATAGTTCTGTGCACGTAGTTATTTTTATTTCTGCTCTCCAGATATGTCCATAAATTCCCTTTAATTTTCTCCTTTTCCATCCAATCTAGTGTGGTTGTTTCTTAATAAGAGAGCAGAGCTGTATCTCAATTAGAAGCCTTGAAGCGTTGCTTTTGTTTGTTGTTTCAGTAAAACACAATTCCAACACTTCCTCAATCTTCCCGCCACTGATGTCGTTGTCATGCCATTAGCTGGCAGGAAACATCAAAAGATTTTGTTTCAACTTGCCCATTTAGGATGGAAGTGTTTCTCTTTCCTTCTCTCTTTTCACTGTGTCTGTCTGTCTGTCTGTTTGTATGTTGTATGTCTGTGTGTCTCTATGGTTTTGTCTGTGTTGTGTATGGCTGAGTGTCTGTACCTTTGTCTGTCTGTCTGTCTGTGTGTCTGTCTGTTTGTATTGCTTGTCTGTTTTTTCATATCTGTATGTGTTGTGTTGGTATGCGTGTTTGCGTGTATTGTGTGTTTTTTCGAGGTGTTCGTGTCTGTTTCTCTGCCTGACTCTGTCAGTCTGATTGTCTGTCTGTCTGTCTGCCAGTGTGTCGCTGTGTCTCTGTTTCTACATATCTGTCTCTATCATCTCTTTCTGTCTCTCTATCTTTGTCTCTTTGTTTCTGCCTGTCTCTATATATCTGTCTCTATCTCTTTCTGTCTCTCTGGCTTTGTCTCTTTGTTTCTGTCTGTCTCTACATATCTGTCTCTATCTCTTTCTGTCTCTGTCTCTTTGTGTCTGTCTGTCTCTACATATCTGTCTCTATCTCTCTCTGTCTCTCTGGCTTTGTCTCTTTTTCTCTGCTTCTGTCTCTCTCTCTGTCTCACTGACTCTCTCGTTCTGTCTCTCTCTCTTTCTCTCTCTCTCTCTCTCTCTCTCTCTCTCTCTCTTCTTTCTCACTCTCTCGCTCTTTTTGTGTGTCTATTTGTGTGTCTTTGTGTGTTTGTGTTTTTTTTTCAGTCTGTGTGTCTGCCTGCCCTTTCTGCCTTTCTCTCTCTCCCTCCCTCCCTCCCACCCTCTGTCTCTCTCTCACTCACTTTCTCTGTCTCTCTCAGCCTGGTTGCCTATTTGCTCAGTTGGCTAGAACGTCACATTCAGACAGCGAGGAACATGGAGTTCAACCTTTGATTTGGGATGTTTTGTAATTATTGGGGCTGGTTCTCTCTGTTTGCTGGGCCCTTTGATTAAAGATCTGCTGTGATGCCTCAAGTTCATTTCAAATCCCCAACATTAAAGAGCTGACTTGTTCACTGCCCCTACTTCAAAAGAAGAGTGGCAGAATGGTTCAGACGTTTCATCATCATCATCATCATCATCAGGTGCCCTGCCGCATGGCGTTGGCAACCATGGACTTCCAACCATCTCTATCTCTCGTTGCCCCTAGCATCTCCCCCACCCTCCTCATCCCCAGCCACTCTGCAAGTCCGTCCAGCATTCTCTCCCTGGGTCTACCTGGTGCTCTCTTTCCCTCCAGCTTTCCCGTTGTGACCACGTGCTCCAAATCCCCCTTCCTCATAAAATGGCCTATAAATGTTGCCTGTCTTTTCCTAATCTTCTTTATGAGTGATCTACTTGTATCTGCCTCCATCAGGACTGTCTCGTTTGTTTTCTTTGCTGTCCATGGGAACTCTCAACATTCTTCTCAGAAACCACATCTCGGCTGCCTCGATCCTGCTCTGGCTTTGCTTGCTGACTGTCCACGCCTCCCATCCGTACAACAGTATTGGTTCTATATAACATTCAAGGACTCTCTTTCTGATGTTAATTGATAGGCATTTGTTGGTAAGAATGCTTGTCATCTTCTTGAATGCTGTTTTGGCTTGGCCGATTCTGCAAGCTATTTCCGATACTCATCTGCCATCTGATGAAATGACCGTTCCCAGGTATTTGAACTTATTAACCTGTGTCAAGGTTGTGCCATTGGCTGTTACTTTGCATGAGGGGATTTCATGTTTTTTACTGATCACCATGACTTCAGTCTTCCTGCTGTTTAGTTCCAACCCCTTACCTTTCTTTTCTATTTCTAGTATAGTCACAGACGTTTGTCTGCCAATAATTAAACTCTTGGTTCCGGGGTTCGTTCCTGTTGAGGCCTTGACTTTTCTCCTCACTTCGACCGGAAATCGGAAGAGGACGTAAAAACGAGTCGAGCCTGTTGGCAGTTGAAAATGGTGAAGAGGAGGACATTCGCCTGACTGCCTCAGTGTAAGAATGTTGGAGAGATAGGTTAATTTCCCAGGTCCCTCCCCTTTATGGTCAATTGGCCTTCTTGCCTTTCTGAAGTCTTGGTGAACTAAAAAAAAAGAGAGAATATGTTGGAACAGTGTGTGTGTGTGTGTGTGTATGTGTGTGTGTGTGTGTGTGTGTGTGTGTGTGTGTGTGTGTGTGTGTGTGTGTGTTTGTGTGTGTGTGTGTGTGGTGGTGGTGGTGGTGGTCATTGGTTTAATGTCTATTCACTTAAGTGATTTTAGACAAATATACAAAACAAATAGTAAATATATAAATAAAACAATAATAATGCTAATAACAATGATAATAATGATAAACAAATAAATAAGTAAATAAACAATTGAATAAATGAAAAAAATAAGTACGTAAAAAGCGATGTGGGGAAGGGGAATAGAAACAGGAAGGGCAAATGCAAATGTTTATGTGTAGTTAGTCACGGTTCAAAAAAGATAAATAAAATTTTAGTTCAAATTCATATTACTTATAGCCCACTCGAGCAGCAAAAAACATATTCGGGCTAAAACCATGTGAAAAACAAGTAAGAAGCAAGGACAAGGCAAATGTCAGAGGGGAGCGTAAACATAACAAATGAAGTAGCATACTACAACAATTATTTACAACAAACTAGCTAACTACAACCATGAATTGGAAAATGAATGAATTTCAAATATTGAACTATTGGACTTTTTGACAGGCTAACAAAAAATTCGTATGTTAATAATGATGATTCAAATATGTCGGAAATTGTGTGAGTAGAAAGTACCGGAATGAGTCGCTTTATACTAATGCAAGAAAGTAAATGACTGGTCGTTATTTTCTGTCCACAAAGATTGACAATACTTCTGGTGTACTTTGTTTTTAATGCATCGAGTTTCCACCTATACATAAGGGACTGCATAGTTCTATTTATGGTAAACTGTTTACTTATTTTGCTGATTATAAAATTCACGCTATTAGTATTGTACTTTTTCTGATTATCTTGAAACAATGTGTGTGTGTGTGTATGTGTGTGCGTGTGTGTGTGTGTGTGTGTGTGTGTGTGTGTGTGTGTGTGTGTGTGTGTGTGTGTGTGTGTGTGTGTGTGTGTGTGTGTGTGTGTGTGTTGTGTGTTGTA
>JAPXFY010000030.1:48895498-48905498 GCA_030674185.1 Monoplex corrugatus | reverse complement strand
TGTAGCAACTGATTGCCTGCGCAGTGTGGTCAACACGACGGCCACACACGTTGACAAGAACATGAGACTGTTTTAATAATAATACTAACATTGATAATAACAGCAACAACAACAATAATTATAACAATAGTAAAATAAGTAAATGAGATTGATTTCAAGCAGGCAATAAATTACGTTTACCAATAACAGCAACAACAACAATAATTATAACAATAGTAAAATAAGTAAATGAGATTGATTTCAAGCAGGCAATAAATTACGTTTACCAATACTTTGACTCCGGCATCCTACCATCAGCCCCCTGCAGGAAGCTGGTGGATAGGGTGAGGGAGTCTAAAGGTTAATAAGAAAGGATGAGGTCAACAAAAGGAAGATAAAGTTGCAGCAGGCTATAAATCAGGTGTTGTTCAAGACAAAAAAGATCAGATATAACGGCATCAGGTTTATACTTCTGCCTCGTGGGTCTGTCTTTGTGACATTTGACACCATTGTGTACCGTGTATCGGCAAACCGGAAGCGAACTCCAGGACGCCCACAGCTACGCTTTGTAGACGCGTGCAAAAGGACCTCAGAAGCTCAGGGATTGACCCAGGCTCTTGGGAGACTCTGGCGGAAGACAGGGCAGCGTGGCGGACAGCCGTTCAGCAAGGCGTTGTGAATGCGGAGAGGAGGAGAGCAGAAAGCGCAGATGAGAAAAGGGCTCTTCGCAAGCAACGTTTCAGAAACCAGACAATAGTTACTCAATTTGTATGTGGCAGATGTGACAGAGATTGCCACTCAAGAATCGGCCTGCACAGCCACAGCAGAAAGTGCACGTCATGACCACAACGCTTCCTGGTGCAGACTTATCATCTCCTGAAATGTAAAGAGGCCGACATGATGTATCGTGTACTGTGGATCACTTTTCAAAGCTTTAGTGCACGGCTGTAAATCTGTCTGATTTTGTTTTGTTTGTTTTTTTCATTTCTTTTCTTTTCTTTCTCTTCTCTGTCTTTGTGTACGTTGGTAAACGGTTGTGAGTCTGTCTTGTCTGATTTTTTTTTTTTTTTTTTTTTTGTGTTTTATTTTTCTCTTCTCTGTCTTTGTGTACGTTGTTTCACGGTTGTGAGTCTGTGCTGTCTGATTTGCTTTTGTTTTCTTTGTCTTCTCTGTCTCTGTGTACATTGTGAGTCTGTGCTGTCTGATTTTTGTTTTTTCTCTTCTCTGTCTTGTGTACGTTTATGATTCTGTGCTGTCTGATTATGCTTTTGTTTTCTTTCTCTTCTCTGTCTCTGTGTACGTTTTGAGTCTGTGCTGTCTGATTGTGTTTTTTTTTTCTTTCTCTGTCTCTGTGTACGTTTGGGTCTGTGAGGTCTGATTGTGCTTTTTTTTTTCTTTCTCTCTCTGTCTCTGTGTACTTTGTGAGTCTGTGCTTGTCTGATTGTGTTTTTTTTTCTTTCTCTTCTCTGTGTACTTTGTGAGTCTGTGCTGTCTGATTGTGCTTTGTTTTTCTTTCTCTTCTCTGTGTACTTTGTGAGTCTGTGCTTCTGATTGTCTTTGTTTTTCTTTCTCTTCTCTGTGTACTTTGTGAGTCTGTGCTTTCTGATTGTGCTTTGTTTTTCTTTCTCTTCTCTGTGTACTTTGTGAGTCTGTGCTGTCTGATTTTGTTTTGTTTTTTCTTTCTCTTCTCTGTCTCTGTGTATGTTGTGAATCTGTGCTTTCTGATTGTGCTTTGTTTTTTCTTTCTCTTCTCTGTCTCTGTATACGTTATGAGTCTGTGCTGTCTGATTTGTTTTGTTTCTTCTTTCTCTTCTCTGTCTCTGTGCACGTTGTGGGTCTGTGCTGTCTGATTGTGCTTTGTTCTTTCTTTCTCTTCTCTGTGTACTTTGTGAGTCTGTGCTGTCTGATTGTGTTTTTGTTTTTTCTTTCTCTTTCTGTCTCTGTGTATGTTGTGAGTCTGTGCTGTCTGATTGTGCTTTGTTTTTTTCTTTCTCTTCTCTGTCGCTGTGTACGTCTGTTTCTCTCTGATCATATTTCATTTCTTTGTCTTATCGTCTCTGGTTCTCTTTTCCTATCTGTCTCTCTCCTCTCCTAGTCAGATTGGTTGGTCAGACTGCAGTGGTCATTGACGTTGTGAGTACGGGGGGGCCACAGTCCACACCCCACCCACCACCCCTGCCTCCACCCCCTTACGTCTTGCCGATGTATGTTGATGCACAGGTGTAGGACGTGTGTCGTGATCACGTTGGGTCTTCTCCTTCATGTTGCCATCGGTGCTGTCTGTGCATAATTATGGAATTGGCTTCCACAAGCAGAGACTCAATCTTGAGAAACTTGAGACTGAAACTGAAACTCTTGTCTCTCAATCTGCCTTTCTGTCCTGTCTGTCTCTGTCTCTGTCGTTGTCTCCATCTATGTCTAACTTTCTGTCTGTCTTTCTGTCTATTTTTCTGTCTCTCTGTCTGTCTGTGTCTGTCTGTCTCTCTGTCTGTCTGTCTGTGTCTGTCTGTCTGTCTGTGTCTGTCTGTGTCTGTCTGTCTCTCTGTCTGTCTCTGTCTGTCTCTGTCTGTCTGTCTGTCTGTCTGTTTGTTTGTCTGTCTGTCTGTCTCTTTCTCTGTCTGTCTGTCTGTCTGTCTTTGTCTGTCTGTCTGTCTGTGTCTGTCTGTCTGTCTTTCTATCTGTCTGTCTGTGTCTGTCTGTCTCTCTCTCTCTGTCTGTCTGTTTGTTTGTCTGTCTGTCTGTCTCTCTCTCTCTCTGTCTGTCTGTCTGTCTGTTCTGTTGTCTGTCTGTCTGTCTGTCTTCCTCTCTCCCCTCTCTCTCTCTCTCTCTCTCTTTTTTCTCTCTCTCTTTCTCATACATTTGTGTATGTATGTTTCATAGTGTGAGTGTGTGTGTGTGTGTGTGTGTATGTGTGTGTGTGTGTATGTGTATGTGTGTGTGTTGTGTGTGTGTGTGTGTGTGTGTGTGCATGCATGTGCGTGTGCACACTTGCGCCCACATATACGGTAAAACACCCACACATCTTTTCAAGAGAAAAATACACAGAAAGAAAGAATCAGAAATAAAGTGAGAGGGAAAAAAAAAAGAGGGAGAGAGAGAGGGGGGGAGAGAGAGAGAGAAAAAGAGAGAGGGAGAGAGAGAGAGCAGTAATAAATCAAAATAAAAAGGGATAAAAAGAAACAGACAAAGCCAACAGAAAACCCAAGCTGCAGCAATCAAATGAAAATTAAAACTGGCAGAAACATACATCATGCCTTGTTGCAAAACATATAGTGAGATGATCTCGACGTCTGCTAGATGTTCCGCATTCTCTGGTAAATTGGTGCTATCATGAAAGAGAGATTTTTATCTTTCCTGTCATGCTGCATAAACATACATCATTTTTTTTTTCTTTGTGGATGAAGTGACAGGTGATTTAGTTCTTTCATTCAATGAGATCGTATTACTCTTTCGTAATACTTTTTGAAACTTAAACTACATCAGGGGGAATGTTGTGTTTGTATGCCAAACAAATCATACTTAATCATGATGCGAAGAGAAAAGGCAATAATTAACACACACACACACACACACACACACACACACACACACACACACACACACACACACACACACGCACGACGCACACACACGCACACACACACACACACACACACACAAAATACACAAACACACACACACACACACACGCACACAAACACAAACACACGCACGCACGCACGCACACACACACACAAAATATATATATATATATATATGTGTATATACATATTATTATTATTATATATATATATAATATAATATATATATATATATATATATATATATATATATATATACTATATATATTGAAGCCCTGGAGGAATTTGGTATAGAAAAAGTAACAGTCCTGCTAAATGAAATTTACGACACTGGAAAAATCCCCAAAGATATGTCAAAATCAATTTTCATTGCACTTCCAAAGAAGACAGGGGCTATAGAACGCGAACTCCATCGCACAATCAGTTTGATGAGCCATGTAACCAAGATCCTATTAAGAATAATCATGATGAGGACAGGGAATAGAATCAAAGGAGAAATAGCAGATAAATAATGTGGATTTGTGGAAGGGAAAGGAACTATTAATGCCATATACATCCTGAGAACTATCATAGAGAGGTCGATCGAGGTGAACAAGGATTTATATCTATACTTTGTTGATTATACCAAGGCTTTCGATCTGGTAAAACATGAAGAATTGATCAACCCACTAAAAAGATTCAATATTGATGGAAAAATATACGAATAATCAGAAATATGTAATGGGAACAAACAGCTGCAATGAGAATAAAAAACGATATAAGCTCTTTCTAAAACATCAAAAGAGGAGTCAGACAGAGTTGTGTTTTGTCACCAGATGTTTCACTTTACAGCGAAAACATCATGAGAAACTTAAAGGAAGACCCTGGATTAAAGGTTGGAGGAAAATGGAGAAAAATGATAAACAACATTCGATACGCAGATGACACCGTGCTAATTGCAGAAAGTGAAAGGGACCTACAAAACCTTGTGAATATACTAGAAATAGAAAGCAAAGGTAAGGGGTTGGAACTAAACAGCATTAAGACTGAAATCATGGTGATCAGTAGAAAACATGAAATTCCCTCATGCAAAATAACAGCAAACGGCACAATCTTGAGAAAGGTTGATAAGTTTGAATACCGGGGAACGATCATTTCACCAGACGGCAGATACACATCAGAAATAGCCAGCAGAATCGGCCAAGCCAAACAGCATTCAAGAAGATGAAAAGCATCCTTACCAACAAATGCCTATCAATTAACATCAGGTAGAGACTTCTTGAATGTTATATAGATCCAATACTGTTGTACGGTTGCGAGGCGTGGACAGTCAACAAGCAAAGCCAGAACAAAATTGAGGCAGCCGAGATGTGGTTTCTAAGAAGAATGTTGAGAGTTCCATGGACAGCAAAGAAAACAAACGAGACAGTCTTGATGGAAGCAGACACAAGTAGATCATTCATAAGGAAGATTAGGAAAAGACAGGCAACATTTATAGGCCATTTTATGAGGAAGGGGAATTGGAGCACCTGGTCACAACTGGAAGCTGGAGGAAAGACAGCACCAGGTAGAACCAGGGAGAAGATACTAGACGGACTTGCAGAGTGGCTGGGGACAAGGAGGGTGGAAAAGATGCTGGAGGCAACAAGAGATAGAGACAGATGGAAGTCATAATCGCCAACGCCATGCGGCAAGGCACCTGATGATGATGATGATGATGATGTATGTATGTATATGTATATAGATAGAGACAGACAGACAGACAGATACAGACAGACAGACAGACAGACACAGACAGACAGACATAGACAGACACACACACACAGACATATATAGACAGATATAGGCAAAAAGGATTGAAATCATAGGAGACGCCAGAGGACAAAAGATCAAATGAAGGAAAAAAAAGGAGGGAGGGGGTAACATGACGTCACAGGAAGCACCGTGTAGACAGTGAGTCAGACGGATGACACAAGAAAAAAGGGCCGGAATCACGTTGGTGGTCGGAAGTGACCACCGGAGTGACACCGGAGTAACCACTGAAGGCAAGAACTTGGTCACAAAACTGCAAAAACTCAGAATCAGGGCGAGAACTCTACAAATGGTTGTTTTATTACGTTGATATTGATCTCCCTTTAGTCCTTTTGTTTGTTTGTTTGTTTGTTTTTGTTTGTTTGTTTGTTTCAGAAAAAATGAACAAAGCAAACTAAGGAAGACTTCGCCATACAGGTAGCAGAGGTAACTTACGTGCTGCCTTCATCACAAACGATTATGGAAGAGGGAGAGGTGGGAGTACAGTGGCATTTTTTTAAGGATAGAGAAGATACATACGCCCTCAGAGGGGCGGAGAATGGCGGATCGGGGAGGAAGGTTGGGGGGGGGGGCGGAGAGAAGTGGCGGATGGGGGAGGAAGGTTAGGGGGGGCGGAGAAGTGGCGGATGGGGGAGGAAGGTGGGGGCTCTGGCTGATAACTTCTCCAGTGGATGGTTGCACCACAACTACTATCTGAATTTCTAAAGAGGAAATCGAAGGAAAGGGAGAAAAATGGGGGCGGTGAGAGGAGAGAACAAAGTGTTGATAGGTGAAAACGCTGAGGAAAAGGAGGAACAGAGTGAAGAGCGAGGTGGAGGGGAGATAACACCGTCTGAACAGGAGAGCGGATAAGGGCCAGAGGGTGAGAAGATAGGAGAGGCTGAGGAGAAGAGAGAGACTGTCTAGACGGGGTAGGAGATAAAAAAAAAAAAAAGAAGGAGAAGGACATAATCTTTGAAGAGAGAGAGGGTTAATCACTAATGGTGAAGAGATAAGAAGCAAACTGTTGAAAGTATCTGGGAGACGGGAAAAAAAAGCTAAGGCGCTCAGACTGTTGTTAAAAGTAGCTGAGAGGTGCGGAAAGCCCTTACGCTTCACTACATAAACAATAACGATTGAGCCACCAATATATATATATTATATTTGTGTGTGTGTGTGTGTGTGTGTGTGTGTGTGTGTGTGTGTGTGTGTGTGTGTGTGTGTGTGTGTGTATGTATGTGTGTGTGTGTGTGTGTGTGTGTGTGTGTGTGTGGTCTTTCATTTAATGTCTATTCACTTAAGTGATTTTAGACCAAAAAATAATTCATGAGGAGTAAAGAGTATAGTTGGAAATGGTTAATCTTCAGGAAAAAGAAATGAACCAGAAAACAACTGTGCCGAAGACGAGAAGGAACAAAATCACAAGACGTTATCATAATTAACGATTGAAACAGTAAAATTGGCTAACCATAACATTGAACATGTGAAATAACGGCGTGTTAAAGATAATTTGCTATAGGACTTTTTTGACAGGCTAACAAAAAATTCATATGTTAAGGATGGTATGGCAAATATATCAGAAACTGTCTTCTTAGATAGTGTAGGAATATGTCGTTTCACCCGAACGCATGAAAGAATATGACTATGTGTTATCTATTTTCCACAGACATACTATATTGTGTGTGTGTGTGTGTGTGTGTGTGTGTGTGTGTGTGTGTGTGTGTGTGTGTGTGTGTATGTGTGTGTATGTGTGTGTGTATTGTGTGTGTGTGTGTGTGTGTGCGTGTGTGTGTGTGTGTGTGTGTTATTACAGGGCTGAGACTTAATGTATTTTACCATCTTAACATCTAGGAAACGCATTCCTGTTTCTTTCAAGGCACTTAATTTTCATATTTAACGTTTAAGCTTCATAGATAGATGTTTAAACTTCATAGGTTGACATTTAAACTTTGCAGGTTGATATGTAACGTCAAAGGAAATATGAGGGAAGCAGGGAGAATTTTAAATATCAACTAAGCAACATAACTCTTGAGAGCCACGGAGATATCTCCTATGTAGAATTTCTCAAATGGACGCAGCCGCAAGGCACAGAATTGCAGACTCAGAACATAACGAGGAATGTTCTGAGCTTGCAATTCTGTGGCTGCTTCTATGCTAGCTAAATGGATAGCGCAAAGTGTGTTAGATCTGAGAAGTTCTATACAACATGGGGGATAATTCTCAAGAGTTATGTCCTTTGATTATATTATAAAAGATTCTCCCTGCTTCCCTCTTATTTCTTTGGCATTTTGTAGGTTGGTGTTTATACTTTATAGGTTGACATTTAAACTTTATAGGTTGGTGTTTATACTTTGTAGGTTGGTGTTTATACTTTGTAGGTTGGTGTTTATTCTTTGTAGGTTGATGTTTATACTTTATAGGTTGGTGTTTATACTTTATAGGTTGATGTTTATACTTTGTAGGTTGATGTTTATACTTTGTAGGTTGATGTTTATACTTTGTAGGTTGACGTTTATACTTTGTAGGTTGATGTTTATACTTTGTAGGTTGATGTTTATACTTTGTAGGTTGATGTTTATACTTTATAGGTTGGTGTTTATACTTTGTAGGTTGATGTTTATACTTTATAGGTTGGTGTTTATACTTTGTAGGTTGACATTTAAACTTTATAGGTTGGTGTTTATACTTTGTAGGTTGATGTTTATACTTTATAGGTTGGTGTTTATACTTTGTAGGTTGATGTTTATACTTTGTAGGTTGATGTTTATACTTTATAGGTTGATGTTTATACTTTGTAGGTTGATGTTTATACTTTGTAGGTTGATGTTTATACTTTGTAGGTTGATGTTTATACTTCATGGGTTGACGTTTAAACTTTGTAGATTGATGTTTATACTTCATAGGTTGACATTTAACTTTGTAGATTGATGTTTGTACTTCATAGGTTGACATTTAACTTTGTAGATTGATGTTTATACTTCATAGGTTGACATTTAACTTTGTAGATTGATGTTTATACTTCATAGGTTGACATTTAACTTTGTAGGTTGATGTTTATACTTCATAGGTTGACATTTAAACTTTGTAGGTTGATGTTTATACTTCATGGGTTGACATTTAAACTTTGTAGGTTGATGTTTATACTTCATGGGTTGACATTTAAACTTTGTAGGTTGATGTTAATACTTCATAGGTTGACATTTAAACTTTGTAGGTTGATGTTAATACTTCATGGGTTGACATTTAAACTTTGTAGATTGATGTTTATACTTTATAGGTTGACATTTAAACTTTGTAGGTTGATGTTTATACTTCATAGGTTGACATTTAAACTTTGTAGGTTGATGTCAATACTTCATAGGTTGACATTTAACTTTGTAGATTGATGTTTATACTTCATAGGTTGACATTTAAACTTTGTAGGTTGATGTTTATACTTCATAGGTTGACATTTAAACTTTGTAGGTTGATGTTAATACTTCATAGGTTGACATTTAAACTTTGTAGGTTGATGTTAATACTTCATGGGTTGACATTTAAACTTTGTAGGTTGATGTTTATACTTTATAGGTTGACATTTAAACTTTGTAGGTTGATGTTTATACTTCATAGGTTGACATTTAAACTTTGTAGGTTGATGTTTATACTTCATAGGTTGACATTTAAACTTTGTAGGTTGATGTTTATACTTCATAGGTTGACATTTAAACTTTGTAGGTTGATGTTAATACTTCATAGGTTGACATTTATACTTTGTAGGTTGATGTTTATACTTCATAGGTTGACATTTAAACTTTGTAGGTTGATGTTAATACTTCATAGGTTGACATTTAAACTTTGTAGGTTGATGTTTATACTTCATAAGTTGACATTTAAACTTTGTAGGTTGATGTTAATACTTCATAGGTTGACATTTAAACTTTGTAGGTTGATGTCAATACTTCATAGGTTGACATTTAACTTTGTAGGTTGATGTCAATACTTCATAGGTTGACATTTAAACTTTGTAGGTTGATGTTTATACTTCATAGGTTGACATTTAAACTTTGTAGGTTGATGTTTATACTTTGTAGGTTGACATTTAAACTTTGTAGGTTGACATTTAAACTTTGTAGGTTGATGTTTATACTTCATAGGTTGACATTTAAACTATATGTTGATGTTTATACTTCATAGGTTGAAGTTTCATGGATTCTCATTGTTCATATCGAGTAATATTGGGGAGGCAGAATTCTTCTTTCATAGAATGACGTTTAAACTTCATATTATAGTGATGTTTAAGGTTCACAGATTAACGTTGATACTTCATCTGTTGATACTTAAACTTTATAAGCTGACGTTTAAACTTCATTGGTTCTCATTGTTCAGACTAAATAATTTTAGGGAGACAGAATTCTTCAAATGCTGGGATGTTGTTTTCCAGCTATCGTTGTGGATTATTTCTTTGGCTCTACTTGAGAAATTTCTTCGGCTGTAGTGCGAAATGAACATTTAGTTGTTTTAACGTTATGTTTGTAATGACAATGCCAAAGCCCCATTTGAAAGGGGTGTGAACACATTATAAACATTACAACAAACACAAAATATAATACATAGTCGTTCTTGGATAATACATACTTCAAATATTTTGGAATTAATACAATATAGGACCCAAAGGAAAAAAACTTCAG
>JAPXFY010000030.1:48885498-48890498 GCA_030674185.1 Monoplex corrugatus | reverse complement strand
ACAGCAAAGAAAACAAACGAGACAGTCTTGATGAAGGCAGACACAAGAAGATCACTCATATGGAAGATTAGGAAAAGACAGGCAACATTTATAGGCCATTTTATGAGGAAAGGGGAATTGGAGCACCTGGTCACAACAGGAAAGCTGGAAGGAAAGAGAGCACCAGGTAGACCAAGGAGGAGATATTGGACGGACTTGCAGAGTGGCTGAAGACAGAAAGGGTGGAAGAGGTACTTGAGGCAACAAGGAATAGAAACAGATGGAAGGCCATGATCGCCAACACCATGTGGCAAGGCACTTAATGATGATGATGATAGTTGATATCTGACTGTCACAAGAAGTGTCTCGTTCTGTCTAGCGCTCAGAATGGGGATTAGTGTCTAACCTCATTGATTCATCATAGGGCTCTGTTCCCTAGCCATTGCGTCTAGTGCACTTCAATGCAACCGTTTCCCCAACGTTTTTGTGTCTGTGTTTAAATCCTGTCATTTGTGCATGGCATCAGTCAATCTTACAAAGCAACTCACTCATCATGACGCCCAGAAAACGATTATCTGCTATTACCACGTTGATAAAAGATCAATGCCTTTTGAGTTCCTCTTGTGCTCCAAGTTCAGACTGCATGGCAGTAAACCCCTATCCCTCTGGCTTTTTACAAGTCCTATATTGATTTTTACAAAATAATCTCATTCTGTTGCCACGCAGAAGAAGGATTATATCCAAATAGTATCGATGCGTCATCGGACTCTTTCACCCTAGTGACATGAGCTTAGTGCATTCCTATACCAAGCTGCCCCAAATATTTGTCTGTGGGTTGCAAATTCCATTCTTTGTCATGGCGTCATCCAGTCTTCTGGAAAACCACTCAGTCATTGTAATGCCCTGTATCGATTGTAGCCAGGGATTATTGATGCATCATTAATTCTCCCCATTGCTTCAGGTGATATGTGTCGAGTGCATTTCCATATTGCTTCTGTGGGGTTATGTTTCAATTTCACTTCTTTATGGCTGACGTCATTGTGTGTTGGGAGGCCTTTCGTAAAGTTAATGTCTTTATAGCTGACGTTATTGTGTGTCGGGAGGCCTTTCGTAAAGTTAATGTCTTTATGGCTGACGTCATTGTGTTTTGGGAGCCTTTCGTAAAGTTAATGTCTTTATAGCTGACGTTATTGCGTGTTGGGAGGCCTTTCGTAAAGTTAATGTCTTTATAGCTGACGTTATTGCGTGTTGGGAGGCCTTTCGTAAAGTTAATGTCTTTATAGCTGACGTCACTGTGTGTTGGGAGGCCTTTCGTGAAGTTAATGTCTTTATGGCTGACGTCACTGTGTGTTGGGAGGCCTTTCGTAAAGTTAATGTTTTTATGGCTGACGTCACTGTGTGTTGAGATGCCTTTCGTAAAGTTAATGTTTTTATGGCTGACGTCACTGTGTGTTGGGAGGCCTTTCGTAAAGTTAATGTCTTTATGGCTGACGTCACTGTGTGTTGGGAGGCCTTTCGTAAAGTTAATGTTTTATGGCTGACGTCACTGTGTGTTGAGAGACCTTTCGTAAAGTTAATGTCTTTATAGCTGACGTCATTGTGTGTCGGGAGGCCTTTCATAAAGTTAATGTCTTTATGGCTGACGTCACTGTGTGTTGGGAGGCTTTTCGTAAAGTTAATGTTTTTATGGCTGACGTCACTGTGTGTTGAGATGCCTTTCGTAAAATTAATGTCTTTATGGCTGACGTCACTGTGTGTTGGGAGGCCTTTCGTAAAGTCAATGTTTTTATGGCTGACGTCACTGTGTGTTGGGAGGCCTTTCGTAAAGTTAATGTCTTTATGGCTGACGTCACTGTGTGTTGGGAGGCCTTTCGTAAAGTTAATGTTTTATGGCTGACGTCACTGTGTGTTGGGAGGCCTTTCGTAAAGTTAATGTCTTTATGGCTGACGTCACTGTGTGTTTGGAGCCTTTTCATAAAGTCAATGTCGCAGTGAAGAATGATGTGTTGCTGGATGTTCTCTTTGTTCATTGTACTGGAAGCTCATATGTATGTCGGCATTCTCCACTTGAGTTTGGCTCAGTGCAAATAGTTCAACATATTTGTCTTTTCGACAAACTTCTCACGAATACATTTCTCTAGTGGAGATTTTTCACATATCATAATAATAATAATAATAATAATAGTAATGATGATAATAACAATAATAACCATGAATCATCTCCTTGGCACACGAAAAGACTTACCTCTCCCAACAAAACATACAAATGAAGAACTCCCATCCGTATTCTCTAAGTATTTCACCACCAAAATACAAACTCTTCGTGACAGGCTTGACAGGACACCCTGTCAACCATGCCCACCTGACCCTTCCTTCTCTGGCACACCTCTCACTACTTTTACCCCAGTCTCACAAGAAGAAATTTTCAACACAATCAGATCCATGTCGTTCAAAACCTGCGAACTGGATCCTCTTCCAGGTTCTCTCTACTCCGATTGTCTCCCTACTCTCCTCCCATTCATCACTGACATCATCAACACTTCTTTTCAAACTGGAACTGTCCCAGATTCTTTCAAGTCTGCTATTGTTCACCCTCTCCTCAAGAAACACAATTTAGACCCAAATGAACTGAAAAATTACAGGCCTATCTCTAATCTCTCTTTCTTGTCAAAACTCCTTGAAAAGGTCGTCCTCAACCAACTGAACTCTCACCTGTCTGCCAACAATCTCCTCAATCCTTTCCAGTCAGCCTACCGCCAGTGCCATAGCACTGAAACTGCCCTACTACACATTCTCAACAATCTCCTCCTTGCAACTGATACTGGCAAAGTCTCTCTCCTCACACTCCTTGATCTGTCTGCAGCCTTCGATACCATTGACCATGGTATTCTCCTTTCTAGACTTCATCATACTTTTGGCATCTCTGACATTGCTCTCTCCTTTTTCACTTCGTATTTATCAAACAGAAAACAAACTGTTCTCATCAATGGCACTTACTCTCAACCTGCATACCTGACCTGTGGTGTTCCACAAGGATCTGTCCTTGGCCCTGTTCTTTTCACTCTTTATACCTCCCCCCTGTCCACCATCATCAACTCCCACTCTATAAAACACCACTTCTATGCTGATGACACCCAACTTCAAGACAGTGACTCACCTGATAATATACAGCGCCTGTTGACTCGCACCACTGAGTGTTACTCGGACATTAAGAACTGGATGACACACAATAGACTTCAGCTTAATGACGACAAGACAGAAGCTATCCTCATTGGCACCCTTCAGAAACTTGCCCAGCTGCCTCCTCTTTCTCTCCCATTATGTAACACATCAGTCCCAATTTCTGATTCAGCTAAAAACCTTGGTGTCTGCATTGACTCTACCCTCTCCATGAACAACTTTGTTTCTCAAACTGCCAGATCTTGCTACTATCATCTCCATCGTATAAGCCTGATCAGGAAGTATCTCTCTGTCGAAACAACTGCAAAACTCGTTCTCTCCTTCATAATGTCTCGCATTGACTATTGCAATTCACTCCTGTCTGGTCTTCCTGCCTCCACCATTCACATCCTACAGCGCATTCAAAACAATGCTGTACGCCTTGTACTCAAAAAGAAAAAAGCTGACCACATATCTCCTCTCCTGGCACAACTTCACTGGCTCCCTGTATCAAAGCGCATACAGTACAAACTAGACACCATGTGCTACAAAAGCCTCAATAACGCAGCCCCCGATTACCTGTCAAGCCTACTTGAGATCTATGTTCCCTCACGTACCCTCCGCTCTGCCTCCGATCCTCTGACTTTTTGCTTTCCACGCACTAAGCTCAATACCTATGATCCACGAGCCTTCTCTGTTTCTGGTCCACTCTCCTGGAACAAACTTCCTCTCTCAGTCCGTCAGCAACCTACTTTTGTCTCCTTCAAGTCCGCTCTCAAAACTCACCTTTTCTCCTCTGCATAAAATCCTAACCTCACTCAACCCCCCTCTGCAGCCTGTCTCCGCTCGAAGGGGAATCACTTTGTTTTAATATATAATTGTATATGATGTGCTCTCTGTGGTTTTCCATTGGTTTTATTCTTGCTTTTATTGCTTTTATTCTTTTCTCCCCATTTGTGGCCATGCATGTGTGTGTGTGTGTGTGTGTGTGTGTGTGTGTGTGTGTGTGTGTGTGTGTGTGTGTGTGTGTGTGTGTGTATGTGTGTGCGTGTGTGTGCGTGCGTGCGTGTGTGCGTGTGTGTCTTTTCGGCGCTTGGATTTGATTTTGTCGAGATTTGCGCTATATAAATATTGTAATTATTATGTATGCATGTGCGTACGTATGTATGTATGTATGTATGTATGTATACGCTTAGATTTATGTATGTATGTATGTATGCATGTATACGCTCAGCTTAGATTTATGTATGTAAGTATGTACGCATGTATGTATGCATGTATACGCTCATATGTATGTAGGTATGTATGCATGTATACGCTCAGCGCTTAGATTTGATTTTATCAAGATTTTGCGCTATATAAATGAAATATATTATTATTATTATTATTATTATTATTAATATGCTCTCTATAATTTCCCATTGCTTTTATTCTTTTATAGCCATGTGTGTGTGTGTGTGTGTGTGTGTGTGTGTGTGTGTGTATGTGTGTGTGTGTGGTGTGCGCGCGCGCGTGTGTGTGTGTGTGTGTGTGTGTGTGTGCATGTGTGTGTGTGTGTGTGTGTGTGTGCGTGTGTGTCTGTTCAGCGCTTAAATTTGATTTTATCAAGATTTTGCGCTATATAAATATTGTAATTATTAATTATTATTATTATTATTATTATTATTATTATTATAATTATAATGAAATTTCTAAGGTACCAAATCTTGATACAATAATCAAACCAAAGCGCACAATCTCATCATTCACCAAAGCAATCACCCAACAACGACCAAAACTCCAGGGCACAAAGCACGCGCAAAGTATGAAGGTGAGGACAAAAAGTGATCGGGACAAAAGGGAGGGTACTGAGAAAGGGAAAT
>JAPXFY010000030.1:48875498-48880498 GCA_030674185.1 Monoplex corrugatus | reverse complement strand
CACTCTGCTGCACAGTGAAGAGTTGCCCCCCCCCCCCCCCTAAATCAGTGACGCATGACTGAATTGTTTCTCTTCCCTTGTAACATGTGTTGGCTCAAGTAGAAATGGATTGTTACAAAAAGATGAATGATGGATTGTTAGGACCTTCCAGCCCCAGTGTGATATATGGCAAGCTGCTTCATGGGTCGTTAGATCCTTTCTTCCACAGAGTAATATATGGTAAGCTGCTCCATGGATCGTTAGGTCCTATCTTCCACAGTGTAATATATGGTAAGCCACTCCATGGATCATTAGGTCCTATCTTCCACAGTGTAATATATGGTAAGCTGCTCCATGGATGGTTAGGTCCTATCTTCCACAGTGTAATATGTAGTAAGCTGCTCCATGGATCATTAGGTCCTATCTTCCACAGTGTAATATATAGTAAGCTGCTCCATGGATCATTAGGTCCTATCTTCCACAGTGTAATATATAGTAAGCTGCTCCATGGATCATTAGGTCCTATCTTCCACAGTGTAATATATGGTAAGCTGCTCCATGGATCGTTAGGTCCTATCTTCCACAGTGTAATATATGGTAAGCTGCTCCATGGATCGTTAGGTCCTATCTTCCACAGTGTAATATATAGTAAGCTGCTCCATGGATCATTAGGTCCTATCTTCCACAGTGTAATATATGGTAAGCTGCTCCATGGATCGTTAGGTCCTATCTTCCACAGTGTAATATATGGTAAGCTGCTCCATGGATCGTTAGGTCCTATCTTCCACAGTGTAATATATAGTAAGCTGCTCCATGGATCGTTAGGTCCTATCTTCCACAGTGTAATATATAGTAAGCTGCTCCATGGATCGTTAGGTCCTATCTTCCACAGTGTAATATATGGTAAGCTGCTCCATGGATCGTTAGGTCCTTTCTTCCACAGTGTAATATATAGTAAGCTGCTCCATGGATAGTTAGGTCCTGTCTTCCACAGTATAATATATGGTAAGCCACTCCATGGATCGTTAGGTCCTTTCTTCCACAGTGTAATATATGGTAAGCCACTCCATAGATCATTAGTTCCTATCTTCCCCAGTGTTATAGCTGTTCCATGGATCGTTAGGTCTTTCCTTCCATAGTGTAATATATGGTAAGGCACTCCATATATCTTCAGTGTGATTATGTTACAACTACACACGTTTTTACCTGGTAAAGATGAATTCTGCAATGTGAATGTGATCATGCCATTCATTTTATTATCCGTTTATCCTGAGGAAGGCCAAGGGCCGAAATATGGGAGAAAATCAAACTGTGCTCTTGTTAAGTGTCTTTTCGAAAGCATAAACTAGATCATAACAACAACAAAAGAGAGAAACAGAGACTCAGAGAGGGGTGGAAAGATAGAGACAGAGAAAGACAGACAGACAGACAGAGAAAGAAAGAAAGAGACACTCAGAGAGACAGAGAGACTGAGAGAGACAGACAGACAGACACAGGGACAGAGAGACAGACAGTTTGTGTGTGTTTCTGTGTGTGTGTGTGTGTGTGAGTGTGTGTGTTTCTCTGTGTGTGTGTGTGTGTGTGTGTGTGTGTGTGTGTGTGTGTGTGTGTGTGTTGTGCGCGCGCACGCGCGCGTCTGTCTGTGTACACAACGTTTGTGTGTTTGTGTTTATTTTTTGTGTCTATATTATAATAATAATAATAATTATAATAATAATAATAATTTAATATAATAATAATAATAATAATAATACAATATTTATATAGCGCAAAATCTTGATAAAATCAAATCTAAACGCTGAAGCAGACACACACGCACGCACGCACGCACGCACGCACCACACACACACACACACACACACACACACACACACACACACACGCATGGCTATAAATGGGGAGAAAGAATAAAAGCAATAAAAGCAAGAATAAAAGCAATGGAAAATTATAGAGAGCATAGCATTATACAATTATATATTATAACCATGTGATTCCCCTCCGAGCGGAGACAGGCTGCAGAGGGGGGGGGGGGGGTTGAGTGAGGTTAGGATTTTATGCGGAGGAGAAAAAGGTGAGTTTTGAGAGCGGACTTGAAGGAGACAAAAGTAGGTTGTTGACGGACTGAGAGAGGAAGTTTGTTCCAGGAGAGTGGACCAGAAACAGAGAAGGCTCGTGGATCATAGGTATTGAGCTTAGTGCGTGGAAAGCGAAAAGTCAGAGGATCGGAGGCAGAGCGGAGGGTACGTGAGGGAACATAGATCTCAAGTAGGCTTGACAGGTAATTGGGGGCTGCGTTATTGAGGCTTTTGTAGCACATGGTGTCTAGTTTGTACTGTATGCGCTTTGATACAGGGAGCCAGTGAAGTTGTGCCAGGAGAGGAGATATGTGGTCAGCTTTTTTTCTTTTTGAGTACAAGGCGTACAGCATTGTTTTGAATGCGCTGTAGGATGTGAATGGTGGAGGCAGGAAGACCAGACAGGAGTGAATTGCAATAGTCAATGCGAGACATTATGAAGGAGAGAACGAGTTTTGCAGTTGTTTCGATAGAGAGATACTTCCTGATCAGCCTTATATGATGGAGATGATAGTAGCAAGATCTGGCAGTTTGAGAAACAAAGTTGTTCATGGAGAGGGTAGAGTCAATGCAGACACCAAGGTTTTTAGCTGAATCAGAAATTGGGACTGATGTGTTACACAATGGGAGAGAAAGAGGAGGCAGCTGAGAAAGTTTCTGACGGGTGCCAATGAGGATAGCTTCTGTCTTGTCGTCATTAAGCTGAAGTTTGTTGAACGTCATCCAGTTCTTAATGTCCGAGTAACACTCAGTGGTGCGAGTCAACAGGCGCTGTATATTATCAGGTGAGTCACTGTCTTGAAGTTGGGTGTCATCAGCATAGAAGTGGTGTTTTATAGAGTGGGAGTTGATGATGGTGGACAGAGGGGAGGTGTAAAGAGTGAAAAGAACAGGGCCAAGGACAGATCCTTGTGGAACACCACAGGTCAGGTATGCAGGTTGAGAGTAAGTGCCATTGGTGAGAACAGTTTGTTTTCTGTTTGATAAATACGAAGTGAAAAAGGAGAGAGCAATGTCAGAGATGCCAAAAGTATGATGAAGTCTAGAATGGTCAATGGTATCGAAGGCTGCAGACAGATCAAGGAGTGTGAGGAGAGAGACTTTGCCAGTATCAGTTGCAAGGAGGAGATTGTTGAGAATGTGTAGTAGGGCAGTTTCAGTGCTATGGCACTGGCGGTAGGCTGACTGGAAAGGATTGAGGAGATTGTTGGCAGACAGGTGAGAGTTCAGCTGGTTGAGGACGACTTTTTCAAGGAGTTTTGACAAGAAAGAGAGATTAGAGATAGGCCGGTAATTTTTCAGTTCATTTGGGTCTAAATTGTGTTTCTTGAGGAGAGGGTGAACAATAGCAGACTTGAAAGAATCTGGGACAGTTCCAGTTTGAAGAGAAGTGTTGATATTGTCAGTATGAATGGGAGGAGAGTAGGGAGACAGTCGGAGTAGAGAGAACCTGGAAGAGGATCCAGTTCGCAGGTTTTGAACGACATGGATCTGATTGTATTGAAAATTTCTTCTTGTGAGACTGGGGTAAAAGTAGTAAGAGGTGTGCCAGAGAAGGAAGGGTCAGGTGGGCATGGTTGACAGGGTGTCCTGTCAAGCCTGTCACGAAGAGTTTGTATTTTGGTGGTGAAATACTTTCATGAAAGCGTTGGTTTGTAGGTCACCTTTTCTGAATTTTTTCTACTTTTTAGAAAAAAAAAAAATATATATATTTACCATCTGCTAGTCTAAGAGAAAAAAAACCCCACTTATTCACTCTGCTGCACAGTGAAGAGTTGTTGCCCCAAATCAGTGACACATAATTGAGTTGCTTCCCTCCCCTTGTAACATGTGTTGGGTGCAGTGGAAATGGATTGTTGCAAAAGATAAATGATGGATCGTTACGCCCTTTCTTCTCCATTGTTATATATGGTAAGCCACTCCATGGATCGTTAGGTCCTTTCTTCCCTAATGTTATACAGGGGGGGGGGGGGGGTGCAAAAGTAGGTATACAGTTATGAAAAAAGGAAACACGTACAATAATCATTGCATTTATTATTCAAACAGATGAATATCGCATGATCATGTAATAACAAGCACAGCCTTAATCCCTCAGATACTCAAACTGCTTGCCCTCGTTATTCACACACTCCTCTAATCGAGAGCGGAAATAAGCATTATAATAATGATGTGATACTTACTGTATACCTACTTTTGCACCCCCTAGGCCCTGTATTTGGTAAGCCACTCTATATGTCCTGTGTGTGATTGTGTTACCTCTATATGTCCTGTGTGTGATTGTGTTACCTCTATATGTCCTGTGTGTGATTGTGTTACCTCTATATGTCCTGTGTGTGATTGTGTTACTCTACCTCTTTATTTGTTACCCTTGTTGTGTGTGATTGTGTTACCTCTATATGTCCTGTGTGTGATTGTGTTACCTCTATATGTCCCTGTGTGTGATTGTGTTACCTCTATATGTCCTGTCGTGTGATTGTGTTACCTCTATATGTCCTTCTGTGTGATTGTGTTACCTCTATATGTCCTGTGTGTGATTGTGTTACCTCTATATGTCCTGTGTGTGATTGTGTTACCTCTATATGTCTTGTGTGTGATTGTGTTACCTCTATATGTCCTCTGTGTGATTGTGTTACCTCTATATGTCCTCTGTGTGATTGTGTTACCTCTATATGTCCTGTGTGTGATTGTGTTACCTCTATATGTCCTGTCTGTGATTGTGTTACCTCTATATGTCCTGTGTGTGATTGTGTTACCTCTATATGTCCTGTGTGTGATTGTGTTACCTCTATATGTCCTGTGTGTGTATTGTGTTACCTCTATATGTCCTGTGCTGTGATTGTGTTACCTCTATATGTCCTGTGTGTGATTGTGTTACCTCTATATGTCCTGTGTGTGATTGTGTTATACTCTATATGTTCCTCTGTGTGATTGTGTTATCTCTATATG
>JAPXFY010000030.1:48857998-48872998 GCA_030674185.1 Monoplex corrugatus | reverse complement strand
ATCACCTTGATGCTCATCGCAGTCATCGTCGTCTTCATCGTCTGCATCACCCCGGACGCCATCATGTCCACGTTTTTCGGGAAAGGTTATGTGGAGGAGGCCAATATGGTGAAAGGTGTGCGGGAGATCACAGATTCTCTGCTGGCCTTGAACTCAGCCATCAATTTCGTGCTATACTGTACGCTGAGCCTCATCTTCAGGAACACGTTCTGCAAGATGTTCTGCGCCAAGAAGTTCGTGCTCATGCAACACAGGAGTAGCAAGAGCGTGCGGAACGGCGACGGGACACAAATGCAGATTAGCGTCTATGACAAAGAAACTGCAGACGACATGGGTGTGTGATGACGGAGGTGTCGGTCGGTTTGCAGGGGGTGGAAATGATGTCTTACATGTCTGGTTGCTTCCTTGAAATTTGGGTCTGTAGATTAAAGAATAGGGAAATTGGTTGTGTTACTAAGATTTTGGATGGAGAGGGAAAGTTTTGGAAGGGGTAAGAAAAAACAATGTTTTTTTTAGGTATTTTACCGGTACAATGTGTCCTATAAATGCAGAAATGGGGAGAAGGTGCTTAACGAGGATGATGTAGGGGGAATTGGGCTGAAATGGGGGCCACTGTAATCCTTGTGAAAGTTGACCTTTGACATTGTAGGTCATGTGACATGAGTGCCAGAGAGTTCGTTTTCCTTGGACCCGGCTTTGTGAATACAGATGTATCTATTTCCTCTTCCTCGCAGCCTTAACGTGTGAAACTCAGAACAAGTTCAGGTTTCCGTTTAACTTTGATGGGAATGGAGGATTTATGTGCAAGTGTGTTTGCTTTTAGTCTTGTGCCCATGCTTTCCTGCGCTGATGGTTGGGTCCGAATTGGTGCCCATTGATCTGAGAGATAAGTCTCTTACATCCATGTGATTTTAACTCTCAAGAGGTGCTTTTCAACAAAGAAGCAAAAACAAAAGTATTTCTTGTCATATCTAACACGCCGACTTCCCGAGTGAGTGAAAGACAATCTGATGACTACAAAGTTCCACAGAAACGTATATGTCTACACATTGTCTTTCCCAGATGATGGCAGGTTTTCCTTGCACCATTCCAGCGAACAGATGATGTGACAAAGTCAGGAACAGATTATAAAAGTGGTAAACCCGTTGCCAAAATAAAGAAGAAGATCAAGACAGTTTGAAAAATTACGCATTTCAAATGACTACAACTGGAAGACAAAGGCATATAATTGAGAAATGTGTGAAAGAAAATCATTAAGATTTGTCCAGCTATGGAGAATCGAGATATAGACGAAAGTCAGTTTTTGTGCACATTTCGAATTTCCATAAAAAATTTTAAAAATACTGTACATAGTACGTTGCGTTATTTTATTGTTTTTGTCCGAGGTTTGTTGTCCCAAGTTAAGCAAAAAGAAATATGTACAGAAACGGTGCTCTGTATTGTGTCACTGTGAAATGCAGGATTGCACTAAATAGACGTCTTACAGAGAGCGACAACCTAACTCACTGACAAAGAGACAGTGTATGGTGTGGGTGTGGTTGTGGGTGTGTTCCTGCCTTCTTTATAACCATCATGCATCTATTACCGCAAAGGGGACCTTCCAGTTTCCGTTGAAAATAAATGCATACATACTGTGTTCTTGAATGAAATAGTGAGAGTATTGTAATCTACACTGGACTTACTAACAATGAATTCGTAAACAGGAAACTGCACAGTTTAGGGTCGAATGATACATTTTAAAAAAAAAAAGACGTTCTGGTGCATTTTGCCCGCAGTGCAATCTTCAGTGAAACTGGTACATTTGGGTGTTAGATCGGATACATATTGGTGTGTTCTGTCATGAACACAGAGCACTTTGATGCATTTTATCATGAAACGGTCTATTCCAATATGGGACAGAGTACAGCAGGGTGGTAAAGTCTGATACAGACATCTGAAAATGGTACACGCTGTAGTAGAACTTGTTCAGTGAGTGGTGCATTCTGTTGGCGAACTCTGCTGTGTGGCTGGTACATTTCATTGCTGGAATGATACACTCCAAAGTACAACATTCTGCTTAAAACTAGTGCTTTGCGCTTATCTATGACTGATACCTGTTTGTGGTCGGATTGGTTCATGGTTTTTCTGAGAAGGGTGTAAAGTGAAACCGGTACTTTCAATGGTATAGTTATATCAGTTCACTAGGCATTGATATAGTTCATCGGTAGACTGTACTAGGACTGGTACAGCAAAGCTAGTACTTTTATATCGGAAATATACAAACAACCATCTTCCATGAAAAAGGCTTGTATGAACTGAAATCTGGTACATGCTTCTTCGACCTGGTGCATTTACAAGCCTGAGACTACCCAGATTGCTCTGGAGGAATGTCAACCATCAACAATGGAACTGGTACATTCAACACTGGAGCTGAAAACAGAGCATGGATAGGGCACGTGGATAGGGCACGTGGATAGGGAACGTGGCTAGGGCACGTTGATAGGGCACGTGGATGGGGAACGTGGATAGGGCACGTGGCTAAGTCACGTAGATAGGGCACGTGGATAGGGAACGTGGATAGGGCACGTGGATAAGGAACGTGGCTAGGGCACGTGGCTAGGGCACGTGGATAGGGCACGTGGACCAATACATCATATCAGTGATCCGCTTGATCACAGGATTTGTGTCGTTGTACTGTCTATTGTGAACATGGTGCAATGAACGTTGAAGACATACTATGCGACTGATGCAGATTGATGAAAACGGTACATACACCGCAACAGTGGACCATCCCACAGTCAAGCTGGTGTCATGGAAATGGTAAATGTCTCCTGCATGACTACACAAACAATAGTGACATGTCTAAATCCTCCATGACATTGAAGCTCATGAAGAAACATCCAGTAATAAATTAGATTGTTGCATCATTTTGGGGGTTTCTGCATTTTAGCTGATACGTTGTACGCCTGGAATGTACGTATTGTTCCTGACTTTAAGCGGGTTAGGTTTGGCTTACAGGGGATTGGGGACCTGACAGGAATACAAAAAATCAGAGACAGAGATATGCAGAAGACTGGGGCAGCATAAAAAAGAGTCTGGTGAGGAGCTAAAAGTTGTCTGTTAACAGGGTTTATAACATCTGTCAGCAATGTCAGTGTTTCATTGTGGTTATAGTGATTCTGTCATTTTCTTTGGGAGAGTTTGAAATCTTGCTGTATAAACTAGACATTGCATTGCAGTGGGATGACTGGAGAGGGGGGGGGGTGCATGATGAAGAGTGGATAGTCTTCAAGCAGGTGAATACAATGTTAGATAACATTAATTACATTAACTTACAATTTTTAGATTTAGTTGGATGGTTTTCTAATAGGTGAATACATTAACAGACAAGTACATTCACATCAACCTATAATATGTACGGTTTGGAGAATCCCAAGATATTAGCAGAGAGTAGAGTTAACGCACCAGCTCGTTGTTTCATCCTGGAATATTTCAAATCTAAATTGCATGACATTTAGTGTCGCAAATATGTATTTGGTTGTATTACCATTTGTTGAGCCAAGTGACACTTGAAACCAACATTGTAGTTAGTATAGTAGTATAGTTGGAGTCGAAAGGTTTGTTAACCAGGGACCAGTAAGTAGTACAGTAAATCCCCTTCATTCTGCAAGAGATGGAATCATCCTGAAGCTGCAACACCAACTGAGCAAACTAATTAACTCGATGAATTAAAATCACAACTAACTAATCATTTTCCAGACATTTGGAGAAACACCCACTTTAAGATTCAACACACACAAAGAAAAATAATAAACATCCAAATGTAATCATCAAGCTTTGTTTACTGAAATTCAAAGATGTAATGCTTACGGGTTGTTTTAAAATTATCTGATGGCTTTCTGATTTCATGTGGTAAAATGGAATAAGTTGTTCTCTCCACAGAAGACTGCCAGGCTTGACTTTGTCAAGGTTACAAACAGAGGACTCTAGCAAATAATGTTGCTGTACACTTCCAAACAATGGACGTTGTAGTTGCTTGTGCTGCAGCGGTGAGAAATAATTTACACGTAACACACGCTGCTTCCACATAAAGACATATATATATATTACTCATAAACACTAGGCTAGCCGTCTTACAGAACGAGGAAAAAAATCTCTGTGAACATCTCTACAATGCGTTTGTATTCGTTTCCATTTTAAGGTTTAGCACACTACTGTCCCGACAGCGATAACAATGAATTCCCAAACTGGATTAGCTGTGAGATAACTGGTTCTTGTTTTATAGTCCATCCTGATAAAACAAAGCACTTAGAAGAACACATCCACTAAAAGACAATATCCATGCTGAATAAAACACGAAAACCATTGAAACTGTGCATTGCAGAGTAGTACTAGTACATTCTAAAGTTTAAAAAAAGAGACTCCTTGGCTTTAGTACATTTTTTAAGGAGAATTTGTTTAATTGTTCCTGTATTTGTGTATCCCAGCTGACCATTTTGTGTATCATGCAGTATATGGACGTGTATGTGTACAATTACCATTGCAGGTACAGCCCACAGGATAGACGTGTGTGTATACGACCGTTTCTGAATACCTGTCACGGTGGCAGGTAGGCTTAATCTTCGAGGGGGTGTCTCATGTTTTAAAGGATCGTCATATCAACTGTTTGTCAAATATAAAGATATTACTTGCATGATATGAAACAGTGACATTTGCCTGTAACCAAGTGATCTACTCACAGACAGCGTATGGTTACCTAGCGTACAATGGGACACGGAAATGTTCCCCTGAATTAGAGTTGTAACAGTGAGCCTGACTTGTCTACAGTTGAAGTGATGAAATCTACAGTAAAAGCAGTGGATATAAAACATAGTGCAGTGGATACAGTGAGCATGGTTCACTTTATGATTTATGTGGTTCAGTGGACTTGATGCATTTTATAGTGAACGCTGTTCAGTGGACTTTTGATGCATTCTACAGTGAACGCTGTTCAGTGGACTTTTAATGCATTCTACAGTGAACGCTGTTCAGTGGACTTTTGATGCATTCTACAGTGAACACCGTTCTGTGAACTTTTGATGCATTCTACAGTGAACACCATTCATTGGACTTTTGATGCATTCTACAGTGAACGGTGTTCAGTGGACTTTTTTATGCGTTCTATAGTGAACTATGTTCAGTGGACTTTTGATGCATTCTACAGTGAACGGTGTTCAGTGGACTTTTGATGCATTCTGTACTGAACAATGTTCAGTGGGTTGTTAATGCATTCTGTAATGAACAATGTTCAGTGTATATTATGCATTCTGTAGTGAGCAACGTTTAGTGGACTTTTGATGTATTCTATATCGAACGATGTTCAGTGGACTTTTGATGTATTCTATATCGAACGATGTTCAGTGGACTTTTGATGCATTCTCTATTGAACACTTTTCAGTGGACTTTTGATGCATTCTATATTGAACGATGTTCAGTGGACTTTTGATGTATTCTATATCGAACGATGTTCAGTGGACTTTTGATGTATTCTATATCGAACGATGTTCAGTGGACTTTTGATGTATTCTATATCGAACGATGTTCAGTGGACTTTTGATGCATTCTCTATTGAACACTTTTCAGTGGACTTTTGATGCATTCTATATTGAACGATGTTCAGTGAACTTTTGATGCATTCTATATTGAACGATGTTCAGTGAACTTTTGATGCATTCTATATTGAACGATGTTCAGTGGACTTTGATGCATTCAGTCGTAAACGTTGTTCATGGACTCGGTACATTCCACAGTGAGTGTAACTCTGTGGATTAATGCGTTCTTCAGGGAACGTGACTGAGTGAACCTGACGGACATTTTCTAGTGAACCTGAGTCAGTGAACCTAATGCATTCTATAGAGAGCACTGTTCATTGTTCAGTAGGCCTGATGCATTTATAGTGCGGGCTGTTTAGTAGACTTGGCTCATTCTGTAGTGAACTTGGTTTAATGGGGCTGATTCGTTTTATGGTGAGCGAGGTTTGGTGGACCTGGTACACTCTATAGTGTGTGTTGTTCAATGGACTTGATACATGCAAGATGGAAGCAGTGTTACTGACGTGAAAAATAAACAGTAGTAACACACTACCTGATAATTCTGTGATGGAAATCGCCCTTTCTAGTTTGTACCATAACGCATAATGCCCTGCACGGTGGAAAAGGTGTATCAGGTCTGAGATTATCTACAGTGGCAAATGGTGGTTTAGTACATTCTGCCGTGGATGTGGTATGATCATTCCGATGCATAACATATTGGGGGTAGTAGAACTGATGCATTCTGAAGTGGATGTGGTATGATCAGTCTGATGCATAACATATTGGGGGTAGTAGAACTGATGCATTCTGAAGTGGATGTGTTATGATCAGTCTGATGCATAGCATATTGGGGGTAGTAGAACTGATGCATTCTGAAGTGGATGTGGTATGATCAGTCTGATGCATAACATATTGGGGGTAGTAGAACTGATGCATTCTGAAGTGGATGTGTTATGATCAGTCTGATGCATAACATATTGGGGGTAGTAGAACTGACGCATTCTGAAGTGGATGTGGTATGATCAGTCTGATGCATAACATATTGGGGGTAGTAGAACTGACGCATTCTGAAGTGGATGTGGTATGATCAGTCTGATGCATAACATATTGGGGGTAGTAGAACTGATGCATTCTGAAGTGGATGTGGTATGATCAGTCTGATGCATAACATATTGGGGGTAGTAGAACTGATGCATTCTATATTGGGGGTAGTAGAACTGATGCATAACATATTGGGGGTTGTAGAACTGATGCATTCTGAAGTGGATGTGGTATGATGCATAACATATTGGGGGTAGTAGAACTGATGCATTCTATATTGGGGGTAGTAGAACTGATGCATAACATATTGGGGGTAGTAGAACTGATGCATTCTGCAGTAGAAGTGGTATGATCAGTTTGATGCATAACATTTGGGGGGTAGTAGAACTGATGCATTCTGCAGTAGAAGTGGTATGATCAGTTTGATGCATAACATTTGGGGGGTAGTAGAACTGATGCATTCTGCAGTAGAAGTGGTATGATCAGTTTGATGCATAACATTTGGGGGGTAGTAGAACTGATGCATTCTGCAGTAGAAGTGGTATGTTCAGTTTGATGCATAACATTTGGGGGGTAGTAGAACTGATGCATTCTGCAGTAGAAGTGGTATGATCAGTTTGATGCATAACATTTGGGGGGTAGTAGAACTGATGCATTCTGCAGTAGAAGTGGTATGTTCAGTTTGATGCATAACATTTGGGGGGTAGTAGAACTGATGCATTCTGCAGTAGAAGTGGTATGATCAGTTTGATGCATAACATTTGGGGGGTAGTAGAACTGATGCATTCTGCAGTAGAAGTGGTATGTTCAGTTTGATGCATAACATTTGGGGGGTAGTAGAACTGATGCATTCTGCAGTAGAAGTGGTATGATCAGTTTGATGCATAACATATTGGGGGTAGTAGAACTGATGCATTCTGAGTGGATGTGGTATGATCATTCGATGCATAACATATTGGGGATAGTAGAACTGATGCATTCTGAAGTGGAGTGGTATGATTGCATGAACATATTGGGGGTAGTAGAACTGATGCATTCTGAAGTGGATGTGTTATGATCAGTCGATGCATAACATATTGGGGGTAGTAGAACTGATGCATTCTGAAGTGGACGTGGTATGATGCATAACATATTGGGGGTAGTAGAACTGATGCATTCTGAAGTGGACGTGGTATGATGCATAACATATTGGGGGTAGTAGAACTGATGCATTCTGAAGTGGATGTGGTATGATCTCTGATGCATAACATATTGGGGGTAGTAGAACTGATACATTCTGAAGTGGATGTGGTATGATCAGTCTGATGCATAACATATTGGGGGTAGTAGAACTGATGCATTCTGAAGTAGATGTGGTATGATCAGTCTGATGCATAACATATTGGGGGTAGTAGTGAATACATATGAATGTCATTCTGAAGTAGATGTGGTATGATCAGTCTGATGCATAACATATTGGGGGTAGTAGAACTGATGCATTCTGAAGTGGATGTGGTATGATCAGTCTGATGCATAACACAATGGGGGTAGTAGAACTGATGCATTCTGAAGTGGATGTGGTATGATGCATAACATATTGGGGGTAGTAGAACTGATGCATTCTGAAGTGGATGTGGTATGATGCATAACATATTGGGGGTAGTAGAACTGATGCATTCTGAAGTGGATGTGTTATGATCATTCTGATGCATAACATATTGGGGGTAGTAGAACTGATGCATTCTGAAGTGGATGTGTTATGATCATTCTGATGCATAACATATTGGGGGTAGTAGAACTGATGCATTCTGAAGTGGACGTGGTACAATGGGTATGTGACATCTTAATGCTGGTACACTGTGTCTCTAGATGAATCAGTAGCAGAAAATACGTTTGATCTGGTGTAGCTACTGTGGTGTGGTAGAATGTACACAGTAGTGCTTTGGGTCTGACGCGTTCTACAACACACGCGGTATAATGACAGATGTCTACTTCAGATAATGAGCACAGACAAACTAATATCTCTATCGTCAAACAGGTGAAGTAGGTCTGACACATTCACTATGAGAATGATGCAGTAAACACGATGCTTTGTGCAATGGAAATGGTGAAAACAGCCTGACATGTCTGACAGTTGCAGAGACGCAGTGTTCGTGATCTTCCTGATACAATCAACCGTGGATGTAGTGCTGTGCGGTTTTTTTTTCTACTTTTGGTGTGGTGCAGGTGGCTTTGTTCATTTTGAAAGCAGAGGATCTTAAAAATTCTACATCTGAAGTGGTGCAATAGGCTTGGTGTATCTAAAACCTGAAGGAAGTGCGCGTGATCTGTTGGGTCGTGAGAGTGATACAGTATATACGATGTGATTCGTAGTGACAATGGTACACATGACCTGATACACAATTCATGGAGCCTGTTTAATGGGCCTGATACACAATTATGGAGCCTGTTTAATGGGCCTGATACACAATTATGGAGCCTGTTTAATGGGCCTGATACACAATTATGGAGCCTGTTTAATGGGCCTGATACACAATTAGGAGCCTGTTTAATGGGCCTGATACACAATTATGGAGCCTGTTTAATGGGCCTGATACACAATTATGGAGCCTGTTTAATGGGCCTGATACATAATTATGGAGCCTGTTTAATGAGCCTGATACACAATTATGGAGCCTGTTTAATGGGCCTGATACACAATTCATGCATGTAGCTTACTAAGCTTTACACACAGTTCATGGAGGTCGTCTATTGGGTCTGGTACATTCTTCATGGAGCTGTCTCCTGAACATGATACACTCTTCATGGAACTGTTTACTGAACATGATACACTCTTCATGGAGCTGTTTACTGAACATGATACACTCTTCATGGAGCTGTTTACTGAACATGATACGTGATACACTCTTCATGGAGCTGTTTACTGAACATGATACACTCTTCATGGAGCTGTTTACTGAACATGATACATGATACACTCTTCATGGAGCTGTTTACTGAACATGATACGTGATACACTCTTCATGGAGCTGTCTACTGAACATGATACACTCTTCATGGAGCTGTTTACTGAACATGATACGTGATACACTCTTCATGGAGCTGTTTACTGAACATGATACGTGGTACACTATTCATGGAGCTGTTTACTGAACATGATACATGATACACTCTTCATGGAGCTGTTTACTGAAAATGATACGTGATACACTCTTCATGGAGCTGTTTACTGAACACGATACGTGATACACTCTTCATGGAGCTGTTTACTGAACATGATACGTGATACACTCTTCATGGAGCTGTTTACTTAACATGATACGTGGTACACTATTCATGGAGCTGTTTACTGAACATGATACATGATACACTCTTCATGGAGCTGTTTACTGAACATGATACGTGATACACTCTTCATGGAGCTGTTTACTGAACATGATACACTCTTCATGGAGCTGTTTACTGAACATGATACGTGATAAACTCTTCATGGAGCTGTTTACTGAACATGATACATGATACACTCTTCATGGAGCTGTTTACTGAACATGATACATGATACACTCTTCATGGAGCTGTTTACTGAACATGATACGTGATACACTCTTCATGGAGCTGTTTACTGAACATGATACATGATACACACTTCATGGAGCTGTTTACTGAACATGATACACTCTTCATGGAGCTGTTTACTGAACATGATACGTGATACACTCTTCATGGAGCTGTTTACTGAACATGATACACTCTTCATGGAGCTGTTTACTGAACATGATACACTCTTCATGGAGCTGTTTACTGAACATGATACGTGATACACACTTCATGGAGCTTTTTTCTGAACGTGATACACACTTCATGGAGCTGTTTACTGAACATGATACGTGATACACACTTCATGGAGCTGTTTACTGAACATGATACGTGATACACTCTTCGTGGAGCTGTTTACTGAACATGATACGTGATACACACTTCATGGAGCTGTTTTCTGAACGTGATACACACTTCATGGAGCTGTTTACTGAACATGATACGTGATACACACTTCATGGAGCTGTTTACTGAACATGATACGTGATACACACTTCATGGAGCTGTTTACTGAACATGATACGTGATACACTATTCATGAGCGTTTTTATTGGACATGATACACTTGTCATGGACGTTGTTTATTGGGCCTGATATACTACACATGTAAGTTGTTTATTGGGCCTGATACATTATACATGTAAGTTGTTTATTGGGCCTGATACACTACACATGTAAGTTGTTTATTGGGCCTGATACACTACATGTGTCAGTTGTTTATTGGGCATGATACACTACATATGTAAGTTGTTTATTGGGCCTGATACACTACACATGTAAGTTGTTTATTGGGCCTGATACACTACATGTGTCAGTTGTTTATTGGGCCTGATACACTACATGTGTCAGTTGTTTATTGGGCCTGATACATTTTAGCGGTTTGAGGTGCATGAAAGAGTCCACAATGGAAATGGCATGGTGTCTGATGCTGTATAAAACAGAAACACTACTTTGCAGCAGTATACAGTAGCATAGAAGGCTGAATGCATTTCATAAAGTGTATGGTGTAACACCATAGTGTACAGAGGATGTGAACATTGAGCTTCACATAATCTATTGTATAAAACGTGACACAACCTAAATGAAGTCATTTACACTGGACGTTAGGCAATGGGCCTGGCCTTGTATACAGTTTTACGTGCTATACAAGATAGGCCCGACACATTCTAACCTTAGTTGTGTAGTGACCATGATGTGGTCTTAGCTTAGTACGTGATATTAGGTCAGGAGAGCTAAAGCAAGAACAGTGTGACCAGGGTAGACAACTATATATATAGCGACACAGAATACCCTGAAGACCAACCTGTTCAGTTTTGGCATCATCATCACCACGTTGGAAGACATTTCCCGCAACGGAGAACTCTAGCAACAGCATCACGCACTGGGATCAGTCAGATGTTGAAAAAGCACGGAACAACTGCTATTTAACAGGAGAGGGACCGGCAGACAGACAACCTGGGGCCACAACACATCTTCCCATGTAGTATCTGTAGAAGAACATGTGCCTCAAGGATTGGTCCTCCACTAGTATCTCGCCTAACAACCACGCCAGGCAGTGAAAACCAGTATGTCCAGTACGATCTGACTGATGGGAGACTCTATCAATGCATGCCACAGGGATACAGTATAGTACACCTTCCGTCTTCTTCAGTGGAAGTGATGCAATGATCAAATGGACAGTGGTTCACTGGGCTCTGAATGACACAGTGGCTGGCTCCGTGTGGAGCAGGACAGTTGTATGTTCCAGACGTAAGATGCACGTGCACTGACCGGTGTTTTTTAACACAGATCGTTTTCTGCACAGAAGACTCCATTACGTTTTGTATAAATGTGACCTCCCACCACGAAATCAGTCCTAACTAGCATTTTGGGCATTTTGAGATATACATATCACTGGAAAGTGTACATTCTGCTGATTATTTTGGTACTTGAATAAAGCTTGTACTAAAAAAAATGTAGAAGTTATGTATGTTTAAAGTCATTAAGTTGTATGATGGCCATTTTGAGAAAACGGCCTCTAACATTTTTGTGTGCTCTCCTACACATTTTCCTTAAATTTCTTTATTTGGTGGCTTTGACCCAGTTTGTTTCCAGTTTTCGTGTCATTATCTGAAAGGTGCACCAAAGAGCTTTCCATCAGTATATTACATGTGCGGGTACTGTACAGGTTACGATTCATAAGAGACAAAAATAGGTACTTTTGGTAGGAAATTGCCTTCTTTCTGCTGCGATCAGTGCATTCTGCGATCAGTGCATTAAAATACCATTTTAAATTGATTAATAATATTTTTTCAAGAAAAAAAAGTCTGTGGGGGATAGATTATAGTCCATAGCAATCAATTTTGAGAAAAAGTCAAAACATCCCAGATAGACCCTTAGTCACCTTTTCAGCTCCTAGTGCTGTTCGACTGACTGCGAGTTAAGACTGATTTCGTGGTGGGAGGTCACAAATATTTGTTCCATTGACGTATTGCGCGCTTGGGATTAGTGCACTTTCTGGAGACGAATGATAGTTTGCTGGTGATGTTCTGTGCGACTGATACCTTGACAAAATGGCTGCCGTCAGGCGTGGGGAGCTGGAAGGCGATTGTCTGGTCAGTGGTGAGTAGTTGTTGATCTGGGTCCCACCCAGCACCCTGTGAATGTTCATGTTAACTTTGAACAAGGTGTGGTACAGCAGGGTTGACACACTGCACTGTGGATTGTAGGTGACATTGTTGCAGTATGAACAGGCGTTCTTCAACAGTGATGGTCTGTGACTCTGTGCCTCACCATTAAACTGTGGCATTTATGATCACAACTGAACTGATGCTTGGGTTGCTGAAGATCATCAGGAAGTATCAGCTGCTGTAACAACTGCTGCATGAGAAGACACTAGCGTTGATCACTTATTGTATGTTTTCAAGTCAAAAGTGTTTCTCTATTCCTCCTTTCTTCCTTGGTGTGGTTTTGATTTCCTCATCGATGTGATACTGTGACACTGATGCGGTCAGCTTTCTACAGTATCTGGTGGTGAGGTACAGTCAGGTTAGAATGGTCAGCTATGACATGGCAATAAGGTGATGGACACGGTCAGCTTTCTACAGTATCTGGTGGTGAGGTACAGTCAGGTTAGAATGGTCAGCTATGACATGGCAATAACGTGATGGACACGGTCAGCTTTCTACAGTATCTGATGGTGAGGTACAGTCAGGTTAGAATGGTCAGCTATGACATGGCAATAACGTGATGGACATGGTCAGCTTTCTACAGTATCTGATGGTGAGGTACAGTCAGGTTAGAATGGTCAGCTATGACATGGCAATAACGTGATGGACATATTCAGCTCTGGACTGACACTCTTCAACTGGACTATGCTACAAAATGTTTTGGTGCAAATAATGACCACACATTCGTGAATGACACTGCGACCGTGAGTCTTTAACATTTTACATTTCGACTGGAACAGTGAAAACTACAGTACAATGCTAACTACTGTACATGGTCTATGTTCTATAAAAGGACTGCTACATTTTACCTTTCATCAATGGTTTCTGGGACAATCTGCACGATGAATGTTATTCGTAAAGGACCTACATTTTACCTTTCATCAATGGTTTCTGGACAATCTGCACGATGAATGTATTCGATAAAGGACCTACATTTTACCTTTCATCAATGGTTTCTGAGACAATCTGCGCGATTAATGTTATTCTATGAAGCGTTAAACGTCGGTAGCAACGGTGATGTGGCAGATGCATTTTGCAATGGTGAAAAGAAAGAGCATCACTGGGAACACAACTGGATGTGAGGGCCATGCATGTGTAAATTGAACATGTACATGTAGTGTTCGTGTTATCTTTGCTATTACATTTCTTAGATTTTTGTGTGAAACTGTTGTTACATATTTTGGCATTGTCCTCTTCAACACTTCACATTATCTTTGCTTCTGAAATCATGACTGATCAGTCATGCCTGTATGAGACACGTTTCCAATCTCTGGGATTACACTGTGCGCAACAGCACGTGAACATGATTCAAAGTGCCGTCTTTAATGTTGATGAATATGATGAGTTTTTGACTCTGCTTCAGAGGCAGGATAATTATCCGATGATTGTGTGTGACTTTACAGGTCACTCATTGATACAGATGTAGCTGTAGTACTTCTCATTTCTTCACGTTGTAGTTTGTTAATGATTATGCAGAGAATACGATGATGCTCTGTGGTTATGTATGTCAGGCGCCCCTTGTTCTTATACATTTCACATGTCTCTATGTTCTGTATGGCTAAAACTGTTTGCAGTGCTCTGGCAATTCTTCTTGTTGTAAATGTATGTTGACTTTAGAGGGCTTAATTGTTCTCTGAAGACGATTGTGTGATACACCAACTTTTTCAGCTTCCTGGAAAAGTGCTCACGCTGGGTAGAGATTGAAGATGCTCAAGGTGCCCTCAAAACTGCCACCTTCAACTGTCTTCAGAGAGCCTGACAAATCTCTGCTGAATTTCTATTGAGCACCTTTTTTCTCACATTTTTTCTTTGCCTTTCTAGTGGTGAATATGTCAAGTCATAGTTACTCATTAATCTTTCATGTTCCGAGTTTTGAAAAATCTTTAAAAGCAGAATTCTTATCAAGTTTTATTTTGAACACTTTCTGCTCTTTTATTATTTGATCATTCTTCTTTCTAGAGAAATTGCTAAAGACATTCAGATTATCTTCTCGGGCTTTTTTGATCTTTCTGTTGATTTCTCCACAAGTCATGGGCTTAACGTAGTGTGTGTGTGTTGTGTGTGTGTGTGTGTGTGTGTGTGTGTGTTGTGTGTGTGTGTTGTTGTGTGTGTGTATGTGTGTGTGT
>JAPXFY010000030.1:48840498-48850498 GCA_030674185.1 Monoplex corrugatus | reverse complement strand
CAAGTGTCTCTATTGTTTGTCAACAAAAGGTCAAACATCTTCATGTGTCAGTATTGTTTGTCAACAAAAGGTCAAACATCTTCACGTGTCTGTATTGTTTGTCAACAAAAGGTCAAACATCTTCACGTGTCAGTATTGTTTGTCAACAAAAGGTCAAATCTATTGTTTGTCAACAAAAAGACAAATATCTTCAAGCGTCTCTATTGTTTGTCAACAAAAGGCCAAACATCTTCAAGTGTCCCTGTTCCCTGATCATAACTGACATGGGCATACAATTGACACCCTTCCGGTTACACATACACACATACATAGAGAATATCTTTTCAAACAACCAAGCATTCGTTTATCGATATCGAAAATACATATTTTTGATATTTTACTGTCAATTCATGTGCAAATGGACAAAACTCTGTTCTAATTAAACACACGATTCTACCCAATCTGCTTACCCTTGAGGTGAAGTTGACAGCAGGTTTCCAACTGTTTCAGAAGCTGTGAACAAAATTAATCTCATTGTCATGCCTTGTTAAAAGTCTCGACAATGCATGCAAAAGACAAAATATCAATAAGTAGTTCAAAAAGTGACACAAGTATATCACTCATAAAGAAAGATTAGGAAAAGACAGGCAACATTTATAGGCCATTACATGAGGAAGGGGGAATTTTGGAGCACCTGGTCACAACGGGAAAACTGGAGGGAAAGAGAGCACCAGGTAGACCCAGGGAGAGAATGCTGGACGGACTTGCAGAGTGGCTGGGGATGAGGAGGGTGGGGAGATGCTAGGGGCAACGAGAGATAGAGATGGTTGGAAGTCCATGTTCGCCAACCCATGCAAGGCAGTGCACCTGATATGATGATGATGATGATGATGATGATGAGTTCAAAAAGTCCCTATATACGGGATTTTTCTTCGCAAACCACTAACATTCCAAGAAAGATAAGCAAACGATTTCATTTTATTTAAACCAGACAATTTCTACATTTATCATTTGTTCCAGAAGGCTCAATAAAGATCAAAGTATTTAAAATAAATGCATCATACACACGGTCTAACGTTAAACGTGCATAACACATGGCGCTAGATCAACTTGATTCAAAGCCCAGTAACAACAATGAACAATACACTAGCGCTAAGCAAAGTAACAGTACATCATGAACAACACAGCGCTAAGAAAGTACAATAACATCATGAACAACACAGTGCTAAGCAAAGTACAGTAACATCAGAACAACACAGCGCTAAGAAAGTACAGTAACATCATGAACAACACACTAGTGCTAAGCAAAGTACAGTAACATCATGAACAACACGTAGCGCTAAACAAAGTACATAACATCATGAACAACACAGTGCTAAGCAAAGTTTCAGTAACATCATGAACAACAACAGCGCTAAGCAAAGTACATAACATCATGAACAACACAGTGCTAAGCAAAGTACAGTAACATCATGAACAACACACAGTGCTAAGCAAAGTACAATAACATCATGAACAACACAGTTGGCTAAGCAAAGTACATAACATCATGAACAACACAGCGCTAACAAAGTACAGTAACATCATGAACAACACAGCGCTAAGCAAAGTACAGTAACATCATGAACAACACAGCGCTAAACAAAGTACAGTAACATCATGAACAACACACTAGCGCTAAACAAAGTACAGTAACATCATGAACAACACAGCGCTAAGCAAAGTACAGTAACATCATGAACAACACAGTGCTAAGCAAAGTACAGTAACATCATGAACAACACAGCGCTAAGCAAAGTACAGTAACATCATGAACAACACAGTGCTAAGCAAAGTACAGTAACATCATGAACAACACTAGCGCTAAGCAAAGTACAGTAACATCATGAACAACACATGCGCTAAGCAAAGTACAGTAACATCAATGAACAACAACAGCGCTAAGCAAAGTACATAACATCATGAACAACACAGCGCTAAGCAAAGTACAGTAACATCATGAACAACATAGCGCTAAGCAAAGTACAGTAACATCATGAACAACACAGCGCTAAGCAAAGTACAGTAACATCATGAACAACACAGGCTAAGCAAAGTACAGTAACATCATGAACAACACTAGCGCTAAGCAAAGTACAGTAACATCATGAACAACACATTAGCGCTAAGCAAAGTACAGTAACATCATGAACAACACAGTCGCTAAGCAAAGTACAGTAACATCATGAACAACACAGCGCTAAGCAAAGTACAGTAACATCATGAACAACACAGCGCTAAGCAAAGTACAGTAACATCATGAACAACACAGCGCTAAGCAAAGTACAGTAACATCATGAACAACACAGCGCTAAGCAAAGTACAGTAACATCATGAACAACACAGCGCTAAGCAAAGTACAGTAACATCATGAACAACACAGCGCTAAGCAAAGTACAGTAACATCATGAACAACACAGCGCTAAGCAAAGTACAGTAACATCATGAACAACACAGCGCTAAGCAAAGTACAGTAACATCATGAACACACAGCGCTAGCAAAGTACAGTAACATCATGAACAACACAGCGCTAAGCAAAGTAATACATCATGAACAACACAGGTAAGCAAAGTAAGTAACATCATGAACAACACGTTAGCGCTAAGCAAATACAGTAACATCATAACAACACAGGCTAAGCAAAGTACAGTAATCATAATCATGAACAACCAGCGCTAAGCAAAGTAATAACTCAGAAACACATGCCAACAAAGTATAACATAGAACAACATAGCGCTAACAATACAGTAACATCATAACAACAAGTAACAAATACAGTAACATCATAACAACACAGCGAAGCAAAGTACATAACATCATGAACAACACAGTAGCGTAAGCAAATACAAAACCATATAACAACACATAAGCCAAAAAACAGTAACATCATGAACACATAACGCATAAGCAAGTACAAACACATAACAACAGCGCTAAGCAAAGTACAGTAACATCAGAACATAACAACAGTGGCAAGCAAAGTAAGTAACATCATGAACAACACAGGCAGAAACAAATAACACAGAACAACACAGTGAAGCAAAGTACAATATAGCATAGAAAAAAGTACGCTAAGCAATCAAACAACAGAACAAACAAGTAACGCTAAGCAAAGTACATAAACTACAACACATAGCGCTAAGCAAAGTACAGTACATCATGAACAACCAGCGCTAAGCAAAGTACATAAATCAACAACACAGCGCTAAGCAAAGTACATAAGCACAGTAACAATATAACAACACAGCGCTAAGCAAAGTACAGTAAATATGAACAACACAGCGCAAACAATACATACCTGAACAACACAGCGCTAAAAAACATAACACATGAACAAACAGCGCTAAAGCAAAGTACAGTAACATCATAACAAACAAGCGAAGCAAAGTACAGTAACACAATACAAACAACAAACAAGAACGTAACACAGTAAACACAGAAGCAAAAGTAAGACTAAGCAAAACAACACTCTAAGCAAAGTACAAGTAACACATGAACAACACTAGCGCTAAGCAAAGTACATAACCATAACAACATACGCAAAAAGAACGTAACAACCAGCAAACAAACATACTAGACAAATACATAACATCATAACAACATACGGCTAAGCAAAACAGTAACTACACACACGAACAACAAGTCACTAACAAATAATAAACATCATGAACAACAGTCGCTAATAAGTACAGTAACACATGAAAACCAGCGCAAGCAGAAGTACATAACATCATGAACAACATAGCGCTAAGCAAATACAGTAACACATGAACAACATAGCGCAAGCAAAACAGTAACATCATGAACAACAAGCGTAAGCAAAAACAGTAACAGCTATGAACAACAGTCACAAAGTAACAAACAGCAACAAGTCGCTAACAAGTACATAACATCATGAACAAAAGCCTAAGCAAAGTACAGTAACATCATGAACAACAACGCTAAGCAAAGTAACAGTAACAAACACAAGTAATAACATGCACCATTAACAACAACAGCAAAACATAAACACAAGCTAAGAACAAACACATGAAGCAAACAGTAAGCGTAACAATATAAACAACATACAAACAAGACAGTAACATCATGAACAACACAGCGTAAGCAAAGTACAGTAACATCATAACAACACACGCTAAGCAAAGTCAGTAAATCATGAACAACACCGCTAAAGCAAAGTACAAACATCAAACAACAGCACTTACGAAACATAAACACAGTAACATACAAAACATACACAAGCAAAGTAAATAACATCAGAACAACCAGCGCTAAGCAAAGTACAATAACATCATAAAACTAGGCTAAGCAAAAACATAACAATCATGAACAAAGTACGCAAGCAAAGTACAATAACATGAACAAACACATAGCGCTAAGCAAAAGTAAAATCATGAAACAACACAGCGCTAAGCAAAGTACAGTAACATCATGAACAACAAGCGCTAAGCAAAGTACATAACATCATGAACAACAGTAGCGCTAAGCAAAGTACAGTACACTAAACAACAGCGCTAAGCAAAGTACAGTAACCTAAAATAAATAACAAATTAGCGCTAAGCAAAGTACAGAAATAAAACAACAAGCTAAAATACAAATCATGAAGCAAAGCGTAAGCAAAGACAACACAGAACACACGCGCTAACAAAGTACAATACATCATGAACAACACTAGCGCTAAGCAAAGTACATAACATCATGAACAACACAGCGCTAAGCAAAGTACAAAAACTCATGAAAACACAGCGCTAAGCAAAGTACATAACACATGAACAACACAGCGCTAAACAAAGTACATAAATCATGAACAACCAAACATTACGCAACAAGAACATAACGCACAAAACAAAACTAAACAAGCTAACAAAGTACTAACAATGAACAACACAGCGCTAAGAAAACAGTAACATCATGAACAACAAGTGCTAAACAAAGTAAGTAACACATGACAACACAGCGCTAACAATAGCAGTAACATCTGAACACACGCTAAAAGCAAAACGAATAACATCAGACAACAAGCTAACAAAGAACATAACCATGCAAAACAAGAAAGCATCAGAACAACAAGCCTAGCAAGTCATAACACAGAACAAAACAGCTAACAAACAGAAACAGAAACAAGGCAAAACAAAGACGAACATGAACCAGTAACAAAGTAATAACATCATGAACAACAACAGCGCTAAGCAAAGTACAGTAACATCATGAACAACACATGCGCTAAGCAAAGTACATAACACATGAACAACACCGCTAACAAAGTAACATAACACATGAACAACAACGTAAGCAAAGTACATACACATAAAACAAGTGCTAACAAATACGCACAGCAAAGACAACAAGCAAACAAGCAAGAACAACAGAAACAGCGCTAAGCAAAGTAAGTAACATCATGAAAACAAGCAGCTAAAAGTACATAACGGTGGTTCAGGTCCAAGGTTCAATTCCATGTCACCGCAGCATAACAACAAAGTTCCCCAGTATAGATACACTGGGAGCAATTCTACGGTGGCATTGCCTTGTTCGCTTTGAAGTTTCAGTGTCAGTAAAAATACCGCCTTTCCCATGGCTACAGGTCGACCCATGAATGTCTCTATTACAGGTACAACACTGCCACATGCCGCAGAAAAACGCAAAGCCGTCTCCCACGTCCGGACAGGCACCAGGTGAATGTCCAGAACCAGAAAATGCAAGTTGAATGTTAGCCTCCGTCAATGGCTGCTCACATTTTGCAAGCCGGAATTGGCTCCCCAGAGAGACCAATGAACAATAAACAAATTTGTTTACGATGATATGAAATAAGAAAAATGTACGCTTTTTTTTACATCCAGTCCTCGCGCAAAGAGGGTCTACATTTCACCACACATACATTATACCTTAGATAACATAGATACTCCAACAGCAAAATCATTACACCTTCAGTTAAAGAAATACATTTGAGACCACAGAGAGAGGGAGAAAGAAGAGAGAAGACAGAGAGAGAGAGAAGAAGAGAGAGAGAAAAGAGAGAGAGAGAGAGAGAGAGACAGAGAGAGAGAGAGAGAACAAGAGCAAGAACAAAGGGTCAAAAAAAAGGCAAAATATATGCATTCTTTACAACCAGCCCTCATTTCAGATAGGGTCTACATCACACTATACACAACTTGTATCTTAGATATGATAGGTATTAACAGTCAAAGAAATACATTTGAAGAGAGGGAGAGAGAGAAAGGGAAGGAGGAGAGAGAGGGGGAAGGAAGGAGAGAGAGAGAGAGAGGAAAATGACAAAGTAAGTTCAAACACGGTCACATTATTCTAATGTAAGCAAGAAATTCATTAAATTCAACAGATATTTCTACAAGGCAAACAATAAACATTTGGTCTGAAAAAATAAATTTGAAGTTTTTCTACAAGATGTCTGATCACTACTATAGACTGCTATGTAAGAGAAGAATTAATTACTGCAGGAGCTGTGCAAAATAAGTCTTTTTAAAAACTGTGAAACTCAGATGTTTTCTCGTGTTTTCTGGAAGTGTGTTCCAGAGAGTAACACCTGAGTATCTGAGGCTGGTTTTAAAGAGGTTAATTCTTGGGAGGGGGACGTCATTTTCCTCTTGTTGGGTGTAGGATTTATGAGGAAGGTTTTGGTCATGTTATCTGGAGCATATCAATTCATTATTTTGTGCATAAATAGTCCTTTGTAATACTGAAGTCTAAGTTTTAATGGTAAAGATATTTCATTCCTCACAATTGGAGTCTACTGTACAAGTGTTTTACAAGAGTATGAATTTCAAAGCTATTTTATGGAGACTAATAAGAGGTTTGAGCACGTTACCGCTGGCTGAATCCCAAAGGGTTGACGCATAATCTAGTGATGATTGGATATGTGTGTGGGAAAGTAGTTTTCTTCATTTTAGATTCAAGATTTTTTTTAAATTTCAGACAATTGAAATAGTTTTATTGAAATAGATTTACATAGCTTGCTTATATGATTAGACCAGGACAGATTATTATCTATTGTTACACCGAAGATTTTATGAAAATTAACTTCTTCAACAACCTGGGGGGGGGGGGGGTTGCTTGATTTTTTAATTTTTGTTTTTTGTTTGTTTGTTTTTTGTTTTTTTGTTGTTGTTGTTGTTTTTCTTGCATAAATTGGTGGTGTTTTAAATGGTAAGTTTTGGCTTTCTGTCTTATTGTTATAAACATGCGTTTTGATTTTTGTGGATGAAGTGACATATGATGAAATTCACTCCATTCTATCCAATCATTAACACTGTTTTGTAATAATTTGGAAACTTGTACTACATCGGGGCGATTTATATGCATTGCTGTGTCATCTGCAAAGAGATCACAGTGGGCGTTTATAGACAGAGGAAGATCACTGGTATATAACGAAAAGAGCAGTTGGCCTAGGACAGAACCATGAGATACTCCATACTTTGTAGTGTTAAGTGTAGATGTAGCTGAGTAAACAGTAACTAGTTGTGTCTGTTGGTGATATAAAAATTAGTGAAAGTTTGTGTGCTTGTCGATATCCCGCATGCAGCTAATTTTTTCATTAAAAGGTTGTGGTTGATGACATCAAACGCTTTCTTAAAATCGACCTATACGACACCACAAAAATCATTATTGTTGATATTACATGTAATTAGCCATTGGTCAACAAGAGAGAGAGATAGACACAGAGACAGAGACAGAGAGGGAGAAAGAGAGACAGAGAGGGAGAGAGAGAGAGAGACAGAGAGAGAGAGACTCACTCACATACACACGTACACACACACACACACACGCGCGCGCACACACACACCACACACACACACACACACACACGCACGCACGCACCACGCACACACACACACCACACACACACACACACACGCACGCACGCACACGACACACACACACACACACACACACACACACACACACACGCTTATACAGCGAAAGAGAGGGAGGGAGAGACAGAGAAACAACAGACAGAACACAGACAGACCGGCAGACTGACACACAGACAAACTATCTCATGTCCTGATTTGTACTTTTCGTTGTTTCCATCTGTGAAGTGAATGATATACACAACATCTGTGAAGTGAATGATATACACACATCTGTGAAGTGAATGATATACACAACATCTGTGAAGTGAATGATATACACAACATCTGTGAAGTGAATGATATACACAACATCTGTGAAGTGAATGATATACACAACATCTGTGAAGTGAATGATATACACAACATCTGTGAAGTGAATGATATACACACAACATCTGTGAAGTGAATGATATACACAACATCTGTGAAGTGAATGATATACATAACATCTGTGAAGTGAAGTGAATGATATACACAACATCTGTGAAGTGAATGATATACACAACATCTGTGCAGTGAATGATATACACACAACATCTGTGAAGTGAATGATATACACAACATCTGTGAAGTGAATGATATACACAACATCTGTGAAGTGAATGATATACACAACATCTGTGAAGTGAATGATATACACAACATCTGTGAAGTGAATGATATACACAACATCTGTGAAGTGAATGATATACACAACATCTGTGTGAAGTGAAGTGAATGATATACACAACATCTGTGAAGTGAATGATATACACAACATCTGTGAAGTGAATGATATACACAACATCTGTGAAGTGAATGATATACACACAACATCTGTGAAGTGAATGATATACACAACATCTGTGAAGTGAATGATATACACAACATCTGTGAAGTGAAGTGAATGATATACACAACATCTGTGAAGTGAATGATATACACAACATCTGTGAAGTGAATGATATACACAACATCTGTGAAGTGAAGTGAATGATATACACAACATCTGTGAAGTGAATGATATACACAACATCTGTGAAGTGAATGATATACACAACATCTGTGAAGTGAATGATATACACAACATCTGTGAAGTGAATGATATACACACAACATCTGTGAAGTGAATGATATACACAACATCTGTGAAGTGAATGATATACACAACATCTGTGAAGTGAAGTGAATGATATACACATCTGTGAAGTGAATGATATACACAACATCTGTGAAGTGAATGATATACACAACATCTGTGATGTGAAGTGAATGATATACACAACATCTGTGAAGTGAATGATATACACAACATCTGTGAAGTGAATGATATACACAACATCTGTGAAGTGAAGTGAATGATATACACAACATCTGTGAAGTGAATGATATACACAACATCTGTAAAGTGAATGATATACACAACATCTGTGAAGTGAAGTGAATGATATACACAACATCTGTGAAGTGAATGATACACACAACATCTGTGAAGTGAATGATATACACAACATCTGTGAAGTGAAGTGAATGATATACACAACATCTGTGAAGTGAATGATATACACAACATCTGTGAAGTGAATGATATACACAACATCTGTGAAGTGAATGATATACACAACATTTGTGAAGTGAATGATATACACAACATCTGTGAAGTGAATGATATACACAACATCTGTGAAGTGAATGATATACACAACATCTGTGAAGTGAATGATATACACAACATCTGTAAAGTGAATGACATACACAACATCTGTGACGCTCGTGATGTCAGCAAGACAGAACAGTGAGCTCTAAACACAGGTGTCTCACCATGTGTTCACACTGTAATCTGTGCTCCGCGTCCTCTACCACATGGATTGAAAACCACATCCGTGAAATTAACCTCTGGTAAAACAATTGCTTTTAACACCAGTTGTTGACAACCCGATCCTACACAGACGTGGCTGTTTGGTTGTTATGTTGTGTTATTTTGTTTTGTTTTGTTTTGTTTTGTTTTTTGTTTTTTGTAATCTGTGTAATAATCATCATCATCATCATCATCAGGTGCCCTGCCGCATGGCGTTGGCGACCATGGACTTCCAACCATCTCTATCTCTCGTTGCCCCTAGCATCTCCCCCACCCTCC
>JAPXFY010000030.1:48830498-48835498 GCA_030674185.1 Monoplex corrugatus | reverse complement strand
CCAGAGAAATAAGAAGGAAGCAGGGAGAATTTTTTTTTATAATATTAATGAAGGGACACAACTCTTGAAAATGATCTCCCATGTTGTATAGAACCTCTCAAATCTAACACAGTTTGCGCTACCCATCAGTTAGCATAGAAGTAGATACAAAGTACAGAAACAGTAAGCTCAGAACACTCCTCAGTATTAGTTTGAACAAATTGCCATATCAGTTAAACATGGCCATATTATTAAAGAGATAAAAGATGAAGGATTTTCTTTTCGGTCTTCTCATATTTCTGATGGGTCTGCTATTGATGTGAGCGGAATTTTGGGACTGACCCCGAAACAAGCTATGATATGGCTATGGGCTTATGGCTATTGGACTGACTGCTAAACACGCTATGATATGGCTATGGGTTTATGGTTATTGGATTGACTGCTAAACATGCTATGCTATGGCTATGGGCTTATGGTTATTGGACTGACTGCTGAACACGCTATGATATGGCTATGGGTTTATGGTTATTGGACTGACTGCTAAACACGCTATGCTATGGCTATGGGTTTATGGTTATTGGATTGACTGCTAAACATGCTATGCTATGGCTATGGGCTTATGGTTATTGGACTGACTGCTAAACACGCTATGATATGGCTATGGGCTTATGGTTATTGGACTGACTGCTAAATACGCTATGATATGGCTATGGGCTTATGGTTATTGGACTGACTGCTAAATACGCTATGCTATGGCTATGGGCTTATGGTTATTGGACTGACGGCTAAACACGCTATGATATGGCTTATGGTTATAGGACTGACTGCTAAACACGCTATGCTATGGCTATGGGCTAATGGTTATTGGATTGACTGCTAAACACGCTATGATATGGCTATGGGCTTATGGTTATTGGGCTGACGGCTAAACACGCTATGATATGGCTATGGGCTTATGGTTATTGGATTGACTGCTAAGTACGCTGTGCTATGGCTATGGGCTTATGGTTATAGGACTGACTGTTAAACACGCTATGCTATGGCTATGGGCTTATGGTTATTGGATTGACTGCTAAACACGCTATGATATGGCTATGGGCTTATGGTTATTGGGCTGACGGCTAAACACGCTATGATATGGCTATGGGCTTATGGTTATAGGACTGACTGCTAAACACGCTATGATATGGCTATGGGTTTATGGTTATTGGACTGACTGCTAAGTACGCTATGCTATGGCTATGGGCTTATGGTTATTGGATGAGGTCTGTTGGCCTTGTGTCAAAACAACTCAGTGACCTGGATTTATCTAACTCTCCTGTACCAACATGAGTGTCCAGTTTATTGTTGTTAATATTGAAGATAATAATGGCGATGGTGATGATGATGATGGTGAAAATAATAACAATAATGAAAATACTACTACTACTTCTGTTACTACTGCTACTACTACTACTACTACTACTGCTGCTGCTGCTGCTGCTTTACTACTACTACTACTACTGCTACTACTACAATTAGTAGTAGTAGTAAGTAACAATAATGATGATATCACTACTACCACTACTACTACTGCTACCATCTACTTCGAGTACTACTGCTATTAGTACTACTACTACATCTACTACTACTTATCATCATCATCATAATCATAATAATAACAGCAACAACAACAATGACAATAGTAATGATAATGATAATAATCGTCATCATCATTATCATACGATTATGAGGAGGATGAGGAGGAGGAGGAGGATTTTTTTCATGTTTTTCATCATGGACACGGTGAAGCCGCCTCTGTTTATAAACTTGCCCGGGTTTTGTTTTTCCTATTTCCTTCAGTTGTTGGCGGTGATCATGGAGCTGTGTTGTCCTAGGAGTTGTAGTGGACATGTCCCCTGTGTGGTTCCACTTGACAGTTGTTGGCGGTGATAATAATAATAATAATTACAATATTTATATAGCGCAAAATCTTGATAGAAATCAAATCTAACCGCTGAACATACACATACGCACGCGCGCACACACACGCACACACACGCACACACACACTCACACATGGCTATAAATGGGGAAAAAGAATAAAAGCAATGGAAAATTAAAGAGAGCATATTATATACAAATATATATTACAATGTGATTCCACTCCGAGCGGAGACAGGCTACAGAGGGGGTTGAGTGAGGTCAAGATTTCATGCAGAGGAGAAAAGGTGAGTTTTGAGAGCAGACTTGAAGGAGACAAAAGTAGGTTGCTGATGGACTGAGAGAGGAAGTTTGTTCCAGGAGAGTGGACCAGAAACAGAGAAGGCTCGTGGACCGTAGGTATTGAGCTTAGTGCGTGGAAAGCGAAAAGTCAGAGGATCGGAGGCAGACCGGAGGGTACGTGAGGGAAGATAGATCTCAAGTAGGCTTGACAGGTAGTCGGGGGCTGCGTTATTGAGGCTTTTGTAGCACATGGTTCTAGTTTGTACTGTATGCGCTTTGATACAGGGAGCCAGTGAAGTTGTGCCAGGAGAGGAGAAATGTGGTCAGCTTTTTTTCTTTTTGAGTACAAGGCGTGCAGCATTATTTTGAATGTTCTGTAGGATGTGGATGGTGGATGATAGTGGAGCTGTGTTCTCATAGGAGTTGTAGTGGACATGTCCCTTGTGGCTCCACTTGACAGAAATAACATCCCTGCATGGTGTGGTCAACTGGGATCTGGTGATGACGTCACTTTGAAGTGGTGGGTCGTCATGGGGTCGATCTGGTTGTGGCCGGTGTGGGGTACCGTCAGGACCACTTTGCTGATGACCAGACAGCAGATCTTACTGTATAGAGTGATCTGATGACGCTCTGTTTACTCCAGCGGACGGGTTGACGTGTTGGTCTTTTGGGGCTCCTCTTATTGCTTGTTCATCTACCATCTTGTTTCCTGGTCTCCCATGGCGAGCAGAGCTCTACTGGAGAATTACCTTTCTGGATTTTGTGGCTTACTGGAGGGCCTTGATCAGGTCGGGGAGCCTGTCATTCTGTAGTGCCTGGAGAACAGAGAAGGTGTCTGAGACGACGACCACGTGATAGCAAGTGTCATCGATAACTGGAATCATGGAGCATGCTAACACAGGTGTGTCTGTCTGTGTCCAGTGGCTGAATCATGGAGCATGCTAACACAAGTGTGTCTGTCTGTGCCCAGTGGCTGAATCATGAAGCATACTAACACAAGTGTGTCTGTCTCTGTCTCTGCCCAGTGGCTGAGTCATGGAGCATACTAACACAAGTGTGTCTGTCTCTGTCTCTGCCCAGTGGCTGAGTCATGGAGCATACTAACACAAGTGTGTCTGTATCTGTCTCTGTCCAGTGGCTGAATCATGGAGCATACTAACACAAGTGTGTCTGTCTCTGTCTCTGCCCAGTGGCTGAATCATGGAGCATACTAACACAAGTGTGTCTGTCTCTGCCCAGTGGCTGAATCATGGAGCATACTAACACAAGTGTGTCTGTCTCTGCCCAGTGGCTGAGTCATGGAGCATACTAACACAAGTGTGTCTGTCTGTGCCCAGTGGCTGAATCATGGAGCATACTAACACAAGTGTGTCTGTCTCTGTCTCTGCCCAGTGGCTGAGTCATGGAGCATACTAACACAAGTGTCTCTGTCTGTTCCCAGTGGCTGAGTCATGGAGCATACTAACACAAGTGTGTCTGTCTGTGCCCAGTGGCTGAATCATGGAGCATGCTAACACAAGTGTGTCTGTCTGTGCCCAGTGGCTGAATCATGGAGCATACTAACACAAGTGTGTCTGTGTCCAGTGGCTGAATCATGGAGCATACTAACACAAGTGTGTCTGTCTGTGTCCAGTGGCTGAATCATGGAGCATACTAACACAAGTGTGTCTGTCTGTGCCCAGTGGCTGAATCATGGAGCATACTAACACAAGTGTGTCTGTCTGTGTCCAGTGGCTGAATCATGGAGCATACTAACACAAATGTGTCTGTCTGTGCCCAGTGGCTGAATCATGGAGCATACTTACACAAGTGTGTCTGTCTGTGCCCAGTGGCTGAATCATGGAGCATACTAACACAAGTGTGTCTGTCTGTATCCAGTGGCTGAATCATGGAGCATACTAACACAAGTGTGTCTGTCTGTGTCCAGTGGCTGAATCATGGAGCATACTAACACAAGTGTGTCTGTCTGTGCCCAGTGGCTGAATCATGGAGCATACTAACACAAGTGTGTCTGTCTGTGCCCAGTGGCTGAATCATGGAGCATACTAACACAAGTGTGTCTGTCTGTGCCCAGTGGCTGAATCATGGAGCATACTAACACAAGTGTGTCTGTCTCTGCCTTGTGGCTGGTGCACTATCCGCCCGTAGCAACAACGACAGTTGTGGTTTCAGTTCCTGATGTCGGTTTCCCAGTTAACCATAGCGTTGGTGACTGATCCATAAGTGTATATACATGTATCCATGCCTCCTGTGGCAATACCTTTCTATCATGGTAAACGTAATGGTTATATAAAACCGATACTGTTGTACGGATGCGAGGCGTGGACAGTCAACAAACAAAGCCAGAGCAAGATTGAGGCAGCCGAGATGTGGTTTCTCAGAAGAATGTTGAGAGTTCCATGGACAGCAAAGAAAACAAACGAGACAGTCTTGATGGAGGCAGACACAAGTAGATCACTCATAAGGAAGATTAGGAAAAGACAAGCAACATTTATAGGCCATTTTATGAGGAAGGGGGATTTGGAGCAGGGTCACAACGGGAAAGCTGGAGGGTAAGAGAGCACCGGGTAGACCCAGGGAGAAAATGCTGGACGGACTTGTAGAGTGGTTGGGGACGAGGAGGGTGGGGGAGATGCTAGGGGCAACGAGAGATAGAGGCAGATGGAAGTCCATGATCGCCAACGCCATGCGGCAGGGCACCTGATGATGATGATACTGCTCGAAATGCATGAAGTCTGCAGTTTGAGAAGAAGTCCCTCAGTGCAGACATTGTCAAATGCTTTCTGTAGATCTCTCCAGGTGACCAGGATCACACG
>JAPXFY010000030.1:48807259-48824759 GCA_030674185.1 Monoplex corrugatus | reverse complement strand
ATCGCTGCTGTTTGTTCCCAATAAATATTTCTGATTATTTGTAGATCTTTTCCGTCAGTATTGAGTCTTTCTAGCTGGTTGATCAATTCTTCATGTCTTACCCGATCAAAAGCCCTGGTATAATCAACAAAGCATAAATATAAATATTTATTCATCTCGACTGACATCTCTATGATAGTTCTTAGGATGTAATGGTATTATAATTCCTTTCCCTCCCACAATTCCACACTGATCATCCGCTATTTCTCTTTTGATTCAATTCCTTGTCCTCATCATGATTATTCTTAATAGGGTTTTGTTACATGACTCTCAAACTAATTGTGCGATGGAGTTCGCATTCTATAGCCCCTGTCTTTTTTGGTAGTGCAATGAAAATTGATTTTGACATATCTTTGGGATTTTCCCAGTGTTGTAAATTTCATTTAGGAGGACTATTGATTTTTCAATACCAAATTCCTCCTGGGCTTCAATCATCTCTGTGGTAATGTTATCTGCTCCTGGGGCTTTTCCTGGTTTCATTTTTCAGTGCTGCTCTAACTTCATCTTTCATTATGGGTGGTCATTCAAAGTTCTTTCTTGTAATTTGTTCTTCGTTTCTGTCATCTTCAAAAAGGTGTTTAATGTACTTTGCCCATTTGTCTAATATTTTGTCTTTTTCCATGATAAGCGTACCATCTTTCTATTTTAAGTAACCAGTTCATGTGCATGTATATTTGCTGAGGACAATTTCTTCAATTCATCTGTGCATACCCTGAGGATCCGTTTTGTGTCGGTCTTCCACTTCTTTGCATTTTGTTTTCAGCCAGGCTTCCTTAGCTTCATTGCACCTTTTTCCTGATTTCTTTGTTTATCTTCCTGTATATCTCCTCGTTTTTCTGTGCCTTCCTCCGTTCCCCCATCAAGCCTAAAATTTCTTTTGTCATCCAGTTCTTTTTTGCTTTTCTGTCTACTTCAGGGATTTCTTTACAAGCTTCATTTATCGAATTTCTCAACTTTGTCCGTTGTTCCTCACTGTCACCAACGTCTTCTAGAGCACTGAATCTGTTTTGAACATGTACATTAAACTGTTTACGTATCACTTGATCTGTCTTCAAGAGTCCAAGATTTAGTTTGATGCTGCTTTTGGTCTGTTTTCCTTTCCTTAATTTCAGCCGAAATCTTCCAACTACAGGATTGTGGTCGCTGTTGCAGTTTGCGCCTGGTAGTGTTTTTGCTGACAGTAAAGAATTTATAAATCTTTTATTGATCAGAATGTAGTCAATCTGATTTTCGTATTATCTCCTGGACTCATCCAAGTCCAGTTTCTTCTGTTAGGCTGCTCAAACCAGGTTTTTCCTACTAGGAACTCATTCATCTGTGCCCATACTACAAGTTTCCCTCCCCTTTCATTTTGTGTACCAAGGCCATGAGGTCCAACTATATCCTCCACACTATCTTGTCCCACTTTAGCATTGAAATCTCCCATTATTACTGTAACTTCTTGTGATTTACATTGAGCCATAGCCATCTGTAATACTTCGTAGAAGATGTCGATGTCTTCCTGAGTATTTGCGGATGTTGGTGCACACACCTATATGATGTTATATCAAATGGTCTGCCTCCCAATTTAACCAACAAAACTCTGTCGGACACATCCCAGTATCCTTTGACTGCTTTTGATTTGTCCTTGTCCATTACGATGCCTACTCCTCTTTCATGTGAGTTTCCACCAGAGTATATCATTGTGTATTCTCCGATGTTATCATGCCTGCCCCCTTCCATCTCACTTCCCTTAGTCCTAAAATACTAATGTTAAGCCTTTCCATCTCCATTTTGATATCGTCTAATTTACCTTTTTGTAACAATGTTCTAATGTTCCATATTGCGATTTTGGTATTTTTGAGGTTGGTCGCAGTATCTGGCTGATGGTCTGGTGTCACATGCACCGCATGACGTCCCTATCGGACAATGTGCTCCATAGGAGCACCTATTTACGTCGTTATCTTCATTTTTCTTTTGTCTGTCCATGAATATCCTGGGGTGAATACGATGGTGATTTCCTGTTGCCTTCCATCGGTTTGTTCACGGTCTCTCCGCTAGCCTTTGTCGTTCCTATGACAACCTACAAGGCAGTAGGGTGATTTTTTTCAGGGTTAATTCCCTTAGCCTTATTCGCTCCCAAGATGTCCACAGGCAGTGGACTATTTACCCATAAGCTTGGGGATCTGGTTCGTGGGCACCAGGGCATATCCACACGCCGGGGGCTTGCATGCCGCACATTGGGGGCCATGACCTCCTCCGAGTCCCTGAGATTTATCCTGAGTCCGTGAGGTGCTCAGTTACCGCATGTCGCCACGAGGAGGCATAACGTTAGGGCTTGCTGATGGAGAGGTTATGTAATGGCGGGAGAGACTTACGCATTCTGTTCTTCTTGTCGCATAGCTGCAAGCAGCAGTGCTAGCCAGCGGTGCATGCTGAAAGTGAGAGGTGACAGCACACAGTCACTAGCTGACACATAGAGCATCACATCTGCCTTTGACATAACAATACGTTTTTTGCTGATTTTGATCTTATCTATGTGGGCGTTAAGCTCTTCCTAAAACTGTAGTCTACCTGCTCCTGTGTAGCTCATGACATGGGGTATATCCTTGAAAGTAGACAATGGTGGTATTATTGAGTTTCATGTAGTTCTTAATTGTTGAAAATATGTGGTATTCTAATGTGAAGTAGACAATGGTGTATTTCCTTTAATTGTTGAAAGTAGACTAATGGTGGTATTTCCTTCAGTTATCTTCATGGACACGATCATCTCTGAATATATATTTGCTTGCAGGTGTTGCCTTTTTTTCGCTCACATTGCTGAGTTGCTTGAGTCCAATAATTTCTATTTTTCTCTTCTTCGTGAATTCTATTATTTCTTTTCCTTGTCATCCAGTTCACTCACATTCCACACAATAATTGTGATCGTTGTTGTGTCTCATTGATCTTTTGATTTTCTTTGTTGTGTTTCCGTTTGATCTTTCCATTTATTATATCTTCTTTGTTTCTTTTAGCATTTCATATCCATTCCGACTTGCTAGGCCTGTCGTAGCTTCACCAGCACCTGTTAGCCAGGGTGTTTCAGGGAACTGGGTCAGTCTTCACGGTAGAGTAGCACCAAAGTGGCACAAAGCCACACCATACTTCACCACAACCCAACAATCCGTACTTTACCCGTTACAATCTCCCAAGACGAGAATCAGGGGTTTCACTTTAGAGGTATCCAATCACTACTAACCAAAAACTGACCAAATCATAGTTTGCGCACCTATCAATGAGAGTTCTGTCACTTTTCACTGAATGTTGTGAATGACACGAAGTCTAAAAGAATTATATTTGGTTCATGTGAAGTTTATTATCATGTTTTCATTTATTTAATTAACATCGAAAATGTGCACGATTTTCGAACAGATTCAGAAGAAATACTGATGGCATTTAAATCAATTGTTGACAAAAATGTTAACATACAAACTCCTGCCAAACAGACTCTCAATCTACATCTGTTTCACTTTTTTTTTTTCTTTCCATTGTGTTATTTTTTCAAGAGAAGTAAAGGAGATCAATAAAAACCAAACACACAAATTAAACTTAATTTCACTTTTAACGACCAGAAGTTTTGGACAGTAAACAGTGTGTTGGAGAACAGATGGCGGTGAGATTTAGAATCTGGGACGTTTACTGCAACGCAAAAAGTCAAGATGATGATTAAAAACTGGAGGTATCCTAACGAAAGGTAATTTTTGTGTATTGACCAGTCGCCGTGATGTGCGTTAACGCAACGAACTATCGACTGGAAGGTTGTGGGTTTGAATCCCAATCAGTCCCTTGCAAATATCATTGTGGATTTTTCGGCTCTAACCAGATCCTACCCGACTTGGGCGTAATATGGGCTCATTTGGAAGACTTGGACCACACAATCGAGTCTCATCTACTTCAAAGATGCATCATGGAGGGTTTTGCTTAAATCTTCTGATCAGCACGGCAGGTGTCTGTATCTCTCAGGCCTGGTTCGATGCCAGGATATATTATGATAATAAGCGTAGACTACAGCCCTGTCACGCAATCTCAATCCTAGATGGAACTCCATGGCATGATGTTTATCACCCTTATTGACATCATCTTCGTCGCTACTGTAAATTATTGTGCTAGCTTCTGTGTCCAGTAAAGTGGCATAGAAAATGGGACGGAAAAACAGTGTGCGTAAAGGTAACCTACCTGAGTGTATGATTCTTTTAAAAAAAAAAACATTTGGGCGTTTCTTGCAATTCAAAATTCGTGATTAGAAAGTCCGCTTGTGAATTTTTATGAGTAATGGGTATGTTTGCGGTCAATAGTAGATTATAAAGTCCATGTGATTCAAAAGGGGTAGAGGAGGAGAGGAGAGAGAGAATGATAATACAGAAAAAGAGAGAGAAGAGAGAGAGAGTGAAGGAGAGAGAGAGACAGAGACAGAGACGGAGAGATACAGAGAGAGAGGAAAAAGAGAGACAGACAGACAGACACAGATAAACAGACAGACAGACACAGATAAACAGACAGACAGACAGAAAGACAGACATACAGAGAGACACAAACAGAAAGAGAGAGAGAGATTGAGAGAGAGAGAGGCGACATCCAGACAGACAGACAGAGACAGAGAGAGAGAGAGAGAGGGAGAGAGATACAGAGAGAGAGAGAGAGAGAGAGGGAGATGAACACACAGACACACAGACACACAGACACACAGACACACAGACAGACAGACACACAGACAGACAGACACACAGACACACAGACAGACAGACACACAGACAGAGTTGTAGACAGAAAGAGTGAACGGGACAGGAAGAGCGTCAGTGAATCCTAAATAAACAAAAAAAATTCAAGCCAGGACAAGTGAAAAATTTCGCTTTTTTTTAAAGATAAGACAGTCGGGACTACGCAAAGAACAAGAAGAACAAATAATTTGCAAACAGCGAAGAACACGTCCCATTTTCCCCATAAATCAGCACATATTGAAACATGTAAGTCATCAGCCCCATCATAAAAAACACACAGGCAGCAAAGCAAACCAACGGTTCTGTTATAAATTAATGCACATTAGGTGTTAGGTGTTGACAATATATACACACACATACACACACACACACACACACACACACACACACACACACACACACACACACACACACACACACACACACACACACACAACACACACCACCCACACCCACACACACTTACAGAGAAAAGACGTTAAATCAAAGAACGAACGAACGTGAGAACATAATTATTGCTGTTGAGTTTTGGGTTATAGAGGATGCTTTGTGGCAAGACTGAAAGTTTAAGTATAATGTAGCCTGCTGAGTTTCTTGGTAAAGTTCTGTCTAATTGTATTTGCCATTGCCTTTTTGAAATTGTCTTCTTTCCGTGTTTCATACTTTTTGATTTTCCTTTTTTGTGTATGTGTGTGTTCTTGTCAGGAGGTGGTGATGAGAGTCCAGGCTTTGCAGCAATAAATGATGATTGGCTAGAACAGACATTTTAAAAATCAAAAGTAATTAAGGGGTACTGGGTTGTGTCTAATAGAGTTTTGCTGGTCAAATTGGGAGGCAAACCATTTGATATCAACATCATACAGGTGCATGCACCAACATCCGCAAGTACTCAGGAAGACATCGACAACTTTTACGATGTATTACAGATGGCCAAGGCCCAATGCAAATCACAAGAAGTTACAGTAATAATGGGAGATTTTAATGCTAAAGTGGGACAGGATAGAGTGGAGGATATAGTGGGATCTCATGGCTATGGTGCACAGAATGAAAGGGGAGGGAAACTTGTAGAATGGGCACAGATGAATGAGTTCATAGTAGGAAAAAAAAGGTTTGAGCAGCCTAATAGAAGCAAATGGACTTGGATGAGTCCAGGAGATAATACCAAAAATCAGATTGACTACATCCTGATTAAAAAAAGATTTAGAAATTCTTTACTGTCAGCAAAAACACTACTAGGCGCAGACTGCAATCCTGTAGTGGGAAGATTTAGGCTGAAATTAAGGAAAAGGAAACAAACCAATGCAACATCAAACTAAATCTTAGACTCTTAAAGACAGATGAAGTGATACGTAAAGAAATTTAACGTATATGTTGAAAACGAATACATTGCTCTGGAAGACGTTGGAGACAGTGAGGAACAATGGACAAAATTGAGAAATTCGATAAAGAAGCTTGTAAAGAAATCTCTGAAGTAGATAGAAAAGCAAAAAAGAACTGGATGACAAAAGAAAGTTTAGCTTGATGGAGGAATGGAGGAAAGCATAGAAAAACGACGAGATATACAGGAAGATAAACAAAGATATCAGGAATAGGTGCAATAAAGCTAAGGAAGCTTGGCTGAAAACAAAATGCAAAGAAATAGAAGACCGACACAAAACAGAATAGAAGAAATTGTCCTCAGGAAAAATACATGCACATCAGTTAGTTGCTTAAAATCAAAAAATGGTACGCTTATCATGGACAAAGACAACTTTTTATTAGGCAGATGGGAAGAGTACTTTAAAGACCTTTTTTGAAGATGACAGAAACAAAGAACACATTATAAGAAAGAACTTTGAAGGACCACTCTATATCTAATAATCTCTTTCTTGTAAAACTGCTTGAAAAGTTGTCCTCAACCAACTGAACTCTCACCTGTCTGCCAACAATCTCCTCAATCCTTTCCGGTCAACCTACCGCCAGTGCCATAGCACTGAAACTGCCTTGCTACACATTCTCAACAATCTCCTCCTTGCAACTGATACTGGCAAATTCTCTCTCCTCACACTCCTTGACCTGTCTGCAGCCTTTGATACCATTCATCATGGTATTCTCCTTTCTAGACTTCATCATACTTTTGGCATCTCTGACATTGCTCTCTCCTGGTTCACTTCATATCTATCAAACAGAAAACAAACTGTTTTCATCAATGGCACATACTCTCAACCTGCATACCTGACCTGTGGTGTTCCACAAGGATCTGTCCTTGGCCTTGTTCTTTTCACTCTTTACACCTCCCCCTGTCCACCATCATCATCTCCCACTCTATAAAACACCACTTCTATGCTGATGACACCCAACTTCAAGACAGTGACTCACCTGACAATATACAGCGCCTCCTGACTCGCACCACTGATTGTTACTCGGACATTAAAAAGTGGATGACATACAACAAACTTCAGCTAAATGATGACAAGACAGAAGCTATCCTCATTGGCACCCGTCAGAAACTTTCTGAGCTGCCTCCTCTTTCTCTCCCATTATGTAACACATCAGTCCCAATTTCTGATTCAGCTAAAAACCTTGGTGTCTGCATTGACTCTACCCTCTCCATGAACAACTTTGTTTCTCACACTGCCAGATCTTGCAACTATCACCTCCATCGTATAAGCCTGATCAGGAAGTATCTCTCTGTGGAAACAACTGCAAAACTCGTTCTCTCCTTCATAATGTCTCGCATTGACTATTGCAATTCACTCCTGTCTGGTCTTCCTGCCTCCACCAATCACATCCTACAGCGCATTCAAAACAATACTGCACGCCTTGTACTCAAAAAGAAAAAAGCTGACCACATATCTCCTCTCCTGGCACAACTTCACTGGCTCCCTGTATCAAAGCGCATACAGTACAAACTAGACACCATGTGCTACAGAAGCCTCAATAACGCAGCCCCCGATTACCTGTCAAGCCTACTTGAGATCTATGTTCCCTCACGTACCCTCCGCTCTGCCTCCGATCCTCTGACTTTTCGCTTTCCACTCACTAAGCTCAATACCTATGGTCCACGAGCCTTCTCTGTTTCTGGTCCGCTCTCCTGGTATAAAACTTCCTCTCTCAGTCCGTGAGCAACCTATATTTGTCTCCTTCAAGTCCGCTCTCAAAACTCACCTTTTCTCCTCTGCATAAAATCCTGACCTCACTCAATCCCCCTGCAGCCTGTCTCCACTCGGAGGGGAATCACATTGTAAATATATAATTGTATATAATATGCTCTCTATATTTTTCCATTGCTTTTATTCTTTCTCCCCATTTATAGCCGTGTGCGTGTGTGTGTGTGTGTGTGTTGTGTGTGTGTGCGCGCGCGCGCGCGTGTGTGTGTGTGTGTGTGTGTGTGTGTGCGTGCGTGCGTGTGTGTGCGTGCGTGCGTGCGTGTGTGTCTGTTTCAGCGCTTAGATTTGATTTTATCAAGATTTTGCGCTATATAAATATTGTAATTATTATTATTAATTACCACCCATAATGAAAGATGAACAAGATAACAACATAACAAGATTTTTATTTTAGCCCACTTCTCAGACCAAGGAAAATGTATTGGCTATGCATACAATCACACTCACACCTCACAACAATACCAATATTCAGCATCATAAAAGACATGTTCGTCAGTCATCCATGGATTCGCATACACACACACACACGCACAAACACACACACACACACACACACACACACGCACGCACGCACGCACGCACGCACGCACGCACACACGCACGCACGCATGCACACACGCATACGGGACTAAGGGTAAAAATTAAGGACTAGAACTCAGACCTGGTTTCATCTTTTTCAGTTAGAGCAGCACTGAGAAAGATTAAAACCAGGAAACGCCCCAGGACCTGACAACATTACTACAGAGATGATTGAAGCGCTGGAAGAATTCGGTATTGGAAAAAATAACAGTCCTCCTAAATGAAATTTATGACACTGGAAAAAATCTCCAAAGATATGTCAAAATCAATGTTCATTGCACTTCCAAAGAAGACAGGGGCTGTAGAATGCCAACTCCATCGCACAATCAGTTTGATGAGTCATGTAACAAAAATCTTGTTAAGAATAATCATGATGAGGACAAGGAATAGAATCAAAAGAGAAATAGCAGATGAACAGTGTGGAATTGTGGAAGGGATTGGAACTCTTAATGACATATTCATCCTAAGAACTATCACAGAGAGGTCAATCGAGATGAATAAGGATTTATATATATGCTTTGTTGATTATACCAAGGCTTTCGATCAGGTAAGACATGAAGAATTGATCAACCAACTAGAAATATTCAATATTGATGGACACGATCTACGAATAATCAGAAATATTTATTTGAAACAAACAGCTACATTGAGAATAGAAAACGTTATAAACTCTTTCCAAAACATCAAAAGAAGATTCAGACACGGTTGTGTTTTGTCACCAGATCTGTTTTCACTTTACAGCGAAAACATCATGAGAAACCTAGCAGAATACCCTGGATTAAAGGTTGGAGGAAAAATGATAAACAACATTCGATACGCAGACTAGAATTAAACAGCAGGAAGACTGAAGTCATGGTGATCAGTAAAAAGCCTGAAATCCCTTCATGCAAAATAACAGCAAACGGCTCAACCTTGCGACGGATGATACGTTTAAATACCGGGAAACGATCATTTCACCAGACGGCAGATGCACATCAGAATTAGCCAGCAGAATCGGCCAAACCAAAACAGCATTGAAGAAGACGAAAAGCATTCTTGCCAACAAATGCCCATCAATTAACATCAGGAAGAGAGTTCTTGAATGTTGTATAGAACCAATACTGTTATACGGTTGTGAGGCTTGGACAGCCAACAAGCAAAGCCAGAACAAATTTGAGGCAGATGAGATGTGGTTTCTAAGAAGATTGTTGAGAGTTCCATGGACAGCAAAGAAAACAAATGAGACATTCTTGATGGAAGCAGACACAAGTAGATCATTCATAAGGAAGATTAGGAAAAGACAGGCAACATTTATGGGCCATTTTATGAGGAAAGGGGAATTGGAGCACCTGGTCACAACGGGAAAGCTGGAGGGAAGAGAGCACCAGGTAGACCCAGGGAGATGATGTTGGACGGACTTGCAGAGTGGCTGAAGACAAAGAAGGTGGAAGAGGTGCTTGAGGCAACAAGAGATAGAAACAGATGGAAAGCCATGATCGCCAACGCCTTGTGGCAAGGCACATGATGGTGATGATGATGATGATGATGAGCATGATAATAACAAAAATAGTAATGACAATTGTGATGATGATGATGACGATGATGCTACTACTACTACTACTACATCTGCTGCTGCTGCTGCTGCTGCTGCTGCTGCTGCTATCACTACTACTACAAATCTTGACAATTGATTTCAATAGCACAGTCTTGCACTAGGCATACCCATACAATCGACAAAGATTACCTTAAAATATTTACAATAAAAAAGTACACAAACTGAGGGTAAGAAGTAGTTGTAGAATTCATTGTTGGGAAAAGAGGTGTTTTGTTTTAATCGACTTTAAAAGCAGAAAGGGTAAATGTTAGGCATAGACTGAGTGGAATTCTACTCCAGGCTATCGGCCCCAAGGCAGCAAAAGAACGCTTGCCAACAGTTGATAGTTCAAGTCTAGGGACCTGAAGGGATAAAGAATCTGAAACTGAGCGCAAGGTGCAAGTTGGCATATAAATATTGATGTTTTTACAAAGATATGATGGGCAGACTGGTGAATAGATTTGTAACACAAGTAATCCAGATTATATTAAATTCATTTTCAGTCCAGTAAGGAAAGCAATACAATAATCAAGACGAGACAAAATTAGAAATGTCATAAGCATACACATATGTGCACTAACTTACAACATCCACACACACACACACACACAATAAGCACGCGCGCATACACACACACACACACACACACACACACACACACACACACACAAAACACACACACACAAATAAGCACGCGCGCATACACACAACACACACACACACACACACACACACACACAAGCACGCACATACACACACACACACACACACACAACACACACACACACACACACACACACACACACACATTGCAATACCATAGGATTTAGAAGAGTGACAAACATTAATTCATGATTTTTGGAGACATTTCTGGAAGAGATGTGTTTTTTTAGGTACATATTGAAAGTCAGAAGGCAGCTGCTTTGTCTTAAGGATACTAAGAGGAAGTCCCTTGGCTTGGAACCAAAAACAGAGAAAGATTCATTTCTGCAAGTTGTTAACGACTACCGAGTTAAGAGAGAACTTTCTTGAGACCTTTAAGCTTTGGAGAGATCGTATGGCAGGAGGAGTTTGGATAAATATGTTGGCATTGTCTTCGAATTCAGATACTGAAAGCAAAAGATGACAATTAAAATTTTATACTCAATTCTAGCTTTGACTGGTAGCCAATGTAGTTTTTGCTAGAATGCTTTTGCATTGCTCCATTCGCTCTATAGCAGGAAACGTCAATCTGCAGTGTTTCGAATTGGTTGAAGTTTGGATAACTTATCATCAGAAAGTCCATCTAATATAATATTACTGTTGTCTAGTCCAGTAGGGAATAAAAGATGCACACAACTTGTTTGCAAAATCAGTAGAGAGGAACTGGCGGATTGTGCTTATTCTGCATTGTTGGAGATACAGGATTTAGATATGTAGTTAATGTAAACGTTCATGGACAGGGTCTCACCAAGAAAAACACCAAGATCCCTAGCACATTGCTGAACACAGTCTGAGACAGCCATGGTCTTTGAGATTATTTTCTGTTAGGTGTTTTATATCATTTGATTTTGATGTGCCATTGTGCATTAGATCCTTGTAGTGAGAAGACCACCAACAAGTCCTTACAGCTACAACTGCCATGAAGCACTGGCACCAAAGACCTCAGTTTACATTCATCTTCAACATGAAATCAGTGAAAGAGGAAACAAAAACTGAGGTTGTTTGGAAATCAGTTATATGGGCCAGACGATAAAACAAGGTTTGCACCATATCCCTTGTACAGGTGAAAGAACGCCCACTGATCAAAGCACTTGGCATTGGAAACGTTGTGAATGGCAAAAATCAACTCTCATTGATAAACACAAATATAAATTTATTAAACGTGACTGACGCATTCAAACATTTTTCATGAAACAAAATTGAAGACTTTAATTCTAAAGAATATTTTCCAGTTCATATTTCACATATTTTAATAGCAGGATCCCATCATCAGTATGCTATGCTTTCTTCAAGGAGACATCCATCCATCAGCACACTTGGAATCTGTGATAGCTTTACCTTTCTTACCCAAGGATTAGTTGTTCTTTTTAACCAGGCCACCTCAGATACCTCTGAGTTAGATTTCTTTAGATATATTTTGCTTTTCAAAACATAACGTAGACGTTTACTTAGTAATTCATTCATTCAGTTGATTATTTTACTGCATCATGATAACTCTTATGATTTAACTATACTTTAATTATGTGCATTATAAATGTAGTTCAGAGTTTGTAAACGTCTGTACTAGCTTTCCTTGATGGAAAAGTCACGACATTAGGTGAAACAAAGAACTTATATATCGTGATCTTATATGTCTGTTTCTACCTGTTCATGCATGATTTATTGTGGGTATTTTCTATAGAAAAGTTTAGGCTTTAAGGCTAAGAACGAAGAAAAAAAGGCAAAGGGAAAATAGGAGAATACAAAAAAGATGCATAAGGAAATTAGAAATAGGTGTAATGAAGATGACGAAGCTTCGCCAGAAACAACGTAGAAACAAAGTACAAAGAAATAGAAGACCTACACAAAACACATCCCAAATTTATCTACAGAAACACTGAAGAAATCGCTCACAGGTAAAAGACGTGCACACTAACTGGTTGCTTATAATCTGAACATGGTATGCTTATCATGGAAAAAGACAAAACAATAGACAGATGGAAGAGTACATTTAACGTCAGTGAACGGTTTAACGTGATGTCAGGTTTGCTAACTCTTTTACAAAACGGTATGTGCTGGGTGTCCTTGTGTGTTGGATAATTACAGTCTATTGTAATTACTGACACAACATAAATACAAGGCAAACTATACAGAAGAGGTTCTGAAATTGATCTTGTCATTGATTATTCACGTCCTGGCTTCCCCTCACAGGCAAATAATGGTCAGTACATTGTAAACATAGGGGCATACGTCACCTGACAATATCAGAGGGAAAGCAGTCTGTGAATGTGCCCAGGTATCGTCCAATAATATTCAATGTAATTTTATCAGAGATGATATTGAACAGAACCTTTATCTGTTTATCAGTAAAAGATGGAATTCTGTCTTAATAAGTTTATCTGTAGGTCTGAATGTGTAGCACATCATGGAAAAGAGAAAGAATGGCAGAAGGGGAGAGAGAGAGACAGAGACAGAGAGACAGAGAGAGACAGAGGGAGACAGAGAGAGAGCAGAGACAGAGAAACAGAGACAGACAGAGAGACAGAGAGAAACAGAGAGAGAGACAGAGAGAGAAGCAATACAGTCAAACAGACAAAGGCAGACTGTCCGTTCTAAAATTGGACGAAAACGTCATTCCTTCGTTTCATTCATGTTAGAAAATGTTTATGCTCAACTTGCCACACCTTCAAGAATTTTGTATTCTTTTTGATGTTTGTGTGTGCGTGTGCGTGTGTGTTCTTCTTTCTGCTGAACAACGCCCAAAACGTTTCCCTGTACCTTGACCCCATGGCATAATATACAAAGATGTTGAATGTGGAGTTCATGAAAGTGAATAATTCAGCGGTCCACACAGATGTAAGGAAAAGGTTATGCTGTCGCTGTCCTGAATTCACGTCAGGAAATGCCATCCAGACGAAGCGAATGGCAGAGATAGGAAACACACAGACAATAAACAAGATGGAATTGCCAACCAACATCTTGGTCAGCGCCACTTCCCGGGGAGAAAGTGACGATGATGTTCCAGCACGCCATGTCATAATTTGATGTAGTTTCACAATAGTAATTGTTGTTGATGATATCACTGCTAACATTACCAGTCCAGGAAGGCCAAGACTAAACCAAAGCCATCCAGAATATCGATGAATTGTTTGTGAAATTGGTAAACTTTTCCAACAACAAATGTTTTCAATACCATACTGGTTTCCGGATCATAAATACATCCAATACGATAGCGAAAAGCCACAATGAAGTACAGGCCTATCACTATGACATACACAGCGATAATAACTGCTGCCATTGTTCTAGTGCGCATCAGTGTCTGGATCTTGAGTGGTCGTAGAACACAATAACATCTCTCCAGAGCAATAATGGCAGATATGACAGGAGAAACTGAATAAAGACCTTCCAGTCCTGGAAAATTGATGTTGATCAAAAAGGTCGTAATGGGACCATACTTCTCTATTGTGATGAACTGTAAATACAGATATTCTCCATAGAGTAAAATATTCACGATTAAGAAAAGTTCATCAGTTAAGGACAAGGCAAAGAGACACAGGTTGACCCGATCCTTAAGGCCCTGTTTGTAGAACACCGCCATGTTGATGATGTTGGCTGGCCCTCCAATAGGAATAGCAATCCTAGGATATTGTTTTTAAATGCGTATGATATTTTTTCGTCTTCTGCGCTTAATATGTTATCAGAATTATTCCAAGGAATAAACTCCATCTGACTGAATCTGATTTCAATGCATTCACCATGTTGTGACGTCTTTTGAGAAACAGTAGGCAAATCTCTGTCGACTGAAAACATATTTGTCGTGTCATCAGTGTTGTTGTTATGCATCAACTGAAAGGGAATATTCATCATATCTTTGTTAAGTCTTGGTACCATTCTGACATTTGTGATAAATATCTCAATGTTATTACAAGTTTACTTTCAAGACACTTCACGGCTAATTTCTGTCACATAAAACAAAATGGAAAGCAAATATTAGAGATATATCAAAATGACTATAAGATATCACTGTAGTCACCACGTTAATACATATCACAATTGCATGACAACCTCCCTTAAAAATAATAAGTAAATGAAGTAATAATGATACAATAATAACAACAACAGAGCTTATGATAACAATAATAATAATGATAACAGTGATAATAATGATAGTAATAATATAATAATAATGATAATGATAATAACAACAACACTAATAATAATGATAATAATAATAATAATGATAATAATAATAATAATAATAATAATAGCATTTATTTTCATTATTATCATAACAATCATAATAATAACAATAACAATAAATCCAAGCAAGCACTAGAGATGATCTATTTCGAACATAATGGAACCATAAAATGATATAAAGTTATAAATGGCATGCAGACAAAACTGATCAGCTCTATCAAACCGAACAATAAAGTACAAAAAGTGTTTACTGCACAGTTATATTGAACAGAACACTAAAGTACTCCATAACTGTTTACTGGACTGCTGTATTAAACAGAACAATTAAGAGCTCCACAACTGTTTATTGGACAGTTCTATTAATATTACACTGAAGTACTCCATAACTGTTTACTGGACAGCTCTATTAACCTTTTCACAACACTGCCTCACTACAGCTACTATGCCCTGTGCAGACTGGGGCAGGAAGCAGAAATGCCTGAGGATACCCTATTTTGGTCATTTTTATTTCGTTTTCTTGAATAGTCCGTAAAAGCTACCTTATTGATGTTACAACAACTTTGTAGATTACTCTTTTATCTCCCTGGTGAAATAAAAACAATTTCTGTAAAGATTCATTTAGTTAGTATTTTGTGCTTTTGAAAATGGCAACGTTATTTTTAGCCTATGATGGCCAAAAATTGTAGAAAAAAGACATAAAAGACAATATTTCAAAATTTTAGAACATAATGGTAACTTAATTTAATGGAACATAATGGTGTACGGTCTGCGATGTCTTGAAAGACGAAGAGCTGCAAACCGCATGTTTGGCAGCCGAGAAAACAGGTACTTGCAGAAATTTCCAAAGATTTTTCACCCAGGTGGTGCATCATTTTCATCGCCACTGTTGTCACTGGCAGTGTCAACCTCAGTTTTGACACATTTTGAGGGAATTTCCAGTGACGTACTGACGCATTCAATTTTAGAACAGGCGTCGCGAACATTCTCGCTACGTGTGCACAGCGACCTTTCGGCCATAACGAGCGGGCTCGCTAATTGTCCTGACGACATAGGCAGGCGTATCGATGAATCTCGCGTCATGTCGCGAAAAGGTTAAACAGAAGTGTTTACTGGACAGCTCTATGAAACAGAACAATAAAGTACTCTATAACTGTTTACTGGACAACTTTATTAAACAGAACAATAAAGTACTCCATAACTGTTTACTGGACTGCTACCTTCAGTAAAATAATAACAAAGAAAAATAAAAGATATGGAAAGCAGTTGCAGTGATTTCAGCTTCGTTTGGTGTACAAAACCCTTACAACAAATGAGATTTGATTGGAATGAAAATTACTTTTTCTCAGGCAGGAGATAAAGATATTTTACCTGTGTTTTCTAATGAGATGATATGAGCCCAGTGGGTATTGAATATCGAACATGTCAATGTACAAAATGTCACTAGTCGGCTTTTTGACCACCAAGGAGTATAGACAACTACACGATGTGTGTATATATAGTGACTGTGCATCCATTTATTGTAGTCGTGCAGACAGTGATGTAGCAACTATAACAAACAAGCTATACTTGTGAGATTTAGAGGATATCATCTGACGTATTTCATAATATTTTAGTAAATTGTTTAGTAAATAACCTCACGCATCAGGTTACTCAAATAACGAACGTCTATGACGCCCCCCCCCCCCCCCCCCCAAAAAAAAAAAAAAAAACCCAACAAACCAAAAACAAAACAAAACAAAAAACAAACACGGAAACAAACAAAATAAACCAAAAGCTTTACCGCATTAGAATGATTACTTGAAGATGACAAAGTAGTCGTATCTATCCAAGATATACTGACCACTTTCAAAAGAGCTAGTATTTGATTGGGAGACAAAATGATATTCGTTGCACTAAACAGGACCTAAACACTGCAAACACGGATCTAGAAATATTAATGGGGAAAAATCACCGAAGAAATGCAAATGATGATGGGTAGACTTTTGGAGTCAGAATGGGAAGCCAACGACTAAACACCGAAACACAAACTGAAATTGCTGGGCAACATTCTGCACCAGCATACGTGGTGTTCGTTTAATCCATTACGTTCTGTTCTTCTACATGGTTTTCAATAAAAAGCAAGAATGCATTGATTCACATCAATGATTCACATTGTTCATGCGTGAACCCTTTGACTCCCGCACCTGTCCACCAGTATCATACATTGCCAACCATATTAGCAAAGGAAAAACTTAACCCTTTGATTTTGTGGTCATGTTGGAAGCTGGTGGATAGGGTGCGGGAGTGATAAGGTTAAGTTCAAGTTTAAGCAGTTGGTGGATAGGGTGTGGGAGGCATAGGGTTTCTACTGCATCAGTATGAAAAAGAAGACATGCTAACATGGCATAATACCATCCCTGCCGATGAAGTTTGGGTAAAATCGGAAGTGACAACGGTGGAAAAACATTCAAATTAATGCTTCAAATGGCCAACATTGATTTCCCCAACTCAAAGGACAATACACATTTAGTCTGTATGGTGAACTGCAAGGACTCACCAACCAA
>JAPXFY010000030.1:48787981-48807159 GCA_030674185.1 Monoplex corrugatus | reverse complement strand
CATGAAGCACTGGTACCAAAGACCTCAGTTTACATTCATCTTCAACATGAAAGCAGCGAAAGAGGAAACAAAACCTGAGGTGGTTTGGAAATCAGTTATATGGGCCAAACAAGGTTTGCACCATATCCTTTGCGCAGGTGAAAGAACGCCCACTGATCAAAGCACTTGGCATTGAGAACGTTGTGAATGGCAAAAATCAACTCTCATTGATAAACACAAATATAAATTTATTAAACGTGACTGACGCATTCAAACATTTTTCATGAAACAAAACTGAAGACTTGAATTCTAAAGTGTATTTTCCAGTTCATATTTCACACTTTTTACGTAGCAGGATCCCATCATCAGTATGCCTAGGCTTTTTTCATGTAGACATCCATCCATCAGCACACTTGGGATCTGAAATAGGTTTACCTTTCTTACCCAATGATTAGCTGTTCTTCTTAATCAGGCCACCTCAGATACCTCTGAGTAAGATTTCTTTAGATAGGTTTTACTTTTATCATGATAACGTGGATGTTTACTTAGCAATTCATTCACTCAGTTGAATATTTTACTGCATCATGGTAACTCTTATGATTTAACTATACTTTTAATATGTGCATTATAAATATAGTTCAGAGTTTGTAAACGTCTGTACTAGCTTTTTGGACGAAAACGTCATTCCTTCGTTTCATTCACGTTAGAAAATGTTTATGCTCAATTTACCACACCTCCAAGGAATTTTGTATTCTTTTTGATGTTTGTGTGTGCGTGTGTGTGTGTGTTCTTCTTTCTGCTGAACAATGCCCAGAACGTTTCCCTGTACCTTGACCCCATGGCGTAATATACAAAGATGTTGAATGTGGAGTTCATGAAAGTGAATAATTCAGCAGTCCACACAGATGTAAGGAAAAGATTATGCTGTCGCTCTCCCGAATTCACGTCAGGAAATGCCATCCAGACGAAGCGAATGGCAGAGATAGGAAACACACAGACAATAAACAAGATGGAATTGCCAACCAACATCTTGGTCAGCGCCACTTCCCGGGGAGAAAGCGACGATGATGTTCCAGCACGCCATGTCATAATTTGATGTAGTTTCACAATAGTAATTGTTGTTGATGATATCACTGCTACCATTACGATTCCAGGAAGGCCAAGACTAAACACAAAGCCATCCAGAATATCGATGAATTGTTTGTGATATTGGTAAACTTTTCCAACAACAAAAGTTGTCAATACCATACTAGTTTCAGGGTCATAAATACATCCAATACGATAGCGAAAAACCACAATAAAATACAGGCCAATCACAATGACATACACAGCGATAATAGTTGCTGCCATTGTTCTAGTGCGCATCAGTGTTTGGATCTTGAGTGGTCTTAGAACACAATAACATCTCTCCAGAGCAATAATGGCAGATATGACAGGAGACACGGAATAAAGACCTAGAAGTCCTGGAAAATTTATATTCGTCAAAAAGGTCAGCATAGGACCATACCTCTCTGTTGTGATGAACTGTAAATACAGATGCTCTCCATAGAGTAAAATATTCACGAACAAGTAAAGTTCATCAGTTAAGGACAAGGCAAAGAGACACAGGTTGACCGATCCTTAAGGCCCTGTTTGTAGAACACCACCATGTTGATGATGTTGGCTGGCCCACCGATCAGGAACATCAATCCTAGGATATTGTTTTTAAATGCGTATACTGTTTTTTCCTCTTCTGCGCTTAAAATATTATCAGAATTATTCCAAGGTATAAACTCCATCTGACTGAATCTGATTTCAATGCATTCATCATGTTGTGACGTCTTTTGAGAGACAGTAGGCAGATCTCTGTCCACTGAAAACGTATTTGTCGTGTCATCAGTGTAGTTGTTATGTATCAACCGAAAGGAAGTATTGATCACAGCTTTGTTTGTTCCTGGTACCATTCTGATATCTGTGATATTTATCTCAATGCTACTTCAAGTTTACATTTAAGACACGTCACGCCCAATTTCTGTCACGTAAAAGAAAATGGAAAGTAAATATTACAGATGTATAGAAATAATTGTAAAGTACCACGCTAGTCATCATGTTAATACATGTTACAATTGCATGATGAAAATCCCCCCCCCCCCCTCAGCAAAAACGTATGACAATAATGATAATGATGGTGATGGTGATGATGATGCTGATAATGCTGATAATACTAATTCAATAGTTATGATGATGACGACAATAACAACAATAGTATTAATAATAATGATAGTAGTAGTAGTAGTAGTAATAGTAGTAGTAGTAGTGGTAACAATAAATAATAATGATAATGATAATAATAATAACAATAATAATAATAATAGTAATAATGATAATGGTGACAATAATAATAATTCATAGCACCCCATGTGCAATATTTTTTTGACATTGAAAAGGAGATGAAAGTCATTCTAGAAGAAGTGCAGTGAACAAACAAGGCAGTGGCAGCATTTCACTAACACATTGCTGAGTGCCTACCACCAGGTACCAGATCAGTCTACAGGGTTGTCCCACTCTCGTTGCTGTATAGCAGAGCTGACAGGGCATCTACGCACATTTCCACAGAGCTGTGGACAAAAGAAGTGAATATGGCAGACGTAAAAATGCAGCAACAAATATGTCTTTGAGTTTCACGATAACCTCAAAGAAACTTTGAAAATTGTGAGGTAGAAGCTAAAGAAGGCTCAACATCGAGGAAAGCATTATAATGATAGCAGGAGAATTGAGTGGTCTTTCAATACAATGATGGCAGCTTATTCCATAGCTGGTTACCACTTAACCAATTAATCCAAATATTTATTCCACTTAGCAAGTAATCCGTTAATAAGTAAATATAATGAGACAATATGAGCACAGTGAGCATTGAATATCGGACATGTCAATGTCAAAAATGTCACTAGTTGAATGTCTGACCACAACGAAGTATACACAACAACACAATGTGGGTATATAGTGACTGTACATCCATTTATTTTAGTCATGCATACAATGATGTAGCAACTATGCCAAACAGACAAAACTTGTGAAATGTAGAGAATATCATCTGATGTATTTCATAGTTTTATTAGGTCATATAGTATTTAACCTCACTCATCGGGTTCCTGAAATAACGAGCGCCCCCCCCCCCCCCCACTCCGCCTGGAATAAAATGCACGAATGTAAACGAAGCTGACAACGCAAAGTTGTCACAGCAACGAATGCTGTAATTTTATAAATTAGATAAACAAATGAATATATGCGTCCATAACCAATGAAATAAAATAAAACAATATAAATATATAAATGAATAACTAAATAACTAACTAAATAAATAAATGAGAAAAAAGTTTAGATAACTAATCAAATGAATGGATATGATAATTGAATAGAAATTAAATATATAAATGAATAAATAAGTAAACAAATAAATTAAAGGAAAAACAAGTGAATAATATAAAACAAATGTATGAATTAATTAATGAATAAAATAAATAAAAAACAAATGAATATACAAGAATATAGATGTATAAATAGATAGTCAAATGGATAGATAGATAGATAGACTGATGGACTACATACATACATACATACATACTACTATACATACATACATACATACATACTACATACATACATACATACATACATATAGATATAGATAAAGTAAACTAATAAATAAACGGATAAATGGATAAATAAATAAGCAAATAAATAATGAATAAATAAATGAATAAATCGACCTACTGAATAAATGAATGGATGAATAAATGGGTGATTGGTAAATTGATTAATTGAGTGAGTGAGTGAGTGAGTGAGTGAATAAGTAAGTGAGTGAGTGAGTGAGTGAATGAGTGAGTGAGGGAGTAAGTTAATAAATCAGTCAGTGGGTCAGTCAGTCAGTGGGTCAGTCAGTAAATAAATAAGTAAGTACTTGCATACATACATAAATAAAATTAATCGAGCACTCTCGATATTATTCAAAACAACAAATTTTAAATCGTCAAGAACTACGGAAATATAGAAAACAAAACAAAAAACCATATGATAAACAAAAAAAAAACTACCAAGCAAATTATCAAACAAACAAACAAACAAAGAACAAACAAACAAAAAACAAACAAACAAAAAAACGTGGGACTGCATAACTTATCAGACATGTGGAGGATGTGTTGTACCAGAACCATAGTAAGATTTACGTGCCTAGACCACACTTGTGATTCTTCATGAAGTGTGCTTCACATCATCAAACAAAGAAGTATCAAACATACATCGTGTGGCAAAAGGCATCTTCCTTAATTTAATAAAGCAACACTGCGTGGGATGTTGTGGGTGGGAACGTGGTGATTGGTGTGGCAAGACCCGAAAGAACACGTGTATATTATCTAACCAACCACTGAGTACATACACTATCTGTCTAATGCTCCCTTCATGAATCGATTCTTGCCGATACTTTGTTGCTGTTTGTTTGTACGCTCGCTAACAACACACCAAACTATCAGCATTAGTTATTAAAGAGACAATCACCTCTACATCTAATCTGTTCTGATTTGGAATCTTATGGGCATTTTGGCAGACAAATTCCCAATTAAGACAGGACTTGGGATTCTAAACTAAAGCAGTGGCCCACTCAACTTCTCACCATGAATAGTACATGTCTGAAAGATGAAATGTTGTAGAGTTCGTATCTATAGTTCGCAATTAACCAAACAAAACCGAATATTAAAGTCCAGCCAAAACATAGAAGATCTGTTCATTCAATATTAGTTGTATAAAAACCATCTTTTCATTCAACACAACATAGTCTTTCAAATCCAATCATTAAGATTTTTTTTCGGATTTGTTCCAGTTATCACATATTCTGCAAATAAAATAGATATGCACATGACATATCATGTAAATGAATATAACTAAACTAAACATATGGTTAAGGTAAAATTTGGGGATAACATTAAAAACATCCAATATTATAACATATTCCTACTTGCTTAATGTGAAATGGGTTCATTGTAATTTTATGATATAATGCACGTCAGATGATAATGATGGATATTGAGATAGCAAAGGCATTGTCCTTTAAAAAAATACAAGAATACACTTACAAGATAGATAGCAGCAGACACTATCCGCTGAAAACCAAAATAAAAATAAAAAAACTCCATGGGTGAATGAGGAAATTTGTCAAAAACGCAAGGAACTAAAAGAAGCTGCACATCTAAAAGACTCTCAACCATCCCCTGAGAACATCACTTACTTCAATAATGCTCGTGTTGCTCTCATAGAGGCCTATGAAGCAGAGCAAACGAACCACCTGCAAAGCAAGATCGACCAGGTTACAAATGCTGTCAGCAACAAAACGTCTACTGTTGCCTGGAAGACCGTGAACAAAATTAATGGTAGAAAAAGCTGCAACAGAGCTAAGCTAAAAGCATCTAGCCAAGAAGAGCGAGTAAAACTGTGGCAATAGCACTTCCAAGACCTACTCCGGAAACCTCTGACATCTCTGAAGAAGAAATTACTCCAGTCTCAGGTGGAGCTGAATATCAAGAAAGGGCCGTTTACGTTGGACGAACTACTGATAGCAGTGAAAAGCATTCAGTGTGGAAAACTTGCGGACTAATGAGATACCAGCGGAAGTATGGAAAATAGAGGAATTTCACCAGATACTGCTGGAATGCTGCAACAACGTTTATAACCAAGACCCAATAAACAAATGGACAAAAGGATGCCTGCTTCCCTTTTCCCCAAGAAAGGTGACCTCGGAATCACAAAGAACTACTGCGGAATCACATTAATTGCAGTTTCTCAAAGATCTACAACCTAATGCAGATACCGTTCTGAGGAAAAACCAAAATGGGTTTCCCCAAAACAGATCGACATCAGGACAAATACTCTCCATCAGACGTATATTGGAAGGCATTTAAACAAAAACCTCCCAGCTGTTCTCCTATTTATTGACTTTTCCAAAGCTTTTGATTCGATCCACCGAGGAAAGATGAAGGGATTCTAACTGCATACGGACTACCCTAGGAAACAGTAGACCATCATGATGCTGTATCGAATACCCACTGTATGGTTCGCTCCCCCGACGGAGACTACAGACTTTTTCAACATCACTGCTGGAGTCCTTCAAGGAGATATGCTTGCCCCTTCACTTTATCATCTGTCTCGATTATGTGCTGAGGAAAGCAATGGATAAAACAAAAAACTCGGCTTTACCCTCATAGAACAGAAGAGCAGACGCTACCCTGCGGTAAAAATAACAGATGCGGATTACGCTGATGACCTGGCTGTTCTCGCAGACCTCCTAAAGGATGCAACATCTCTCCTTCACAATGTCGAAAAACAGCAATGGAGATCGGGCTTCACCTCAATGCCAACAAAACAGAGTTCATTTGTATGAACCAAGATGCATCAGAAGGCATGTGAAGTCTCAATGGAGATACAATCAAACACGTTCAAGACTTTACATACCTGGGCAGCTACATTGACTCCACAGAACAAGACGTCATCACCAGACTCGGAAATGTCTGGGGCGCTCTAAACAACTGGACAAAATCTGGAAATCCAATCTACCAGACAACCTGAAAAGGAACTTCTTCCGAGCAACAGTAGATTCTGTTCTTACATACGGCTCAATCTCTTGGACCCTAACAACGGACATTGGAGAAGAAGATTGATGGAGCATACACACGAATGCTGCGTGCAGCCCTGAACAAATCCTGGAGGAACATCCAACTAACAAAGAGTTATATGGTAAGATCCCACCAATCAGTAAATTCAATACGTCAACAAAGACTGCGCTTCGGGGACACTGCTGGCGTAGCAAAGAAGAACTGGTGGGGGATGTTCTACTATGGAGACCCAGCCACAGCAAACAAAGACCAGGACGTCCAAAGAAGACCTTCATCGACCAACTGATGGATGATGCAGGCTGTCAGTATGATGAACTACTACTGCAATGTCTGACAGAAAAGGATGGAAGAAACGTGTCATGGATAGCGAGCAAGCTCGACTATGATGATGATAATGACAATTAGAATACAACATTTACAACATTTACCAAATCATCTTCTTTCACAATGTTTTAATGTATAGTTTTTTTTATTTCAAATCGAGTACTCTCAACTTGTGGGAGGACTACTTTGTTTTATATTTGGAAACCATACATCATCTCAGTACATTAATATATTCCAAACATTTAATAAGCATCCATTTAAAAGTAAGCAATTTTGCTTCTAACAGCATACGATCAACTCGATTTCCAAAATGAAATCATTCGTGAAATAGAAAAGGACCATTCATTTCGATTATGTAAATTGGTAACAACGTTTTGATTGCCTTTCACGTGCATAGCTGAGGCAATTCAAGAATGGTTTGCATATTCACAATGCAAAAGCTGGGTTAACGGCTATTTTTCAATTTAAATAAAAGTTATTCGCGTATTAAGTTTTGTTTACACTTTTTGTCTCCTGCAAGTTTATATTTATTGCCAGTATCCTGTGGACACAAGTTTTTAAACCATTTGATAACATATATCTTTTGTTTTACTCAACTGGGTGTGATCAACTGAAAAGAATCTGGAGAATCACTGAGTGATTTTCAAAGGTATTTAAAACATACTGTTTATCAGCGCTTATAACGGTTGCATCGGTTAATCTGCTTATAAATGTAAAAAGACAACTGTGCGGTCAGTCTGCTATGTATCTGTTTTACAGTTGACTTTTTGACTGACGATCAACCAAGGATTTTGCTGACACCCAGCAGATGAAATCAAATAACTATGTGCTCAATTAGACGGCTGCATTTTGATCCATTTGACTTACAAGAAATGCATTCATTATTTTAGTCATCTAATTTTGGATGGTGAAACACAACGTATTTAGATGGATAATAGCTTTTTGAACAACATTAATTACTCTTCAAAATAACGAATGTATTGCTAGCGATACAATATTTACTGTAGATTCCAGATAATGATCTGTATTTTGACGTGAATGGTTGTGATAACTTACTTATGTTGAGTGAAGTAAGATTAGAAACTTTGACTATTATTCGATGAACTGAATTTGGTTGATTCTGTGTTCTCATACAGCTCTGTGCAGATCGTATTTTCTGTCAAGTGCTTGGAATGAACATTTGTGGTTTGTTTTACAGGGCCAACTATGTTTATTTAAATCTGATCAGGTGATCGTTTTCCACACAGATGTTTGTCACGAATCAAAGGTAATAATGTTTTGAGAGCTCAATACTGGGTGTGGGTTTTATTTGATTTCAAAAACACGTTTCCTCCCTGACGAGACCATATTTCATCCACCATGGATCCACTTATTACAGATGGAAATCGTGCATGACCTGAACTCCCCAGAGAAACACATCTTTGGTGCCACCTCTTGAACAGATGACATGGAAGCTCCGATAAAGTGAATCTCTGGAGAAAATTAAAAAACGCAGGGATGGCCCTCCTTAAAAGCAGGCCCCAGTAGCTCAGTTTGAGCGTGGGATTCACATGCTAATGGTTGTGGGTTCGAATCCAAGGGTGCGTACATTAAAACAGGCCTTCTCACTGTCCCATCCTAACATCATTGTTGTTCTGGTGGTGTCAGTATAGGATTAGATAAGCCTCCCCTCCCCCCACTTCCCTGGGATGGTTATCCCCGTCGGTCATATCACCTGAGGTGGGTGCTGACGTAAAACTGAATAAATCAATCAATCAAACCTCCTTAAACGGAAGATGTAGCAGCACCAAGGAGTCAGTATTCCTAGCGAAACGAATCCACTGATGGTTTCCTTAAACACAAAGCATGATAGTCTCAGAACCTGATTCCCTTTTAGAGAAAATTAACTGTTAAAGGCGTGTGTGTGGTGTGTGTGTGTGTGTGTGTGTGTGTGTGTGTGTGTGTGTGTGTGTGTGTGTGTGTGTGTGTGTTGTGTGTGTGTAAGGTGTGTGTGTGTGTGTGTGTTGGTGTGTGTGCTGTGTGTGTGTGCGTGTGTGTGTTGTGTGGTGTGTGTGTGTGTGGTGTGTGTCGTGTAGTGTTGTGGGTGTTTGGTACGGGTATTGGTTAATAAATGCTTAAAGGTGCAGCTATGGATAGAGCAGCCACTCTAAAATGATTGTATTTGTTGGGTTGATAGAATGCGTAAGTGTGCTGCACTGAATAAGACAGACAGTAAAACATGAATTTACATCTTTGTCCCAACAAGAAAGGAAGTTCATAGTAGAAAACAAAATAAAACGCAATACAATTTGTGACCTCCCACCACGAAATCAGTCTTAACTAGCGTTTTGGGCATTTTGAGATATATATACATATCACTGGAAAATGTACACTCTGCTGATTATTTTGGTACTTGAATAAAGCTTGTACTAAAAAAAATGTAGAATTATGTATGTTTAAAGTCATTCAGTTGTATGACGGCCATTTTAAGAAAACGGCCTCAAAAGTTTTTGTGTGCTCTCCTACACATTTTCCTAAATTTCTTTATTTGGTGACTTTGACACAGTTTGTTTCTAATTTTCGCTGTCATTATCTGAAAGGTGCACCAAAGAGCTTTCCATCAGTATATTACATGTGCGGGTACTGTACAGGTTACGGTTCATAATAAGAGACAAAAATAGGTACTTCTGGTAGGAGCTTGCGTTCTTTCTGCTGCGATCAGTGCATTGAAATACCGATTTAAATTGACTAATAATATTTTTTTAAGAAAAAAAATTCTGTGGGAGATAGATTATAGTCTACGGAAATCAATTTTGAGAAAAAGTCAAAACACCCCAGATAGACCCTCAGTCACCTTTTCAGCTCCTTGTGCTGTTCGACTGACTGCGAGTTAAGACTGATTTTCGCGGTGGGAGGTCACATTTACGCCCTTTGATCGAAAACATCGTAATAAAATATAAACCACTGAAACTCACAGATTGTATTTTAACTTTTTTTAAAGTTAAAATCAGTTAAAGAAAATGAATCAAATACATCCGAATCTTTTATACCAGTCAATTGTCTTTTTTATTGGTAAAAAATGTATCCTGTTCTCTTGCATGAAATGAAACTTTTTTAATAGGCAGATGTTGGTTTGACTCTGTATTTGCAAACTTCAACAATTGTATTGCAAAGTACTGTATGTTGTTTTCTTTTATTAATCCCAATAGGCGCGTGCTTGTATTTTCCCTTTTCTGGTTTGGTTGCGTTTATCTGTTACAACACCAGGTGATTTTAAAAGATTATCATCTGTACTTCCTCGCTTCTAATTCCTACTCTTTTATTTTGCTTAATGTATGTGTTTGTTTATGTTATTCTGATAATATCAAACGCTTTTTTTCATATGCTTACACAAAGACATACATGTACAGAGAGAGAATGAGAGGGGAGAGAGAGAGAATGAAAGAGACAGAGAGAGAAAGAGAGAGTGAAAGAGAAGAAGAGAGTGAAAGAGAGAGAAGAAGAGAGAGAGAGAGAGAGAGACAGAGAGAGAAGAGACAGAGAGACAGAGAGAGAGAGAGAGAGAGACAGAGACAGAGACAGAGACAGAGAAGAGACAGAGAGAGAGAGAGAGAGAGAGAGAGAGAGAGAGAGAGAGAGGAGAGAGAGAGAGAGAGAGAGAGAGAGAGAGAGAGAGATCAACTGGCCATACATTCGAAGTAAAGAAAATCACATTTTTTTCTAATTCCCAGTAAGCTTATTTCTTCATCACATTAGTCTTAATGAGACTTTAATGACAATGAATAAAGCACACCTCCATAATCCCTTGAAACGATAGATACATTTTGCCAAGACTATGGAACGTAATTCAAACTTGCCATTTCTTCAGTTGATCTCTTTGACTTCTTCATTAAGCTGTAAAGACTGGAAGCCATGTTGACACAGCCAGTGTATAATGCATTAAAAGATCTTGGTAGTGTGATTCCTTTCTTGTAGTTTACCGAAACTACATGATATGTGAGACGCACATGCATAGATCAGCCACAGCTTCTATTGCAACAACCACGTATGCGCTTTTCCATGAGAACCCTCCTATTTTGTTTAAATAAGAACGTCATAGGTTACATACTGATCGATTTTTTTGGGGAAATACACAGGTCAAAATCATTCATAAACCATTGCTGTTTTAGGGATGCTTTTGAAAGATATATGTTTGAGATTTTGTTTTGAGGACGTCAGCGAGACTTTTCAAGTTGTTGGGATCAAAAAAAACAAAAAACAGATCTTCCTTCCACAAGTGATTAGAGTGAACTGAGGTACTGTCAAGTGACAGACTTCCTTAAGTCCTGAATACTTGGGGAGATTTCTAGGGCAGGACAAATTCTGAAATACCTATTGTCATGGTATTCCATTTCATACATTGAGAGTAAAGCGCGGCAACTTTACACAAGCGTAATCAGAATTAGAGCAAAGCGTGGAAATTGTATACCAACGTATTCAGAATTAGAGCAAAGCGTGCAATTGTATACCAACGTATTCAGAATTAGAGCAAAGCGTGACAATTGTATACCAACGTATTCAGTATTAGAGCAAAGCGTGCAATGTATACCAACGTTTCAGAATTAGAGCAAAGCGTGCAATTGTATACACCTAAACGTGTTCAGTATTAAGGTCATAAAGCGTGGCAATTGTATACCAACGTGTTCAGAAACAGAGCAGAGTGTGCCAACTTTAAACACGTGTAGTCAGAAACAGAACAAAAACAAGGCAACTATATACAAGTGCATTCAGAATTAAGCAAAGAGTGGCAATTGTATACCAACGTATGTAGAATTACTCTTTTCAGAGGAATAGCTATCTTAGTAAAACTTATTATCGTACACAATCCACGACACTTTAAATTGATATAAAGAATAATGCTGCTGAGCAAATAGTGAACACAATTCTAAAGACATTCACAATTACAGCAGATAACCACCAAGACACCACAGTGCATTGATAGCTCCATTAGAGACATGTGTTCTGGACTCAGGTTTGTATATCTTAGCTTGTTCAATTATTGATTAGTTGCACTTCAAGATACGGAAATTGTTCCCATTAGTATATTCATTCATGTACATTAGTAAATGGCAGAGACAAACAGCTATTTGAGTACACGGCATGAGTGCTCGTTTGTCTCTTTGTCAGCCTGCACAACACACACACACACACACCACACACACACACACACACACACACACAGCACGCACGCACGCACGCATACACACACACACACACGTACGCACACACTCGCTCGCGCGCACGCACACTCACACAAACGCACGCGCGCACACACACACACACACATCTATCTATTCATTTAAGGGAGTGAAATAATATTTTCCTATGTCATCTCTTTGACTTTATCTATCCATATCTATCTATCTATCTATCTATCTATCTATCTATCTATCTATCTATATCTATCTATCTATCACTATCTATCTATCTATCTAATCCTATCTGTCTATCCATCTATCTATCCATCTATCTATCTCTCTATCTATCTATCTCTCTCTCTCTCTATCTATCTATCTATCTATCTATCTATCTATCTATCTATTCTATCTGTACATACATATTTATGTATAATAGGTGTGTGTACGTGTATTTGTATGTGCGTGTTTGTGTGTGTGTTTTGTGTGTGTGTGTGTGTGTGTGTGTGTGTGTGTGTGTGTGTGTGTGTTTGTTTTGTGTGTGTGTGTGTGTGTGTGTGTGTGTGTGTGTGTGTGTGTGTGTGTGTGTGTGTGTGTGTGTGTATGTGTGTATGTGTGCGCGTATACTTTTAAATGATATCTAAGGACAATAGTAGTAATCCAATTAAATTTAGTACTAAAATGTTTACCTTCACACACTCTCTCTCTCTTTTATAATTTATAATATAATAATTTATAATTACAATAATTATATAGCGCAAAATCTTGATAAAAATCAAATCTAGGCGCTGAACAGACACATACGCACGCACGCACACACACGCATGCACACACACACACACACACACACACACACACACACACACACACACACACACACACACACACACACACATGGCTATACATGGGGAAAAAGAAGAAAAGCAAAGGAAAATTATAGAGAGCATATTATATGCAATTATATATTACAATGTGATTCCACTCCGAGCAGAGACAGGCTGCAGAGGGGGTTGAGTGAGGTCAGGATTTTATGCAGAGGAGAAATGGTGAGTTTTGAGAGCGGACTTGAAGGAGACAAAAGTAGGTTGCTGACGGACTGAGAGAGGAAGTTTGTTCCAGGAGAGCGGACCAGAAACAGAGAAGGCTCGTGGACCATAGGTATTGAGTTTAGTGTGTGGAAAGCGAAAAGTCAGAGGATCGGAGGCAGAGCGGAGGGTACGTGAGGGAAGATAGATCTGAAGTAGGCTTGACAGGTAATTGGGGGCTGCATTATTGAGGCTTTTGTAGCATATGGTGTCTAGTTTGTACTGTATGCGCTTTGATACATGGAGCCAGTGAAGTTGTGCCAGGAGAGGAGATATGTGGTCAGCTTTTTTCTTTTTGAGTACAAGGCGTGCAGCATTGTTTTGAATGCGCTGTGGGATGTGAATGGTGGAGGCAGGAAGACCAGACAGGAGTGAATTGCAATAGTCAATTCGAGACATTATGAAGGAGAGAACGAGTTTTGCAGTTGTTTCGACAGAGAGATACTTCCTGATCAGGCTTATACGATGGAGGTGATAGTAGCAAGATCTGGCAGTTTGAAAAACGAAGTTGTTCATGGAGAGGGTAGAGTCAATGCAGACACCAAGGTTTTCAGCTGAATCAGAAATTGGGATTGATGTGTTACATAATGGGGGAGAGAAAGAGGAGGCAGCTGAGAAAGTTTCTGACAGGTGCCAATGAGGATAGCTTCTCTCTTGTCGTCGTTAAGCTGGAGCTCTCGACATCCAGCAATAAAGATCAGCGCCTTGGCTTACGCCGATGATATCGCTCTGGCCTGCGAATCGGCCTACACTGTAGAGAGAGTTCTTCAAAATATCGAAAGGAATGCGTCAGCTGTTGGTCTCAAAATCAACCACGGCAAAACGAAAGTCATGCACGTCGGCCACGACACCATTCCCCATCGAATCTTTTTCCAGTCCGGCGAGGTGGTTCAGACATGCGAGCAATTCAGTTACCTCGGAAATGACACCTCGTCTCCAACTTCAGTGGTAGACGAACGATTCGCTAAAGCATGGGCAGCGATGAACAAATTGAAGCCGATTTTTTTAGCTCGAAGGCCGATGACCAAATCAAGATTAGGCTTTTCAAGGCAGCAGTAGAGAGCATCGTGTGCTACGGTCTCGAGTCCATACCTCTGACCGAAACTCTCTCGAAGTTGATCGACTCTTCTCATCGGCGTATGATCCGCTCGGCAGTCGGCATCTACTGGCCAGAGAAAATCTCCACCAAGGCGCTCTACTCTCGGACTAAGCACTCACCATGAGCAAGACGCTTCGAAGACGCCGACTGAGACTGATCGGGCACAGCCTTCGAATGCAGACAAGGTGTCCCACTCCCCTGGTGACATATTGTCTGCCAACCTCAGTGACCGTGTCAATCTAGGACGTGGACAAAGGCAGAACCCTGACTCTGAAGGCTGATGTTACAAATGATCTTGACCTCCTCGGCGTTTCCCCAGCAATTGTCATGAACATGAATAGTATCCAATTTTCACAATTGATTGGTTCGCTCTAATTTGCTGAGCGTTAAATATATATATAAACTGAAGTTTATTGTATGTCATCCAGTTCTTAATGTCCGAGTAACACTCAGTGGTGCGAGTCAACAGGCGCTGTACATTGTCAGGTGAGTCACTATCTTGAAGTTGGGTGTCATCAGCATAGAAGTGATGTTTTATAGAGTGGAAGTTGATGATTATGGACAGGGGGAGGTGTAAAGAGTGAAAAGAACAGGGCCAAGGACAGATCCTTGTGGAACACCACAGGTCAGGTATGCAGGTTGAGAGTAAGTGCCATTGATGAGAACTGTTTGTTTTCTGTTTGATAGATATGAAGTGAACCAGGAGATGCCAGAGATGTTGTCAGAGATGCCAAAAGTATGAGTCTAGAAAGGAGAATACCATGATCAATGGTATCAAAGGCTGCAGACAGATCAAGGAGTGTGAGGAGAGAGAATTTGCCAGTATCAGTTGCAAGGAGGAGATTGTTGAGAATGTGTAGTAGGGCAGTTTCAGTGCTTTGGCACTGGCAGTAGGCTGACTGGAAAGGATTGAGGAGATTGTTGGCAGACAGGTGAGAGTTCAGCTGGTTGAGGACAACTTTTTCAAGGAGTTTTGACAAGAAAGAGAGATTAGAGATAGGCCGTCCTCTCTCTCTCTCTCTCTCTCTCTCTCTCTCTCTCTCTCTCTCCTCTCTCTCTCTCTCTCTCTCTCTCTCTCTCTCTCTTTTTCATTCTCTCGCAGACTCAGCCACACATAGAGACACAGAAATAGACACTCACTCACACACACACACACACACACACACACACACACACACACACACACACACACAACACACACACACACACACACACACACAACATACACATACACACTCATGGACGCACACTAATTAATATTCCATTACCTGCCTCTCTGTGTCTATCACTCCTCCACCCCAATCACCCTGTCTTTCTGTCTCTTTCTCCACCTTTGTCTCTGTTTATCTCTTTCTCTCTGTCCCTCTCCCTCTCTTCACTCTCTTTGTATTTACCTTCTATCAATCACCGTCTCTCGTACCAATGGAAATCAACAACAAGCAACAACGACTCCAAATTAATCACAGCATCCCACAAGAAGAAAATAGGGACAGACCCATCAGTAAGTCTGCTAATACTTAAAGGTTAGGACTGTACTGGTCAGGGGCCTTTCTCAGGGATTGGAACTGTGCGAAATTGGTTGTACTTCCTAAACCTGGGCACATAATTATGTCTGTTGTGGCTTCCCACTATACGTAATTATGTCTGTTGTCGCTTCCCCACTATACGTAATTATGTCTGTTGTGACTTCCCCACTATACATAATTATGTCTGTTGTGGCTTCCCCACTATACATAATTATGTCTGTCGTCGCTTCCCCACTATACGTAATTATGTCTGTTGTCGCTTCCCCCATTATACATAATTATGTCTGTTGTCACTTCCCACTATACATAATTATGTCTGCTGTGGCTTCCCCACTTTACATAATTATGTCTGCTGTGGCTTCCCCACGATACATAATTATGTCTGTTGTGGCTTCCCCACTATACATAATTATGTCTGTTGTCGCTTCCCCACTATACATAATTATGTCTGTTGTGGCTTCCCCACTATACATAATTATGTCTGTTGTGGCTTCCCCACTATACATAATTATGTCTGTTGTCGCTTTCCCACTATACATAATTATGTCTGTTGTGGCTTTCCCACTATACATAATTATGTCTGTTGTGGCTTCCCCACTATACATAATTATGTCTGTTATCGCTTTCCCACTATATATAATTATGTCTGTTGTCGCTTCCCCACTATACATAATTATGTCTGTTGTCGCTTCCCCACTATACATAATTATGTCTGTTGTCGCTTCCCAACTATACATAATTATGTCTGTTGTCGCTTCCCCACTATATATAATTATGTCTGTTGTCGCTTCCCCACTATATATAATTATGTATGTTGTCACTTCCCCACTATACATAATTATGTCTGTCGTCGCTTACCCACATATATAATTATGTCTGTTGTTGCTTCCCCACTATACATAATTATGTCTGTTGTCACTTCCCCACTATACATAATATGTCTTTGTGGCTTCCCCTTATACATAATTATGTCTGCTGCCGCGTCCCCACTATAATAATTATGTCTGTTGTATCTTCCCCACTATACATAATTATGTCTGTTGTCGCTTCCCCACTATACATAATTATGTCTGTTGTCGCTTCCCCACTGTACATAATTATGTCTGTTGTGGTTTCCCCACTTTACATAATTATGTCTGTTGTCGCTTCCCAACTATACATAAGTATGTCTGTTGTCGCTTCCCCACTATACATAATTATGTCTGTGGTCGCTTCCCCACTATACATAATTACGTCTGTTGTGGCTTCCCCAGAATACATAATTATGTCTGTCATCGCTTCCCCACTATACATAATTGTGTATGTTGTGGCTTCCCCACTATTATATATATATATATATATATATAATTATGTCTGTTGTGGCTTCCCCACTATACATAATTATGTCTGTTGTCACTTCCCCACTATACATAATTGTGTCTGTTGTCACTTCCCCATTATACATAATTATGTCTGTTGTGGCTTCCCCACTATACATAATTATGTCTGTTGTGGCTTCCCCACTATACATAATTATGTCTGTTGTCACTTCCCCACTATACATAATTATGTCTGTTGTGGCTTCCCCACTATACATAATTGTGTCTGTTGTGGCTTCCCCACTATACATAATTATGGCTGTTGTCACTTCCCCACTTAGACATAATTATGTCTGTTGTGGCTTCCCGCTTTACATAATTATGACTGTTGTCGCTTCTCCCACTATACATAATTATGTCTGTTGTGGCTTCCCCACTATACATAATTATGTCTGTTGTGGCTTCCCCACTATACATAATTATGTCTGTCGTCGCTTCCCCACTATACATAATTATGACTGTTGTCGCTTCTCCACTATACATAATTATTCAAGATGGCGCCGGATCGTGGCGACAAGGCTATTGGCTGTGCTGTGTTGTGTCTTTTGTTGGCGTGCCTGGCTGTGGAGAGGTGTGAATGTGTGCTGAGATATTCTCGTGAGGATCTACTTTCCCTTCGGACTTCTTTGAATCGTGAGCAAAGGCCTGTTTTTACCTTCTATCATCCTGATTTTACCATTGACAGTGAACTCACTCAATCGCCATATCACACACACCACACACACATCACACGAAAGAGGGGACGACGCGGTGGTGCTTTGGCACGCTACCGACGTCACGGCGTGTCACGCCCCCATCTACCAGCAGTGCTGCTGTCCAATGTTAGAAGTCTAAGGAACAAAACAGACGAACTCGCATCACTACTACAAGACATAAGAGACTATAGGGACTGTTCGATTCTCTGCTTTACGGAAACATGGCTACATAAGGATATCCCTGACAATCTTATTAAAATGAAGGGTTTCAGTCTCTATCGATCGGACAGAGTCCCTGAACTTTGTGATAAATCGGTTGGGGAAAATAAAATCCTGTTCTTGTTCTTCTCTTGTTTAACCTTGTCCTCTTAGTCTACATACTCATTTTATTGTATTTAACTCATTTTGATTTTAATGTGCATATCGCGTTGCATCTTTAATCAAATTTGTTTTATACTTACCAAAGTTTTTTCAATGAGTATTGCCCTTTTTGTCCATTGTTAAAAGTCCTGACCAAGGCATCTGACTCTTATGATGTGCTTTTTTAACCGTACATATTTAGATTTAGTCATTATCTTTGATATTGTTTCGACAAAGAGGGAGAGGGAGAGAGATGAGGGGAGGAAGAGGGGGAGAGAGGAGTGAAAGAGAGAGTGAGAGAGAGTAAGAGTATGTGTGTACATGTGTTTATGCGTTCTTGTGCCTATATGTATTTTAATGCGAATGCCAAAACAATTTCCCATTGTGATGCTTTGGGCTAAATACAATTCTTGTATCTTGTATCTGATGTCATTTCCCCACTATCTATACCATTTACCCCTGTCTCTACATGTCTGTCTGTCTCTGCTCTCTTCCCCTCTCTCTTTCTTTTTATCTCTCTCTTTGTAACTTTTTTTATTTCTCTCTCTCTCTCCTTCTTTCTCCCTCTTTAGAAAACAAACAATAATAACACGTATTTCAAGAAACCTATTAGAACCACATAAATCCTTGTAATCAGCATGAAATCTCTTCAGATTTTTCTATCTCATTAGAATTGCAACAAAAATAATATCGACTTCAGAAACATTTCTTGATCATATCTAGACAAGTGCATCTGAAATGAGATAATCCATTTTGAAAGAGGAAATTCTTGTTGCAATGAATTGCTATAAGAAAACTAAAAATAACATCAAACCTGCAAGACCAGCTAAATGATACACAAATTCGTCAAGTATTGTAGTGTGATAACTGTACGGTTTTTGACAAAATTATTCAATGACTCAACGACATGTTTTATAAAGATACATATCATAACAGCTGGAAAGAATCTGTCTTGCTG
>JAPXFY010000030.1:48720481-48782981 GCA_030674185.1 Monoplex corrugatus | reverse complement strand
CCTCCCAAGTTCTTTTTAATAATGTGTTCTTCGTCTCTTTCATCTTCAAAAAGGTCTTTAATGTACTTTCCCCATCTGTCTAATCTTTTGTCTTTTTTTCAGGATAAACATGCCATCTTTCGCTTTAAAGCAACCAGTTGATGTGCATGTATTTTTCCTGTGGACAATTTCTTCCATTCGTCTGTACACACTCTGAGGATCCGTTTTGTGTCGGTCTTCTATGTCTTTGAATTTTGTTTTCAGGTAAGCTTCCTTAGCTTCATTGCACCTATTCCTGATTTCTGTGTTTATCTTCCTGTATATCTCCTCGTTTCTCTTTGCCTTCCTTCGTTCCTCCATCAAGCCCAACATTTCTTCTGTCACCCAGTCCTTTTTTTGCTTTTCTATCTGCTTTAGGGATTTCTTCACAAGCTTCATTTATCGAATTTCTCAACTTTGTCCATTGTTCCTTACTGTCTCCAACGTCGTTTAGAGCATTGAATTTGTTTTGAACATGTATGTTATTTTTTTACGGATCACTTCATCTGTCTTTAAGAGTCCAAGATTTAGTTTGATATTGCTTGTCATATTGGCAGATGTGATGCGTCTTGTGTGTCGGCTTCGGCCGGCACCGCTGGCTAGCACTGCTGTGCGAAAAGAAGAGCAGAAGGCGTAAGTCTCTTCCTGTCAGTACATAGCCTCTCCATCAGCAAGCCCTACGCTGTGCCTCCTCGTGGCGACAGGCGGTAACTGAGCACCTCACGGACTCAGGCTGAATCTCTTAGGACTCGGAGGAGGTCTGGCCCCCAGACGTGAGGCATGCTGGCCCACCGGCGTGTGGACACACCCTGGTGCCCACGAACCAGATCCCCAAGCTATGGGTAAATAGCTCCACTGCCTTGTGGACATCTCGGGAGAGAGTAAGGCTAAGGGAGTTAACCCTGGAAAAAAAAACCGATGGAAGGCAAGGGGAAACCACCATCGTAGTTTTCCCCAGGAAAACCATGGACAGGAGAAAGAGAAAGAAGAAAGTTAACGACGTCAATAGGTGCTCCTGTGGAGCACCTTCGTCTGGTAGGGACTGTCATGCGGCGCAGGTGACACCAGACCGTCAGCCAGCTACTGCGACCAAAATTAAATTCAAACTTAGAAACACCAAAATAGCAACATGGAACATCAGAACAATGTTGCAGAAAGGTAAATTAGACAACATCAAAATGTAGATGGAAAGGCTTAACATCAGTATTTTAGGACTAGGGGAAGTGAGTTGGAAGGTGGCAGGCATGATAACATCAGGAGAATACACAGTGATATACTCTGGTGGTAATTCACATGAAAGAGGAGTAGGCGTCATAATGGACAAAGACAAATCAAAAGCAGTTAAGGGATACTGGGCAGTGTCCAACAGAGTTTTACTGGTCAAATTGGGAGGCAAGCCATTTGATATCAACATCATACAGGTGTATGCACCAACATCCGTAAGTACTCAGGAACACATCGACAACTTCTACGAAGTTTTAGAGATGGCCAAGGTCCAATGTAAATCACAAGAAGTTACAGTCATAATGGGAAATTTTAATGTTAAAGTGGGACAGGTTAGGGTGGAGGATATAGTTGGACCTCATAGCCTTGATACACAAAATGAAAGGGGAGGGACACTTGTAGAATGGGCACAGATGAATGAATTCAAAGTAAGAAACATCTGGTTTGAGCAGCCTAATAGAAGAAAATGGACTTGGATGAGTCCAGGAGATAATACCAAAAATCAGATTGACTACATCCTGATTAATAAAAGATTTAGAAATTCTTTACTGTCAGCAAAATCATTACCAGGTGCAGACTGCAACAGTGACCACAATCCAGTAGTGGGAAGGTTTAGGCGGAAATTGAGGAAAAGGAAACAGACCAAAAGCAACATCAAACAAAACCTTGGACTCTTAAAGACAGATGAAATCATACATCAAAAATTTAATGTACATGTTCAAAACAAATTTAGTGCTCTGGAAGACGTTGGTGACAGTGAGGAACAATGGACAAAGTTGAGAAGTTCTATAAATGAAGCTTGTGAAGAAATTCCTAATGCAGATAGAAAAGCAAACAAGAGCTGGATGACTAATGAAAGTTTGGGCCTGATGGAGGAAAGGAGGAAGGCAAAGAGAAACGAGGAGATATACAGGAAGCTAAACAAGGAAATCAGGCATAGGTGCAATGAAGCTAAGGAAGCTTGGCTGAAAACAAAATGCAAAGAGATAGAAGAACGACACAGAATGGATCCTCAGGGTATGTACAGACGAATGGAAGAAATTGTCCACAGGAAAAATACATGCACATCAACTGGTTGCTTAAAATCGAAAAATGGCACGCTTATCAAGGAAAAAGACAAAATACTGGACAGATGGGGAGAGTACATTAAAGACCATTTTGAGGATGACAGAAACGAAGAACACATTATAAAAGAGAACTTTGAAGGACCACCCATAATGAAAGATGAAGTTAGAGCAGCACTAAAACAGATGAAACCAGGAAAATCCCCAGGACCAGAAAACATTACTACATAGATGATTGAAGCCCTGGAGGAATTTGGCATAGAAAAAATAACAGTCCTCCTAAATGAAATTTATGACACTGGAAAAATCCCCAAAGATATGTCAAAATCAATTTTCATTGCACTTCCAAAGAAGACAGGGGCTATAGAATGCAAACTCCATCGCACAATCAGTTTGATGAGTCATGTAACAAAAATCCTGTTAAGAATAATCATGATGAGGACAAGGAATAGAATCAAAAGAGAAATAGCAGAAGAACAGTGTGGGTTTGTGGAAGGGAAAAGAACTATTAATGCCATATACGTCCTAAGAACTATCAAAGAGAGGTCAGTTGAGATGATTAAGGATTTGTATTTATGCTTTGTTGACTATACCAAGGCTTTCGATCGGGTACGACATGAAGAATTGATCAACAAACTTTAGAGACTCAATGTTGATGGAAAAGATCTACGAATAATCAGGAATATGTACTGGGAACAAACAGCTGCAATGAGAATAGAAAACAATTTAAGCTCTTTTCAAAACATCAAAAGAGCAGTTGGACAGGGTTGTGTTTTGTCACCAGATCTGTTTTCACTATATAGCGAAAACATCATGAGAAACCAAGAAGAAGACCCTGGATTAAAGGTTGGAGGGAAAATGATAAACAGCATTCGGTACGCAGATGACACCGTGCTAATTGCAGAAAATGAAAGGGACCTACAAAACCTTGTGAATATACTAGAAATAGAAAGCAAAGGTAAGGGATTGGAACTAAACAGCAGGAAGACTGAAGTCATGGTGATCGGTAAAAAACATGAAATCCCCCCATGCAAAATAACAGCAAATGACACGACCTTGACACAGGTTAATAAATTCAAATACCTGGGAACAGTCATTTCATCAGACGGCAGATGCACATCGGAAATAGCTGGCAGAATTGGCCAAGCCAAAACAGCATTCAAGAAGATGACAAGCATTCTTACCAACAAATGCCTATCAATTAACATCAGAAAGAGAGTCCTTGAATGTTATATAGAACCAATACTGTTGTACGGATGCGAGGCGTGGACAGTCAGCAAGCAAAGCCAGAGCAGGATCGAGGCAGCCGAGATGTGGTTTCTCAGAAGAATGTTGAGAGTACCATGGGCAGCAAAGAAAACAAACGAGACAGTCTTGATTGAGGCAGACACAAGTACATCACTCATAAGGAAGATTAGGAAAAGACAAGCAACATTTATAGACCATTTTATGAGGAAGGGGGATTTGGAGCACCTGGTCACAATGGGGAAATCTGGAGGGAAAGATATCATCAGGTAGACCCAGGGAGAGAATGCTGGACGGACTTGCAGAGTGGCTGGGGATGGGGAGGGTGGGGGAGATGCTGGTGGCAACGAGAGATAGAGATGGTTGGAAGTCCATGGTCGCCGGCGCCATGCGGCAGAGCACCTGATGATGATGATGAATGCTTTTGGTCTGTTTTCTTTTCCTCAATTTCAGCCTAATCTTCCCACTACAGGATTGTGGTCAATGTTGCCGTCTGCGCCTGGTAGTGCTTTTGCTGACAGTAAAGAATTTCTAAATCTTTAATTAATCAGGATGTAGTCAATCTGATTTTTGGTATTATCTCCTGGACTCATCCAAGTCCATTTTCTTCTATTAGGCTGATCAAACCAGATGTTTCTTACTTGAATTCATTCATCTGTGCCCATTCTACAAGTGTCCCTCCCCTTTCATTTTGTGCATCAAGGCTATGAGGTCCAACTATATCCTCCACCCTATCATGTCCCACTTTAGCATTAACATCTCCCATTATGACTGTAACTTCTTGTGATTTACATTGGGCCTTGGCCATCTTAATACTTCGTAGAAGTTGTCGATGTCTTCCTGAGTACTTGCGGGTGTTGGTATATAATCCTGAATGATGTTGATATCAAATGGTGTGCCTCCCAATTTGACCAGCAAAACTCTGTCGGACACAGCCCAGTATCCCTTAACTGCTTTTGATTTGTCCTTGTCCATTACGATTCGTACTCCACTTTCATGTGAGTTTCCACCAGAGTATATTATTATTTATTCTCCTGATGTTATCATGCCTGCCCCCTTCCATCTCACTTCCCCTAGTCCAAAATATTAATGTTAAGCCTTTCCATGTCCATTTTGATATTGTCTAATTTACCCTTCTGCAACAGTGTTCTGATAATCCATGTTGCGATTTTGGTATTTTTGAATTTGAGTTTGGGTTTGGTCACAGTAGATTGTTGACGGTCTGGTGTCACCTGTGCCTTATGACGGTCCCTACCGGACTAAGATGTTCCATAGGAGCACCTGTTTACGTTGTTATCTTCATTTTCTTTTTGTCTGTCCATCCATGAATATCCTCGGGAGAATACGATGGTGATTTCCCGTTGCCTTCCATCGGTTTGTTTATGGTCTCTCCGCTAGCCTTTGTCGTTCCCACGACAACCTACAAGGCAGTAGAATTTTTTTCAGGGTTAACTCCCTTAGCCTTATTCTCTCCCGAGATGTCCACATGACAGTGGAGCTATTTACCCATAGCTTGGGGATCTAGTTCGTGCGCACCAGGGCTTATCCACACGCCGGTGGGCCTGCGTGCCGCACGTCGGGCCAGACCTCCTCCGAGTTCCCTCGAGATTTATCCTGAGTCCGTGAGGTGCTCAATTACCGCATGTCGCCACGAGGAGGCATAACGTAGGGCTTGCTGATGGAGAGGCCATGTATTGACAGGAAGAGACTTACGCATTCTGCTCTTATTTTCGCATAGCTGCAAGCAGCAGTGTTAGCCAGCAGTGCAGGCTGAAAGTGAGAGGTGACAAGCACGCAGTCACTAGCCAACACACTAGACGCATCACATCTGCCGTTGTGGTCAGGTGAGTTTTGTCCAGTTGGCCAAGACTCCACAGGCATGCTGACCGATAAAACACTCCTCTGTCCCTTAACGAGAAGTAATGGGAAGTAAAATAAAAAGATAAACAAACTGCCGTGACAATGGCTTGTGGGGAAAAAGGGACGTGTGGTTCGCTTTTTGTGATTTGATTGTTCTTCTTCTATCTTTGTGTTCTTCCTGTACCTTTCACTCTTTCTGTCTCAGTCTCTGTCTTTGTCTCTGTCTGTATGTCTGTCTGTTTATCTCTGTCCGCCCTCCCCCTCTTACTCTCTCTTTCAATTCTCTCTCTATCTTGCTTTCTCTCTCCTTTTGCTCTCTGTGTCTCTGTGTCTCTTCTCTCTCTGTCTCTTTCTCTCTTCCTGTCTCTCCCTGCCTCTTTGTCTGTGTCTGCCTGTCTGTCTGTCTGTCTGCCTGTCTGTCTGTCTGTTTATCTCTCTCTCTCTGTCTGCTCCCCCACCCCCCTTTACCAGTCTGTCTCTCTCAAAATCTAACACCACATGTTTTGATTTGCAATGGCCGGTAGAAGAAAAACGCCCTTACCAAGAAAACTTCCATGCTTAATCATCATCAGAATTCTGTATTTAAACCGACATACAAAAATTACATTTTTTATGGATACCTCCAGTTCTAATCATCATCTCGAAAGTTTGCGTTGCTATTAAACGTCTCAGATTCTAAATCTCATCACCATCTGTTCTCCAAAACTGTTTACTGTCCAAAACCTCTGGTTGTTAAAAGTGAAATACGTTTAGTTTGCTGTGTTTGGTTTTTATTCCTTTGCTTTACTTCTATTCAAAATAATGATATACTGGAAAGAAAAGATGAAGTGAAACAAATGTAAATTGGTTTGAGTCTGTGTGTTTTGTGGGAGTCTGCATGTTTACTTGACAGCAACTTGTTTTAATAGCCATTAGTAATTGTTCAGAACGTGTTTGGAAATCAGGTACATTTTTTATGTTAAATATAAGAACATGATATTGAACTTCACATAAACCGAATATGACTGCCTGTGACTTTGTGTCAGTTGCTATATTATTGAAAAGTGACACAATTTTCATTGATAGGTGTTAGGCTCGCTAAGGCCTAAACTTTAGAATGATAGACAGTGTCAGCCCTACTCACATTCATACAACAACACAACACCTCAACAGCTCGAACTTCCACATACATTTATTTATTAACACACACGCACACGTTCTCACTCACACAACATTTCAGTAGTTCCTTGTTGTAAGTCCATATCCCCAACAGCCACCAGATCATATCAGCTGACCCACACTGTCCACAATTCAGAAACGTCTTGTGGAACTAGTATTTCCCACGAAATGCAGGCGCACATGGATTCTGCTGATTGCTGGCAGTCGCACATGAGTTTTGCCAAAGAAGGGCAGTTGCACAAAGGTTCCGCCGATGGCTGGCAATCACACAAGAATTCTGCCGAAGAAGGGTAGCCAGCAGTGCCTCAAAGCAACATAGATGATAACAGAAGAAAAAGAAGGGAGGCAATTTTCACAATATCGAAAGATATACGATAATGAAGACGACAGAGCTGGGATTACCAGACGAGACTACACACTACAGCTCCTCCACTCCACGCCATCTGTCAGAGGTGCAAGCTCACATAGATCATAATGTTCTAAGGCATTTAACCTAACAACAACACTACAACTTTTCTGTCCGACACAGAAATGACTTCCTCAACACATCCCCTAACTCCTGCCAGGAGAGCTGAAACCGAAGTGGCACAAACTCGACCATTCGGGCAAAACTACAATTTTTTCCTTCCTTACACTGTTCACATATACATTTTAGCGAAACACGAGCTCTGCGCCCAACTGAAGATCGCATTCTACACGAAAATTGCCTTTTACACAGAAAACTGTCTCCCTACAAAAAATATTCCTCATGTTAAAAAAATTCAAATCTTCCTTCCCTATCTGGCCAGTGTTCACCTTTGCCTTACTATACGGAATCTTATCCAGTCCACTATCACCTCAGTACACAAGTTGATCAGGTTGTGACAATAGGTCAGCAACGAATGATTATGTCAGTGTTTGGTTGGTATTGATTGGATACTTCCTAAACTGCAACCCCTGGTCCTCGTCTTGGGAGCTGGTAATGGGCTAATGTACGGGACGGCTGAGTCTGGGTAAAGTAAGGTGTGGCTTTATGTCACGTTGGCGCTACTCTAGCCATGAAGACTGACTCAGGTCACCCTGAAACACCCTGTGTGAATGTATGCAAATCCATTCAAATACATTTTACTACAAAATTGAGTGTCAGTTTCGCATACCTCTTTGTACCTCTTCCTCTCTCTCTCTCTCTCTCTCTCTCTCTCTCTCTCTCTCTCTCTCTCTCTCTCTCTCTCTCTCTCTCTCTTCCAGAGATTCTAACATTTCCATTATGACATCTTTTACAATCTGCTAAGAAACCGCCTTTGTGGAAAACCATTACATCACTTTTCTGCATTGTTGCCTTTAATTCAAGTTTGTTTGTTGCTCTACAGAAGTTGTTCAACTGAGTTTGTAGTCCCATGACATTTCAGAGAGCAAAACAATATCATCTGCAAAGAGTACATCAAATATTTGCGTTAAAAATGCTGGAAAATTCACACCGTGTCTACCACTATTGCTTATGCAAGTATATAACGATAGCTCATTGATATAAAAGAACAACACAGGGACGCTTACACCACCAAAGCAATATCACTCGCAAAGAGCACGACAAACATTTGTGCTAAATGTGCTAGGAAAATCACGCCATGTCCACCATTATTGCTTATGTATCACGCTAGCTCTTTGATAAAAAGAGAGAACAAAGCAGGGATGTATGTGTCACCATACATCACACCTTGAGTACTATAGATACGATCAGTAAATCTAGCCCTATTTCTAACCTTTGTCTTAGTCTTCATCTCTTTATACATATTCTAAATACAGCGAAATAACTTGACCTTGATCCAATTTTTTCTGAGTATTGGCCATAACAATTTTTTGAGATGGAGTCAAATACTTTTTCAAAGTTAATGAACGCTACATATAGCTTACGATTCGATGCAAATTGCTTCAGTATAGCTGCTTTTGTGTCATTAACGCCTGTGTTCTTCTATAACGCCAGCGAGACAGATTTTTTTCCAGCTGTTAGGATATTTTTTTTTATCAAATAAGTTATTGAATAACTTTGCCAAAAACAATATGGGTAAATCACTAGAAAACTCGGAAACTTCGGGTATCATTTGACCTGGTCCTGCAGGTTTGTTGTTTTTTAATTTCCTTATAGCAATTTACAGCAACAAAAACATTTCCTCTTTCAAAATGGGTCATCCTGTTTTAGATGCACTTGCATATGACCAAGAAATGTTTCTGAAGTCGACGTTATGCTTGTTAGTTCTCTGGTTTGTGGGCACCAGGGCATGCCCACACGCCGGTGAGCCTGAATGTCACACATCTGGAGTTCAGACCTCCTCCAAGTCCTTCAAGAGTTCAACCTCAGTCTGTGAATTGCTGAGCTACCATGTGTCCCCACGGGGAAACACAGCGTAGGGCTTGCTGATGGAGAGGCTATGTGCTGACACAGAGAGATTTACGCACTCTACCATCCTTTTCATATAGCTGCAAGCAGTAGTCCTAGACAGCGGTGTGGGCAGTAACAATTGCACGCATGAAGTACATACGCATATGAGCATGATAATAACAATAATAATAATAACAGTAATGATGACGTTGATGATGATGATGATGATGATGATAATGATGATAATGATATGATAACAATGATAATAATAATGATAATTATAATACAAATCTTGACAATTCAAATCAAAGCACACTCACGCAGTAGACATACCTTAACAATCGACAAATTTTACAATATCTCTCTTTTAAAGTACAAAAACTGAGGGTAAGAAGTAGTTGTAGAATTCATAGTTGGGAAAAGCAGAAGAGTGAGCGGAAGAAAACTCCAGACTGACGGTTCCAGGACAGCAAAAGAACGCTTGCCAACAGTTGATAGTTCAAATTAAGGGACCTAAAGGGAAAGAGAATCTGAAGCTGAGCGCAAGGTGCAAGTTGGCATATAAATACTGATGTTGTCACAGAGATATGATGGAGCAGATGTTGAATAGATTTGTAACACAAGGTAATCCAGATTATATTAAATTCATTTTAAAACAGGCAGCCAGTGAAGACAGCGAAGAAGGGGATTACTAAAATCAATCTTTTTCTTTCTGAGGACAAGACGAACAGCTGTGTTTTGTTTGCATTGCAGACACAGGAGAGAAGAAGCTGGTAGTCCAATAAGGAAAGCAATACAATAGTCAAGATGAGACAAAATGAGAGATGCCATAAGCATACACACATGTACACTCACATAGAGCACACACACACACAACACACACACACACACACACACACACACACACACAGAGAGAGAGAGAGAGAGAGAGAGAGAGAGAGAGAGAGAGACTCATATTGCAATACCATATGATTTAGGAGAGGCACAAGCATTAATTCACTATTTTTGGAGATATTGCTGAAAGAGATAAGAATTGAGATACTTTTTGAAAGTAAGCAGACAACTGCTTTGCCTTAAGGATACTAGGAGGGAGTTCCATGGTTTGGGGCCAAAAACAGAGAAAGATTCCTTTCTGCAAGTTGTTAACGACAACCGAGTTAAGAGAGAACTGTCTTGAGACATTTCAGCTTTGGAAGGTTTGTATGGCAGGAGGAGTTTGGATAAATGTGTTCGCATTGTCTTCGAATTCAGATACTGAAAGAAAGTGTGACAATTTCATGCTCAAGTCTAGCTTTGACTGGTAGCCGGCGTACATTTTGCAAAAGTGCTTTTGCGTTGCTCCATTCCCTCTATAGTAGGCCAAGTTGAGCTGCTGTGTTTCGGATTCATTGGCGTGTGGATAGCTTATCATCAGAAAGTCCATCTAAGATAGGATTACTGTTGTCTAGTCCATCAGAATGAAAGATGCACACAGCTAGTTTGTGGCATCAACAGAGAGGAATTGGCAGAGCTTGCTTATTCTGCATCGTCGGAGATACAGAATGTTTATCATGTAGTTAATGTAAGCTTTCATGGACAGGACTCACCAAAAAAAAAAAACACAAAAAAGCATCATTATATTTTTTGCACATTTGCTGAACACAGTCTGAGACAACCATGGTCTTTGAGATTGTTTTCTGTTTGATGTTTTATGTGATTAGATTTTGATGTTACGTTGTACATAAGATCCTTGCAGTGAGAAGACCACCACCAAGGCCTTACATTTACAGCTGCCATCAAGCACTGGTACCAAAGACCTCAGTTTACATTCATCTTCAACAAGGAAGCGGTGAAAGAGGAAACAAAAACTGAGGTGGTTTGGTAATCAGTCCTATGGGCCAGACGATAAAACAAGTTTCTGTGTAAATAAAGTCCTTCGCACAGGTGAAAGAATGCCCGCTGACTAAAACACTTGGCATTGGCAACGTTGTGAATAACAAAAATCAACTCTCATTGGTAAACACAAATATAGATAACTTAAACGTGACTGATACATTCAAACATTTTTCATGAAACAAAGCTGAGGACTAATTCTTAAGAATATTTTCCAGTTCTTATTTCACATATTTTACGTAGCAGGATCCCATCATCAGTATGCCTAGGCTTTCTTCGTGGAGACATCCATCCAGCAGCACACCTGGGAACTGTAATAGGTTTACCTTTCTTACCCAAGGATTAGTTGTTCGTCGAAACCAGGCCAAACCAAGTAGGCTACCTGTGAGTTTGATTTCTTTGGATAGGTTATATTTTCCAAAATATGATAATGTGGAGAATTTGGATGTTTATTTAGTGATTCATTCATTTAGTTGATATTTTTACTGCAACATGATAACTCTCAAGCTTTGGCCATGCTTTTTATACGTACATTATGAATATAGTAATTGCTTTCCTTGACGTAAAATTCGAAACATTAGGTAAAACAAAGAACTTATGTCTTATGATGTTATATGTTTGTTTCTATCTGTTATACATGATTTATTGTGGGTATTTTCTACAGAAAAGTTTAGGCTGGATGGAAGAACGGAGAAAAAGACAAGGGGAAAAGAGGAGGAATACAAAAAATTCATAATGAAATCACGAATATGTGTAATGAAGCGTACGCATCTTGGCTAGAAATAAAGTACAAAGAAATAGAAGACGGACACAAAACACATCGTAAGTTTATGCACAGAAAGACTGAAGAAATTGCCACAAAAAAAAGTCGTGCACATCAACTGGTTGCTTAAATTCTGAAGAAGGTACATTTGTATGGAAAACGACAAAACAATAGACAGATGAGGAAAGTACATTTACGGTTAGTGAAAGGTTTGAAAAAGATGGCAGCTGTGCTAACTCTTTAAAGATGGTATGAATGGGTGTCTGTGTGTGTCGGGGAGTCAGTATTTTGTAATTACTGACGTAACATAAATGCAATGCAAAATATGAAGAAGAGTTTCTGAATTTGATCTCGTCATTCATTATTCACGTCAGGGCTTCTTCTCACAGGCAAATGAGGTCAGAACATAACAAACACAGTGCCATGCAGTACATGGCAATACCAGGGCAAAAGCCATCTACGAATGTGCCCCAGGAACACGTCCAACAGGATTCAACCTAATGTCATCATAGATAATGTCAAACAGAAATTTACCTGTTTCTCATTACAAAGATATGATTTGTTGTTAAAAGGCTTATCTGCAGTTTTGAATATGTAGCACATCAATGAGTACAGAAAAAGTGAGAGAGAGTGAGAGACAGAGAGAGAGACAGAGAGACACAGACAGTGAGACACAGACAGGAGACACAGACAGTGAGACACAGACAGTGAGACACAGACAGTGAGACACAGACAGAGAGACACAGACAGAGAGACAGAGAGTAGACAAACAGTCAAACAGACAAAGAAAGACTGCCGTTTCTTTTCATAATAGAACGGACATGTCATTCCTTCGTTTCATCCAGAGTAGAATTTAGATTTACTGTTCAACTTGCCACACCACCTAGGAATTTTTCTTTTTTCTATATTTTTGTGTGTTCGTGTGTGTTCTTTCTGCTGAACAACGCCCAAAATGTTTCCCTGTACCTCGACCCCATGGCGTAATACACAAAGATGTTGAAAGTGGAGTTTATGAAAGTCAATAATCCGCCGATCCACAGAGATGTAAGGAAAAGGTTATGCTGTCGCTGTCCTGAATTCACGTCAGGAAATGCCAGCCAGACGAAGCGCATGACGGCAGTAGGAAACACACAGATGATGAACAAGATGGAATTGCCAACCAACATCTTGGTCAGCGCCACTTCCCGGGGAGAAAGCGATGAAGATGTTCCAGCACGCCATGCCACAATCTGATGTAGTTTCACAATAGTAATTGTTGTTGATGATATCACTGTTACCATTGTGAGTCCAGGAAGGCCAAGACTAAACACAAAACCATCCAAAATATCAATGAATTGTTTGTGATATTGGTAAACTTTTCCAGCAACTAATGTTTTCAATACCACACCTGTTTCAGGATCATAAATACATCCAATACGATACCGAAAAGCCATAATGAAATATAGGCCAATCACTATGACATACACAGCGATAATAATTGCTGCCATTGTTCTGGTGCGCATCAGTGTCTGGATCTTGAGTGGTCTTAGAACACAATAACATCTCTCCAGAGCAATAATGGCAGATATGACAGGAGAAACTGAATAAAGACCATTCAGTCCTGGAAAATTTATGTTCGTCAAAAAGGTCAGCACAGGGCCATACCTCTCTGTTGTGATGAACTGAAAATACAGATGCTCTCCATAGAGTAAAATATTGACGAGCAAATAAAGTTCATCAGTTAATGACAAGGAAAAGAGACACAGGTTGACCCGATCCTTAAGGCCCTGTTTGTAGAACACTGCCATGTTGATGATGTTGGCTGGTCCACCAATCAGGAATAGCAATCCTAGGATATTGTCTTTAACTGTGTATGCTATTTTTTCGTCTTCTGCGCTTAATATGTTACCAGAATTATTCCAAGGTATAACTCCATCTGACTGAATCTGATTTCAATGCATTCCTCATGTTGTGACGTCTTTTGAGAAACAGTAGGCAGATATCTGTCTACCGAAAACGTATTTGTCGTATCGTTAGTGTAATTGTTATGTATCAACTGAAAGGAAGTATTCATCATAGCTTTGTTTTGTCTTTGTGCCATTCTGACATCTCTGATAAATGTCTCAATGTTAGTACACGTTTACTTTCAATACACGTCACACCCAGTTTCTGTCACATAAAACAAAATGGAAGGTAAATATTACATATGTATTAAAATGATTTTAAGGTACCACACCAGTCATTACGTTAGTACATGTCACAATTACGTGAAGAAAACCACCCCATCCCCAAACACCCCTTTAAAAAAGAAATAAAATAAAAGAAATGATAAATGTATGATGATGATGATGGTGATGATGATACTACTACTACTACTACTACTACCACTACTACTACTATATACTACTACTACTACCAACAATAATGATAGTAATGATTCCTAGCAAAACGCATTTCTCGTGTCATTAGAGTAGTTGTTGAATATAAACTGAAAGGAAGTATTTATCATGTCTTTGTTAAGCCTTGGTGCGATTCTGACCTATGTGATAAATATCTCAATGTTATTACAAGTTTATTTTCAAGACACGTCACTACCAATTTATGTCAACTAACACCAAATGGAAAACAAATATTGGAAATGTATTGAAATAATTGTAAAATACCAACCACACTGGTCATCAGGGTAATACATGTGACAATTGTATGATAAAAACCACAGCCCCCCCCCCCCCCCTCAGAAGAAATGCATGATGACAATAATGAAAATAATAATGATCTTAATAATGATGATGATGATGAAGGTGATGATGACATGATGATGATGATGATGATGACACAACGACGACGATGATGATAATGATGATAATAACACAACAACAATAATAATGATATATGATAACAATAATAATGATAATAATAAACAATAATAATAATAAAATAATAATAATAAAAATAATGATAATAATAACGATAATGATAATATAATAATAATAATAATAACAATAATAATAGTAACAGTAATAATAATAACAATAATGATAATAATAAATAATAATGATAAGAAGAAGAAGAAGAAGAAGAAGAAGAAGAGAAGAAGAAGAAGAAGAAGAAGAAGAAGAAGAAGAAGAAAGAAGAAGAAGAAGAAGAAGAAGAAGAAGAAGAAGAAGAGAAGAAGAAAAACATTACAACACCACCACTACTACTACTACTACCACTACTACTAATACTACTACTAGTACTAGTGCCACTACTACTACTATTAATAACAATAATATAATTATATAATAATGATAATGATAATAATATGATAATAATATAATAATGATGATGATGAATGAATGAATGAGATCGAAAGATGAGATGAATGAGATGAGATAGATGATGAGATGATGATAGATGATGATGATGATGATGATGTGACGACGACGACGACGAGATGATGATACTATTAATGATGATGATAATAATAATAATAATAATAATAATAATAATAATAATAATAATAATAATAATAATAATAATATAATATATAATAATAATATAAAATATAAAATATAAATATATAAATATAAATAATATATAAAATATAAAAAATTAATAATAATAATAATAATAATAATAATAATAATAATAATAATAAAATAAATAATAATGATGATAATAAATGTATGATAATGATATGATAAGATAATGATAATGATATGATATGATAATGATAATGATATGATAATGATAATGATATAAATGATAATATAATAATAATGAATAATTATATTGATATATGATTATATTAATAATAATAATAACAATATAATATATAATGATGATGATGACGACGACGAGACGAGAGACGACGACGACGAACGATGACGATGACGATCGATGACGATGAGATGATGATGATGATATGATGATGATGATGATGATGATGATGATGATGATATGATAAATTCATATGATATAATGATAATAATAATATAATAAAATAATAATAATAATGATGATGATGATGATATAAAAAAATAATAATGATATAACAATATAATAATAATATATTGATAATAATAATAATAATAATAATGATACTACTAATAATAATGACAATGATATTTAATAATAATAATAATGAGTACTTATAAGCGCAAGATCCAGAGAACTCTGCTCCAAGCGCTTTACAATTCACCCTATCTTTACCACCCCTATTCGCCACTTCAACATTAGCAGTTTATACATACATATCAATCAAGTCTACTATAATTACAATGACATCAACACAAACAGAAACATGTCTATCAAATCTAACCAATAGTTGCCCATCGGACAGACAATAATAGATATTACATCACAAGTTATCCAAAATACACAAACAACCACACCCACAATGCACATTATATAATACACGAATCATGCGCACAAACGCAACAGCCCAAACAATATTTTAAAGACAGAAACTTTTTTCACATTTTTCTATACAGATGTGTTTTGAGGCCAGATTTGAATGAGGTGATTGTGTCTGAGTGCCTAAGGATGTTGGGGATGTTGTTCCATGTTTGGGGTGCTTGATAGGAGAATGCTCGTTGTCCGTATGTTTTTGTTCGAATGCAGGGGATGCGAAAGAGTCGTGTGTCTGCAGATAACGCAACTGACGGGATGGTGTGTAGATGTCAAGAAGCGAGGATAGGTATTCTGGCGCAGTGATCGAAACAATCGAAAAGGAAAGAGTAGCAGCTTGTAATCTATTCTGTCAGAGACAGGCAGCCAGTGCAGAGTGCGGAGGAGAGGAGTGACATGGTCAAACTTAGAGGATTTAAAGATGAGACGTGCAGCGTTGTTCTGAATCTTTTGAAGTCTGTCTAAAAGGTTTTTGGGGATGCCAGCTAAGAGAGAGTTGCAGTAATCAATCCTTGAAAGAACAAATGCACAAATTAGCGTTTTGGTTGCATCAACAGACAGGTAATGACGGACAGAACTGATTCTACGTAACTCTAGATACGCTACCCTACAGATGTTTGAGATGTGTTGCTGGAAGGTCAGACTCTGATCAAGCGTAACACCGAGACTGCGAACAGTGGGAGAGAAAGGAATATCAACGTCATTTATCAGAAGAGACTTCGGAAGAGAAGGATCATGGAGAAATTTATTGGGACAGGCGAGTAGAAGTTCAGTCTTGTCGTCATTCAGTTGTAGTTTGTTGTGCGTCATCCAGGACTTCAGATCCGAGATACAGTCCTGTGTGCGTGTCACCAAGCCATCGAGTTCCGCCATGAGGCCGACGATGAATAGCGTGTATCATCAGCGATGCTATATGTGAAGAGCAATGTGAGACTGATGACACAGACGACGGACTGCGTACTGCAACATAACAGGATCGAGTACTAATGGACAACCTATGGAAACAATAACGAAAAAAAGAACTCTATCAATAATACTGATTAGAAACACATGTAATGATCGATATGTAAAATAAGATGGATCAGAGTAAATGATAGAAGTACATAATAAATAAAAAGTGCTGAACATGATTTCATGAGAAGTTGTGTATATAGTGTCAAATGACTGGACAGATATAATATAACGTCATGTAATGACACTCTAATATCATAGTCTAAAGCCAAGAGAATATCATTATATTATTATTCAAGAAGTGACTGTTTTGTGTGATGTGCCTGCCTGACTGCTGACTGGTGCGGACTGAAACAAATTGATTTGATGAATGATGCTGATAGAGTTGTGATAGAAATCTTATTATAATTTAGTAATAAATATACAAATTGATAATAGGCTATAGACTTTATTCAATAATAATAATATTTATAATAGATTTTTTGATACATTTATATGACGATTTTCCAAGCATCCTACGTGCAAGTTTTTTGAGACATTAAAAAGGAGATAAAAAGTAATTCTGGAAGAAGTGCAGTGAACAGGCAAGGCAGTGGCAGCATTTCACTAACATTTTGCTGTTGCCTACCACTCTTGCTACTGTATACCTGAGCTGACAGGGCATATATATACATCTTAACAGAGCCGTGCACAAAGGAAGTGGATATGGCAGACGTAAAATTACAGCAACAAATATATCTTTGAGGTTCACGATAACCTCAAAGAAACTTTGAAACTTGCGAGGTAGAGCAACAGAAGGCTCAGCGTCGAGGAAAGCATTGTAATGGTAGCAGCAGAATTGAGTGGCATTTTATTACAATGATGACAGCTCATTTCTTGTTTGGGTACAACTTATCAAATTTACCATAATTTGTTATTCCACTTAGCAAGTAATCCATCAATTAGTAAATCTCATTATCATCATCAGGTGACCTGCCGCATGCTTTGGCGATCATGGACTTCCATCTGTCTCTATCTCTCGTTGCCCCTAGCATCTCCCCACCCTCCTCGTCCTTAGCCACTCTGCAAGTCCGTCCAGCATTTTCCGTGTCTACCTGATGCTTTCTTTCCCTCCAACTTTCCCGTTGTGACCAGGTACTCCAAATCCCCCTTCCTTATAAAATGGCCTATAAATGTTGCCTGTCCTTTTCCTAATCTTCCTTATGTGTGATCTACTTGTGTCTGCCTCCATCAAGACTGTCTCGTTTGTTTTCTTTGCTGTCCATAGAACTCTTGACATTCTTCCTAGAAACCACATCTCGGCTGCCTCAATCTTGTTTTGGCTTTGCTTGTTGACTGTCCAGCCTCACATCCGTACAACAGTATTGGTTCTATTAACATTCAAGAACTCTCTTCCTGATGTTAATTGATAGGCATTTGTTGGTAAGAATGCTTGTCATCTTCTTAAATGCTGTTTTGGCTTGGCCGATTCTGCCGGCTATTTCTGATGTGCATCTGCCTTCTGATGAAATAATCGTTCCCAGGTATTTGAATTTATCAACCTGTGTCAAGGTTGTGCCATTTGCTGTTATTTTGCAAGAGGGGATTTCATTTTTTTTTTTTTACTAATCACCATGACTTCAGTCTTCCTGCTGTTTAGTTCCAACCCTTTGCCTTTGCTTTCTATTTCTAGTATATTCACAAGGTTTAGAAGGTCCCTTTCATTTTCTGCAATTAGCACGGTGTCATCTGCGTATCGAATGTTGTTTATCATTTTCCCTACCTTAAATATGCGATAAAAACAGATCTGGTGACAAAACACAACCCTGTCTGACTCCTCTTTTGATGTTTTGGAAAGAGCTTAAATTGTTTTCTATTCTCATTGCAGCTGTTTGTTCCCAGTACATATTTCTGATTATTTCGTGGATCTTTTCCATCAACATTGAGTCTTTCCATTGGTTGATCAATTCATTATGTCTTACCCGATCAAAAGCCTTGGTGTAGTCAACAAAGCATAAATACAAATCCTTAATCATCTCAATTGACCTCTCTATGATAGTTCTTAGGATATATATGGCATTAATAGTTCCTTTCCCTTCCACAAATCCAACTGTTCTTCTGCTATTTCTCTTTTGATTCTATTGCTTGTCCTCATCATGACTATTCTTAACAGGATTTTTGTTACATGACTCATCAAACTGATTGTGCGATGGAGTTTGCATTCCATAGCCCCTGTCTTCTTTGGAAGTGCAATGAAAATTGATTTTGACATATCTTAGGTGAGTTTCCAGTGTCATAAATTTCATTTAGGAGGACTGTTATTTTTTCTATGCCAAATTCCTCCAGGGCTTCAATCATCTCTGTAGTAATGTAGTCTGGTCCTAGGCATCTTTTTCAGTGCCGCTCTAACTTCATCTTTCATTATGGGTTGGTCCTTCAAAGTTCTTTTTTATAATGTGTTCTTCGTTTCTGTCATCCTCAAAAAGGTCTTTAATGTAATCTCCCCATCTGTCTGATATTTTGTCTTTTTTCATGATAAGTGTGCCATCTTTCGATTTCAAGCAACCAGTTGATGTGCATGTATTTTTCCTGTGGACAATTTCTTCAATTCGTCTGTACATATCCTGAGGATCCGTTTCGTGTCGGTTTTCCATTTCTTTGACTTGAAAGCTTCCTTAGCTTCATTGCACCTATTCCTGATCTCCTTGTTTATCTTCCTGTATATCTCCTCGTTTCTCTTTGCCTTCGTCATTTCCTCCATCAAGCCCAACATTTTATTAGCCATCCATCTCTTTTTTGCTTTGCTATCTGCTTTTGGGATTTCTTCACAAGCTTCATTTATCGAATTTCTCATTTTTGTCCATTGTTCCTCACTGTTACCAACGTCTTCCAGAGCACTGAATTTGTTTTGAACATGTACATTACATTTTTTACGTATCTCTTCATCTGTCTTTAAGAGTCCAAGGTTTAGTTTGATGTTGCTTTTGGTCTGTTTCCTTTTCCTCAATTTCAGTCTAAATCTTCACACTACAGGATTTTTGGTATTATCTCCTGGACTCATCCAAGTCCATTTTCTTCTGTAAGGCTGCTCAAACCAGGTGTTCTTACTATGAACTCATTCATCTGTGCCCATTCTACAAGTTTCCCTCCCCTATTCAGTTTTGTGTACCAAGGCCATGAGCATCCAACTATATCCTCCACCCTATCCTTTCCCACTTTAGCATTAAAATCTCCCATTATGACTGTAACTTAATGTGATTTACATTGGACCTTGGCCATCTCTGATACTTTGTAGAAGTTGTCGATGTCTTCCTTGCGGATGTTGGTGCATACACCTGTATGATGTCGATATCAAATTGTTTGCCTCCCAATTTGACCAGCAAAATTCTGTCGGACACAGCCCAGTATCCCTTAACTGCTTTTGATTTGTCTTTGTCCATTATGATGCCTACTCCTCTTTCATGTAGGCATATAGACAGCTATTATTAGACACAGAAGCAAAACTCATTCACTTATAAACATATCGTCGAACCACGATACCAATGACTAGCCTAACCGCCCAAACCACAAATCAACTGTAGCAAAAGGGGGACAAACGTTGACTCACTTCTGGTTACATATCCTACAAAACACAGACCTCTAAACTTCCATGGAACAACGTTGATCTACAATTTGAATGACTGACCTCGACACCCAAACCGCATACCGCTGTAGCAGAGGGGAACAGACGTCAATTCACTCCTGGTTACATATCCGCCAAACATAGACCTCTTCCCACTCCTAGACATAAAATCCAACTACAAGTGGAACCTTGACCAGAAACTGTTCCCAACCACCCTGACTGCATACCGACTGTAGCAGAGAGCTCCAACACACCAACTGACTCCTCACACATCTTTCAGACACAAAACTTGTCCACTTCTAGGACACAAAAATCCAACTACAAGTGGACCTTGACAAACAGCATCCACCTAACGAATGACGTTGCAGATGGGGCAGACTCACTGGCACTTTTCTATATAGCCAAACAAAAGTCAGAACCATGTTCACAAAAAAAACAGCCAAAGCACGCAAATAACTATACACACAGGCCCACGTAAATCATAACTTAGGCCACCAACCCAAGTTGACAGAACAACTGTTCACAGACTACAGCACACGAAGCACGCAAAAGTTTACACACACACAGGCCCACGTAAACCATATTTTAGGCCACAGACACGAGTTGACGGAGCTGTTCACAACCCCAGTGCAAAAACACGCAAAAATACACACACAGGCCCAGGTAAGCCATAACTGGGCAGGTAAGTTTTGTCTCAGTTGGCCAAGACCCACACACACTGACCCAACAAAACACCCCTGTCCCCAAACGGAAAAGAAAAAGGGAGAGAAAAAAATGAACAAAACTGCCGTGACAATTACGAAGTAATTCCAGACAATGGTCTGTTTCAGTTTGCTTAAGTTACGGTTTGTTTATGTTAATCTGATAATATCAATGAGAGAGAGAGAGAAAAAAAGATGCATCAGCTGGTCATACAATCAAAGTAAAGAAAAACAAACACATTTCTTCTAATTCCCAGGAAGCTTATTGCTTCATCACAGTATTCTTCAGGAGACTGTAATGGCAATGAAGTAAGCACAGCTCCATAATCTCTGAAATCAATGGATACATTTTGTCAAGAATGTGGAGCGTTATTCAAACTTGCCATTTCCTCAGTTTTTCCCTTTGGCGTCTTCATTAAGCTGTAAAGGCTGGAAGTCATGTTGACGGAGCCAGTGAAAAATGCTTTAAAACGATCTTCGTAAAGTGAGGCCTTTCTTGTAGTTTACTGAAACTACAAGATACGTGAGATGCGCATGCGTAGGTCAGCCACAGCTTGTATGGCAACGTCCAACGTATGAGCTTTTCCATGAGTACCCTCCTATTTTTTTAAATAAGCACGTCATCGGTTAGATATTGATCGATATGTTTTGGGACATACACAGGTCAAAAGCATTCATAAATCGTGGTTGTTTTGGAGATACTTTTTGAAAGATATATATTTTGATTTTAAGATAAGCATTTGCTTTGTCTTGAAGACGTCAGTGAATCTTTCCAAGTTGTTGGGAGCAAAACAAACAAAAAAGAATTTCTTTCCACAAGTGTTTAGAGTGAACTGAGATACTGTCAAAGGGAGACTTTTTAAGTCCTGTGTACTTAAGAAGATTTCTATGGCAGGACAAATTCTGAAATATCTGCTGGCATATTATTCAATTTTAAACATTGAGATCAAAGCGTGCAAACTTTACACAAGTGTATTCAGAATTAGATCAAGCGTGGCAACTTTACACAAGTGTTTTCAGAATTAGATCAAAGCGTGGCAACTTTACACAAGTGTTTCAGAATTAGATCAAAGGTGGCAAACTTTACACAAGTGTATTCAGAATTAGATCAAAGCGTGGCAACTTTACACAAGTGTATTCAATTAGATCAAAGCGTGGAACTTTACACAAGTGTATTCAGAATTAGATCAAAGCGTGCAACTTTACACAAGTGTTTCAGAATTAGATCAAAGCGTGGCAACTTTACACAAGTGTATTCAGAATTAGATCAAAGCGTGGCAACTTTACACAAGGTATTCAGAATTAGATCAAAGCGTGCAACTTTACACAAGTGTATTCAGAATTAGATCAAAGCGTGACAACTTTACACAAGTGTATTCAGAATTAGATCAAAGCGTGCAACTTTACACAATGTATTCAGAATTAGATCAAACTGCACGTTACACAAGTGTTCAGACTTTAGATCAAACGTGCAACTTTACCAAGGTAATCAGATAGATCAAAACGTGACAACTTTACACAAGTGTATCAGAATTAGATCAACGTGCAACTTTACACAAGTATTCAGAATTAGATCAAAACGTGGCAACTTTACACAACTGTATTCAGAATTAGATCAAAGCGTGACAACTATATACAAGTGCATGCAGCATTAGCGCCAAGCATTGCAATTGTATAGCCTACCAACGTATGTGCAATTACACTTTTCAGAAGCATAGCTATCATGGTAAAGATCAATATCATACATAACCAACAACACAATAAATTGGTATAAAGAAGAATTCTACTGAGCTAATAGCGAGAACAACTCTAAACACATTCACAATTACAGGAGGAAACCATTAAGACTTTCGCAATGCATTGATAGCTCTAGTAGAGACATGTGTTCTAGACTCACGTTTTTATATTTTAGCTTGTTCAGTTATTGATTAGTTGCACTTCAGGGAAAATGTTAACATTAGTATACAAATCAATACATATAGACAACCGCAAACAGCCGTTTGTGCACACAACATGAGTTTGTCTGTTCGTCTGCCTGCACACACACACACACACATACAAACACACACACAGAGACACAGACACACACATATGTATACACACACGCACACACACACAACACACACACACACACACACACACACGCGCGCGCGCACACGCACGCACACACGCACGCATGCACGCGCAGGCACACACACGCACGCACGCGCGCGCGCTCGCACACACACACACACATACACACATCTGACTATTAATTCAAGAGTGCGTGTGTGTATGTGTCCGTGTGTGTGTGTGTGTGTCTGTGAGTGTGTGTGAGTGTGTGAGGTATGTTTGTGTGTGTGTGTGTGTGTGTGTGTATGTGTGTGTAAGAGAGAAATAGAGAGAGAGATAGTATGTGTATGTATGTGTGTGTGTTTGTGCGCGTATGTGTGTGTGTGTGTTATGTATGTGTATGTGTCTATGTGTGTATTTATATGCATGTGTTGTGTGTGTGTGTGTGTGTGTGTAGTGTGTGTGTGTGTGTGTGTGTGTGTGTGTGTGTGTGTGTGTTGTGTGTGTGTGTGTGTGTGTGTGAGTGGAGACTATGCCATGCGCGTCTATTTGTCTCTGTATTTCGTTAAAATGGTAATAATCACATAAAAATTTAGTACTTAACTGTTTACTCTCTCTCTATCTCTATCTCTCCTTGTCTGTCAGTCTGTCTGTCTGTCTGTCTGTCTGTCTCTCTCTCTCTCACTCACTCACTCACTCAGATATGTACAGACATAAACACACACACGCACACACACACACACACAACACACACACACACACACACACACACACACACACACACACACACAAACACACACACACACACACACACCACACACACACACACATTATGAACGCACACTAATCATTGTTTCATTACATGCTTTTTTGTGTCTATCACTCCCCCACCACAACCACTCTGTCTCTTTCTCTTTCTCTGCGTCTGTTTCTCTCTTTCTCTCTGCCCCTCTCCCTCTCCTCTCTGTCTTTGTATTACCTTCTATCAATCACCGTCACTTGTACCAATGGAAATCAACAACAAGCAACAAAGACTGCAATTAATTAGAGCATCTCACATGAAGAAAGAATGAGAAAAGCTTCTATCACTAAGTCTGCTAATACTTACAGGTGTAGGACTTTCTCAGGTGTACGTCTTTCTCAGGGACTGGAACTGTGCTAAATTGGTTGTGTTTCCTAACCCTGGGCACATATGTCTGTTGTGGCTTCCACACTATCTCTACCATTTCTCCCTGTCTCTATCTGTCTGTCTGTCTGTCTGTCTGTCTCTGTATGTCTGTCTGTCTCTTTCTCCGTGAGCCCTCTCTCTATGCTCTCTCTCTCTCTCTCTTTCTGTCTCTTCTCTTTTTGTCTCTCTCTTTCCCTATTTCTCTCTTAGAGGACAAGCAATAGTAGCACTTACTTCAAGAAACCAATTAGAAGCACAGAAGTCCTTGTAATCAACCTTAAATATCGTCAGACTTTTCCAGCTTATAAGAGAACAATCTAGAATAACACTGACTTCAAAAACACTTCTTGATCATAATGTATGCATGTGTAGCTGAAACTAGATAATCCATTTTGAAAGAGGAAATATTTCTTGCTATAAACTGTTATAAGGTGACTGAAAAACAGCAAAATCTGCAGGACCAGATCAAATGATACGCCTTTTCTTCAAATATTCTAGTGACGTAATTGTACAGTTTTTGACAATTTTATTCAGTAACTTGTTTGATGACGGTATATATCCTAAGGGTTGAACACGATCTCTCTTGCTGGCATTACACGAGAAAGCGGACGTTAATGACACGAAAAAAAAACAACAACAGAGGTATATCTTTGACATCAGCAGCATGTTATATAGTTATGTCATTAATAGCAGATTACAAGAATGGGCGGGGCTGAACAATATGATATAACAGATGAAAACCAAGCAGACTTTAAGATGAACAATCTCACAATTGACTATATGTTTACTATATAGCATCTATTCTGAAGCAATTTGCATCAAATCACGAGTTATACGTTGCGTTCATTGACTTTGAAAGTGCATTTGATTCCATCTCAAGAAAATTATAATGGCTAATACTCAGAAAAAATAAGATCAAGGATGTTATTTTGTTGTATTAAGAGTATGTATAAACACATTAAAATTAGGATTAGAAATGGGGTTAAATTTAGTGATTGTATTTATAGTGTTCAAGGTGTGAAGCAAGGTGACATATACATCCCTGTGCTGTTCTCTCTCTTTGATCAATGAGCTAGCGTTATGTATAAGCAATAATGGTAGACATAACGCGTATTTCCCAGCACATTTGACACAAACATTTGTCGTATTCTTTGCAGGTGATATTACTTTGCTCTTTAAGACTGACATGGGATCATAACCTCTGTCTAATAACCTCCATAAAGCAATAAAAAACTTGAATTAAACGTACTTATGCAGACAAGTGATGATATGTTTTCAGCAGAGGGAATCCCATAGCGGTTGTGAATGAATGACAGTATGTTAAAATCTTTGTTGTGAATGCATACAAATACCTTGGATTTTACTTACCTAGACAATTGAGTTTCTCTCTCTTCCTCTGTCCCTGTCTGTCTGACTGTCTGTCTATCAGTCTGACATTGTCCATCTCTCTCTGTTTGTCTGTCTCTATATGTCTGTGTCTGTGTCTGTCTGTCTGTCTGTCTCTCTTTCTCTCTCTTTGTTTTTGTTTGTTTGTTTTGTTTTGTGTGTCTGTTTTGAGTGCGAGTAAATCAACAACAGTAGATATGACTTTTTGCCTATATTCTGACATTTCTACTGTTCGAAGACCGTTCATCTCAGTTCACTCAATCATTGATCTCTCTCTCTCTCTTTCTCTCTCTCTCTTTCTCTCCCTCTCTCTTTCTCTTTCTCTCTCTCTCACTCTTTCTCTTATCTATCTATCTATCTATCTATCTCCCTACGTCCGTCCCTCCCGCCGTCTCTCTGTCTCTTTCTCTCTCTCTGTCTGTTTGTCTTTCTCTCCCTCTCTCTTTCTCCCTCCCTCTCTCTCCTTCACTATATATCTGTCTTTCTTTTTGTTCTGTATATCCGTCTTTCTTCTCCTCTGTCTCCCTCTCTCTGTCTCCCCTGTCTCCCCCTCTTGTGATTAAAAAATCTTTAGTTCATTTGTGTGTCTATATATGTATGCCATTTTATGAGGAAGGGGGATTTGGAGCACCTGGTCACAACGGGAAAGCTGGAGAGAAAGAGAGCACCAGGTAGACCCAGGGAGAGAATGCTGGACGGACTTGCAGAGTGGCTGGGGATGAGGAGGGTGGGGAGATGCTAGGGGCAACAAGAGATAGAGATGGCTGGAAGTCCATGGTCGCCAACGCCATGCGGCAGGGCACCTGATGATGATGATGATGATATATGTATGGTTTATTGCTATTTAGTCTTCATTTATTGTTCACGTTGTTTGTTGTGCGAGATAAACCAGAAACAAATCAACGGGAGATTTTTTCCTGTGGACTTGCGATTATAAACATGTAAATGCTAATTTTGGACAAACATGAGATGACATCTGCATGAAGTAGGCCTATAAGGGTTCGAAGAACGTGATATAATCAAATAAGATACACCAGGGGAATTCATTAGGTGGTGAATTTTCATTACCACACGTCATCATCATCACCAGGTGCCTTGCCACATGACGTTGGCAATCATGGCCTTCCATCTGTCTCTCTTTTGTTGCCTCAAGCACCTCTTCCATCCTCTTTGTCTTCAGCCACTCTGCTAGTCCGTCCAATATCTTCTCCCGGGTTTTCCCTCCAGCTTTCCCGTTGTGACCAGGAGCTCCAATTCCTCTTTCCACATTAAATGGCCTATAAATGTTGCCCGTCTTTCCTAATCTTCCTTATCAATAATATTCTTGTGTCTGCCTCCATCAAGACTGTCTTGTTTGGTTTTTTTTCTGTCTATGGAACTCTCAACATTCTTCTTACAAACCACATTTCGGCTGCCTCAATCTTGTTTTGGCTTTGCTTGTTGACTGACCACACCTCACATCCGTATAACATTGTTGGTTCTATGTAACATTCAAGTATTCTCTTCCTGATGTTAATTGATAGGCATTTCTTGATAAGAATGCTTTTCATCTTCTTGAATGCCGTTTTGGTTGGCTGATTCTGCTGGCTATTTCTAATGTGTATACACACACATAATTCAAAGATTTCCCCTTCAAGCATGCTTGTTAAAGACACTAATTTCTTATTTTAACAGACAGACTAACAGACAACAGCTTTTTGGGTTTCGAAACGAAAAATTGATATTTTTCTACATAGTATGTTTTCATTGACAAGCTACGCCCTACCCGTTTCTCTCTGTCCATCTGTCTGTCTGTCTCTGTCTGTTTGTTATTCTGTCTGTTTCTCTCTATTTCTTTCTTTTTTCTTCCCCCCCCCCCTCCTCTCTCCTCCTCCTCCGTCTCTCTCTCTGTCTCTTAGTCCAGATATTATATTCGTAATCGTTAATTTATGAATAAGCCATCTGAAGTCTGAAGTCTCCTGTCCATATACTGAAAACACGTTTCTCTTTCGCGGTTGTGATCCATCTCTCCTTCTTTTCCTTGTGTTTTTCTTTCATAAACCACCATCCTCATTCACACACACACACACACACACACACACACACACACACACACACACACACACACACACACACACACACACACACACACACGCACGCACGCACGCACGCACGCACACACACAAACTCACTCACACACAACAACAAAACAACAATACACAAACGAGCGTACCCGCACACATGATACACACACCTACGTACGCTCATACAGACACAGACACACACGCACACACACGAACAAAGGCTAGGATTCAATATAAAGTTGCCTGTCTCTGCTTTCAGTGTATCTATCACGAGAACATGCCATCCTATCTTGCCAACCTCCTGCAGGGTTACAAACCTTCTCGAACGCTCCGCTCTTCTGACACCTCACTGTTGACTGTTCCTCGCTTCTCTCTAGACACCTTTGGTAAAAAATCTTTCTCTGTTTTTGGCCCAAATGTATGGAACTCTCTACCACTGTCTCTCAGAAAATCTAAGTGTTTCTCAACCTTCAAACGGCACCTGAAAACCCACCTCTTTCAAACTCATCTAACCTTAGTTTGCAAGTCTGTCATCAGAGTAATCTCTCCTGCCTGTATAACAGTATTTTGTATAAGGGCCTATAGAGCAAGGTGTGTGTGTGCGTGCATGTGTGTGTGTGTATGTGTGTGTGTGTGTGTGTGTGTGTGTGTGTGTGTGTGTGTGTGTGTGTGTGTGTGTGTGTGTGTGTGCTTGTGTGAGCATGTGTGTGTATCACTGTATGTATACAGCTGAGGAGGGGATAGGGGAGAAATTGAGTGGGAAAGAAACTGAAATACTTTAAGAAACTTTTTAAAATCTTTGTTTGTATGTAAATTGTGATGTATGATATGCGAATAGTTTATAATTTGTGAGGTAATTTTGATTGTCAAAGTGTTAATGCTGTAATACTGAAGTTATAATGTTTTTCCTGTATATGGATTAGAATTTTTCTGTTTTTATCTTCATTCAAAATATTGATTATAATTGTATGTACAACTATTGCATGCATAAACACACACACACGCATGCAAACATAGCACACGCACACACTCACACACACACACACACACACACACACACACACACACACACACACACACACACACACAACACACACACACACACACTTCTTACAAACACAAACGCGCACAGCAACGCACTCGCACGCACACACACACGTACACACACACACACACGTACGCAAGCACACACACGCAGCAATATGTAAACACAGTATGCCTCTTTATTTATATGAAAAATCTGTTAATCTTTCTTCATTACATAAGTCAGTGTTTAAATTTTAATATTCTGTGGTTTCTTATGTGTCTTCTTACTTGTATAGCTTTAATGTTTGTTGTTATCTTATTGTGTATGTAATTGTGAACATTTTTTATCACCTTTTGCCTTTCTTGCGAATCTAACTTAACCTATGCCCAAGAAATCTTCTTCAGTGCACCGAAACACTTACTAAAAAAATTGCAGGGCATCGATTGCAAAGGTTTCAAACTTGCACTGGGTCTTCCAATACATGCTTCCTGTCTTCACACATATAATGAAATCAAAATATTGCCTCTTGGTGAACAAAGTAAAGCCGCTTCTACTAAATTTTTGTTAAGACACACCATCGTAGAAAACATCTCAGAAACAGAAACAAAAATTAAGATCAGATACCGACTTTCCTTAAAGACCTAAATCAATATCTTCACAGGTCACACTTGCAACATACACATCTGATGTCATGAAAGGCTCAGGAATTGATCTAGAAGTAGTTCCTGTATCTGTAAGACCTTCTTTTCGCCGGTACCCAGTTGGGAACTCCGAAGAGCACGATTTGACATACACCACGCTAATTTAAAAAAAGAATATAATATAAAGTTACTGAAAAGTTAAATGTCTTATAGAACACTTTATTCCAATCACTTGAAAATTACACTAATGGATCAATAATTAAAAAAAGAAACAGGCTCAGCGTTTTTAATACCTGCACTCAAAATTGAGAAATCATTCTATATAGGATTTGATAAATCTGTCTTTACAGCTGAACTCTTTGCAATATTAATGGCTTTAAACTTTACGATAAATCTTCATAGGACAATTTTTCAGATGCTTTTTTGCGTTGATTCAAAATCAGTACTTCAGGCTCTTGAATTATCAAACTTACAAACGAGGTCTGAAATGATTCTGGAAATTAGTCACTTGATTCATAGTCTATCCTTAAGAGGCACTGATATTATTTTCTGCTGGATACCTTCTCATAGTTCTTTTAGTTATAGTGATAAGGTTGACAGGGCTGCCAAACGGGGGGCAAAAAAGCTCACCAGATTCAAACAATATACAGCTTTCTCTCTCGTTGCACGAGTATTACACCTTAGTGGACACCTACGTCTGGAAGCAGTTCCAAGAAAAACAGAAAAAAAATATGATAAATGTCACATGAACTTTGAAGTTAACAAAATACCCATGCAGTTTCCTGCCTGCAGAAGTATACGATCCCTTATGTATAGATGGAAACTTGACGCATTCAAAACAAAATACACCAGGAATATAGTGTGTTTGTGTGGAAAGAAGATAACACATCGTCATATTATTTCTTGCGTTAGGGTAAAACGACATATTCCTAAACTATCCACGAAGACAGTTTCTGACATAGTTGCCTCATCATCATTGATGTATGAATTTTTTGTCAGTCTGTCAAAAAGTCCTAAAGCGCATTATCTTTAAAATGTTATTTCACTTTTTCACTTTTATGGATAGTCAATTTTTAGTTTTGTTTTTATTCATTTATTGTACATACTTCTTAATTTTGTTTGTTAGTTTGTTTGTTTAAATCGTTACTTATGGTAACGTTATTTGTTAGTTATTTGTTATTTGTCAGGTCAGACAAATAGGTCTGCTACTGGCAAGCTGTAGCCCAGTACTACCTGTCACAGCAGGAGACTTGGAGAGGGGATTGGCGCCACCAAGGATTAACCTAAGCCCACAGAAAAGATATGAGAGACACTATAGCCAACAACATACCGGATCGGTCGGGCCCGGGTTACAAACGACCGCGCTTACCACTGACAAGCACCAGGGTGAAAGTGAAAAGTCAGCTACTGGGGCAAAGACATCATTCAAACTGCCAACGGAAAAAGCTACCATTGGAACCTGGAATGTCCGTACACTCCATCAGTGCGGCAAAGTAAAAGAACTAGAACACGAGCTGAGACGCTACCAATGGGACATTGTGGGTATATCGGAAGTAAGATGGACAGGCTTCGGAGAAGCAATCACAGAGGAAGGACACAAGATGTGGTACAGTGGCGAAGAGTCACTACATGAAAATGGCGTAGCTTTCATCGTACGCAAAGAAGTCATTGGATGCATCATGAGCTGCACGCCTGTCAACAGCAGAATCATCAGCATTCGGGTGTCAGCCAAACCAAAGAACATCACCATCATACAAGTGTATGCTCCAACTACCAGCCACGAAGACCAGGTGGTTGAAGAATTCTATGAGAAAATAGAAGACACCATCGGAAAAGCCCCCAGGAAAGACATCATCATAGTTCAGGGAGACTTCAACGCCAAAGTCGGCCCAGATGCCTACAAAAACTGGGCTGGAACAGTGGGTCAATTTGGCACAGGGGAAACTAATGACAGGGGACTTCGCCTTCTGGAGTTTGCCTGCACCCAACGGCTCACCATTGCCAACATCCTCTACCCCCACAAACTGTCAAGAAGAACAACCTGGCATGCGCCGAACGGAAAGACTCACAACCAGATCGACATTGTCCTCACACCGCGGCGCTTCAAATCAAGCATTAATAAAGCAAAGACGAGGACATACCCTGGAGCTGATATAGGCAGCGACCACGACCTCGTGCTGCTCACAATGAAGATCAAATTGAAAAAGAAGTACCAAGCTGCGCAGCCACGCATCAAGTTTGACCTGGAAAAGCTAAAAGATCCAGAGATAGAAGAGGCATTCCAGGCACAGCTCGGGGGGCGGCTCGCGGCACTCAACTTCCTGGACAGCGACATCAACGACCTCACAAACAACTTTGGTGAGGCAGTCCGCGAAACAGCAGAGGAGGTACTGGGGCGACAGAGGAAGAAACACCAAGCATGGATCTCAAATGACATCCTTGACCTCTGCGACAACAGAAGATCACTGAAGAAGACGAAAAACTCCAGCCCTGAAGAAGCCGCACAGTATCGTAAAACCAACAACCTTGTAAAGAAGAAAATGATTGAAGCCAAAGAACAATGGATCAACAACCAGTGTGAGAACATCGAGAAAGGCATGAAAAAAGGAAACAGCAAATATGCCTTCACCACACTGAAAAACCTTACCAAGACGCAGCAAAACAGATCGTCAGTCATCGAGGATACCTTAGGCGAGCTGCTGACAGAAAGCTCCGCTGTTCTGAACAGATGGACGCAGTACTGCCAAGAACTATACAACTACCCAATACAGCCAGATGACAGTTTGTTTCAGGGGGACTCAACACCATTGAGGGAATCCTCACCGCTACCAGTGATGAGAGAAGAAGTGGAAGAAGCCATCCGCAGCCTACCAGCAGGGAAATCACCTGGAGCAGACAACATCCCAGCAGAGCTGCTCAAACATGGAGGGAATGATTTGGTCACTCGTGTAACATCGATTTGTCAGAAGATCTGGGAGACAAAACAGTGGCCCACAGAATGGACTCAATCACTCATCATCCCCCTGCCCAAAAAGGGAAATATGCGCCAATGCCAGAACTACAGAACAATAAGTCTCATTAGCCACACCAGCAAGATCATGCTCAGAGTCATATTGAATCGACTGAAGAAAGAAGCGGAAGAACACCTTGCGGAAGAACAAGCTGGATTTAGGGCGGGCAGAAGCACAGTAGAACAGATCTTCACCTGCCGGATAATGATGGAGAAACATCTGCAGCATCAGAGAGACCTGTTCCACAACTTCATAGACTTTAAAAAAGCATTCGACAGGGTGTGGCATAAGGGTTTGTGGCAGGTGCTAAGAAAGTTTGGCATAGAGGAAGGTCTCGTCCAAACCATCCAGGCGCTGTATAACACTGCCAGCAGCGCAGTTCTCCTCAACAACCAGATAGGGGACTACTTCAAGACCACAGTTGGAGTCCGTCAAGGCTGCCTACTCTCTCCCGTGCTGTTCAATCTCTTCCTGGAGAACATCATTCGTGAAGCCCTCCATGACTTCCACTCCACTGTCTCCATCGGAGGAAGAACCATCAACAACCTGAGGTTCGCAGATGACATCGACCTGATGGGAGGCAGCAACGAAGAACTACAAGACCTGACCATGAGACTGGAAGAAAGTGCAGGTGCACACGGAATGGAAGTGAGCACAGAAAAAAGCAAAGTCCTGGTCAACAGCACAACCAACACCCATGCTGAAATCTACATGAACGGGCAACAGCTTGAAGAAGTGGACGCTTTCAAATACCTTGGCGCCACTCTCACCAAAGACGGTCGCTCTACAACAGAAATCAAAACCAGACTAGCGATCGCAACAGCAGCAATGGTAAAGCTAAACAAGATCTGGAAGAGCAGAGAGATCGGCTTTCCATCGAAGATGAAGCTGTACAAGTCCCTGGTGCTCCCAATCCTGCTGTATGGATGCGAGAGCTGGACCATGACAGCAGAGACCACCAAGAGAATCCAGACGTTTGAAACTAAATGCTTCAGGCGCTTGCTCGGATCTCTTGGCAAGATCGGAAGACAAACGACTTTGTGTGGAGCCAAATAACAACACTCGCAGGCCCACAAGAACCCCTCCTGGCAACAGTCAAGAACAGGAAGCTGTCGTGGTTCGGGCATGTCACACGCCACAACTCACTGCCCAAAACGGTCCTCCAGGGTACACTGGGAGGCGGCAGACGAAGGGGACGACAAGCCAAATGCTGGATGACAACATCAAAGAATGGACCAGGTTGGATGGCCCCACGCTGGTGCGACAGGCGGAGGACAGGACCGGTTGGCGACGGCTGGCTTCAAGAGTGTCTCTCATCTCTCCTCTACGCCCATCACGGGCAGGAGAATGATGATGATGATGATTTGTTAGTTTTACTTATCCCTCCTCGAGACAGCTGTTTTCTGGATTATCTTTTCTCAAGATCACAATCGACTATTTTCGAGTATCATCTTAACTCCTCCTCTATCCACCCCCACCCACCCCTTTTTTGTCTAAAATCACTTTAGTGAATAGACATTAAATCAAAGACCACCACCACACAGACACACACTATCATAATGTGTGTTGATACAAGTGAAATACTTTTCTTTGGTGTAGAATGTTTAGTGCCACTTTTGGGCTTGAACACAATATCGAGACAAGGAAAGACAAGAGCCACACAAGCATTACTCTATCTAGTCGAAAACAGCAAACTTTAACAAATGAAGTCTGCAGTACAGCTATACTCTCCGTGGGTATCATAATTATGTGTGTAATGCAAATCTCACACACACACACACACACACACACACACACACACACACACACACACACACACACACACACACACACACACACACACACACACACACATACACACACACACACACACTCACACACATACATATACACACATACACACACACACACAAACACACACACACACATACGCAAAAACACACAAACACACACACACATATATATGTACACATATATAGAAAGATAGATAGATAGATAGATAGATAGATAGATAGACGGATATATAGATAGATAGATAGATAGATAGATAGATAGATAGATAGATAGATAGATAGAGAGATGGATAGATAGATAGATAGATAGATAGATAGATAGATAGATAGATAGATATACACATTTACACACATATACACACACTCGCACACACATACGCACACGCACATACACACACACACACACACACACACTCACATACACATTGTTAATGCGTTACTTTAAGGTTATTATTTTAATTATTATTATTTTGTTTTGTTTTGTTTTTTATGACGATGTTTTCTTTTACATTTAATGTTAGCATTGTTCTAGTTTCATTTCTCTGTTCATCTATATCCTTTTTCTAAAAACCTTGCCGATTCCTTTTAATTTTTTTTCCGTCTCTTACTCTGTTCCCCTCTGCCCCCTCTCCCCCCCCCCTCAAAAATCATCCTCCATACCATTTTTACCCGTCTAATATCACTTATAGTGAAAAGACGTTAAATCAAGGAACGAACTCACATACACACATACACACACAGTCATCCACACACATACACACACACATACACACACGCACATACATACACACACTTGCTCGCGCACGCGCTACTCGTACAGCACGTGATTGACAACGGAAATAAACCACCACCTCCTGAAAAATACAGAAAAGGAAAAATAAAAGGAAAAGACCAATGGCAATTATAATCAAACAGAACTTTACCAAGAAACTCAACAGGTTTCATCATTATCATCATCATCATCATCATCATTATCAGTGCCCTGCTGCATGGCGTTGGCGATCATGGACTTCCATCTGTATCTATCTCTTGTTGCCCCAAGCATCTCCTCCACCCTCCTCGTCTTCAGCCACTCCGCAAGTCCGTCTAACATTTTCTCCCTGGATCTACCTGGTGCTCTCTTTCCCTCCAGCTTTCCCGTTGTGACCAGGTCCTCCAAATCCCCCTTCTTCATAAAATGGCCTTTAAATGTTGCCTGTCTTTTCCTAATCTTCCTTATTAGTGATATGCTTGTGTCTGCCTCCATCAAGACTGTCTCGTTTGTTTTCTTTGCTGTCCACCGAATTCTCAACATTCTTCTTAGAAACACCATCTCTGCTGCCTGAATCTTGTTTTGGCTTTGCTTGTTGACTGTCCACGCCTCACATCCGTATAGCAGTATTGGTTCTATATAACATTCAAGGACTCTCTTTCTGATGTTAACTGATAGGCATTTGTTTGTAAGAATGCTTGTCACATCCCAAAACTCAACAGCAATATGTTCTCGCACAATCTGTGTTTATTGTCAACGCCTGTGTGCATTAAAACAGAACCTTTGGTTTGCTTTGCTGCCTGTGTGTTTTTATGATGGTGTTGCTGGCTTACATGTTTCCATATGTGGTGACTTGTGGGAAAAATGGGACGTGTTGTTCGCTGTTTGCGATTTGATTGTTCTTCTTGCTCTTCATGTCTCTTTCACTCTTTGTATTTCCGTCTCTGTCTTTGTCTCTCTGTCTGTCTGTTTATCTCTGTTCCTCTCCCTCTTCCCCCTCTCTTCCCATTCTCTCTCTCTTGCCTTCTCTCTCTTTCTGTCTCTCTCTGTGTGTCTCTTTCTATCTATCTCTGTCTGTCTCTTTTTCTATTTCTTTGTGTCTCTATGTATCTATCCGTGTCTCTGTCTCTGTCTGTCTCTCTCTCTCTGTGTCTCTCCCTGCCTCTCTGTCTCTGTCTGTCTGTCTGTCTCTCTCTCCCTCTCTCTCTCTCTCTCTTTCACCCTCTCTCTCTATTTACAATGACCAGTAGAAGAAAAACGCCTTTAACAAAAACACCTCCACGCTTAATCAGCGCTACGAATTCTGAATTTAAACCGATACACAAAATGTGCCTTTGCTATTGATACCTCCATTTCTAATCATCTTCTCAACTTTTTGCGTTGCTATTAAACGTCCCCAGATTCTAAATCTCATCGCCATCTGTTCTCCACACTGACTGTTTACTGTCCAAAACCTCTGGTCGTTAAAAGTGAAATTAGTTTAGTTTGCTGTGTTTGGTTTTTGTTCCTTTGCTTAGCTTCTCTTGAAAATAATAATACACTGGACAGAAAAGATGAAGTGAAACAAATGAAGTGTAAACATGAAGTGAAACAGATGCAGTGTAAACATGAAGTGAAACAGATGTAGTGTAAACATGAAGTGAAACAGATGTAGTGTAAACACGAAGTGAAACACATGTAGTGTAAACATGAAGTGAAACAGATGTAGATTTGTTTGAGTCTGTGTGCTTTGAGGGAGTCTGTATGTTTGCTTTGTTGTCGCCAACTGGTTTAATTGCCATTTGTATTTATTCAGAACGTCTTTGACAATCAGGTACACTTTCGATGTTAAATCAAAGAACATATTAAACTTCACATGAACCGAATGTGACTGTGTGTGACTTTTTGTCAGTTGCTATGTTATTGAAAAGTGACTTAATTTTCATTGATAGATGTTAGGCTCGCTAAGGCCTAAGCTACAGAATGATAAGACAAAGTCAGCCTTACTCATATTCATACAACAACACAACACCTCAACAGCTCAAACTTCCACATACATTTCTTTATTAACACACACGCAGGCGTTCTCACTCACACAACGATTCAATATTTTCTCATTGTAAGTCCAAATCCTCAACAGCCACTAGATCATATCAGCTGACCCACACTGTCCACAATTCAGAAACGTCTTATGGAACTATCACTGCAGATGGAAGCAGGCGAACAGGGATTCCACCAAACAAGGGCAGTTCCACAACGGTTCTGCCAACGGCTGGAAGTCACATAAGGATTCTGCAGAAGAAGGGCAGTTGCACATGGTTTCTGCAGAAGAAGGGCAGTTGCACATGGTTTCTGCAGAAGAAGGGCAGTTGCACATGGTTTCTGCAGAAGAAGGGCAGTTGCACATGGATTCTGCAGAAGAAGGGCAGTTGCACATGGTTTCTGCAGAAGAAGGGCAGTTGCACATGGATTCTGCAGAAGAAGGGCAGTTGCACATAGTTTCTGCAGAAGAAGGGCAGTTGCACATGGATTCTGCAAAAGAAGGGCAGATGCACATGGTTTCTGCAGAAGAAGGGCAGTTGCACATGGATTCTGCAGAAGAAGGGCAGTTGCACATGGATTCTGCAGAGGAAGGGCAGTTGCACATGGTTTCTGCAGAAGAAGGGCAGTTGCACAGGGATTCTGCAGAGGAAGGGCAGTTGCACATGAATTCTGCAGAAGAAGGGCAGTTGCACATGGATTCTGCGGCTAAAAGCAGTCGCACAGGGATTCTGCCGACGAAGGGGAGTTGCACAAAGATTCCACGGACGGCTGGCAATCGCACAGGGATTTTGCCGACGAAGGGCAGTTGCACAGGGATTCTGCCAACGAAGGGCAGGTTGCACAAAGGTTCCACCAATGGCTGGCAATCGCACAGGGATCCCACCAAAGAAGGGTAACCAGCAATGCCTCAAAGCAACATATACGATAACAGAAGAAAAGGAAGGGAGGCAATTTTCACAATACCAAAAGATACACGATGACAAAGACGACAGACCTGGGGCTATAAGACGAAACTACACACAAAAGCACCTCCATCCCACACCATCTGGGGATGCTGAGATATCTGTCAGAGGTACAAGCTTAGATAGATACAAGGACCATAGTATTCTAAGGCATTTAAGCTAAGGACAACACTACAACTTTTCTGTCTGACACAGAAATGACTTCCTCTACACTTCCCCTAACTCCTTCTGCCAGGAGAGCTGAAACCAAAGGTACACAAATTTGACCATTGGGGCAAAACTACAGCTTTTTTTTCTCTTCCAAACACTGTTCACATATACATTTTAGCGAAACATGAGCTCTGCGCCCAACTGAATATATATATATATATATATCATTCTACGTGAAAACTGCCTTTTACACAGAAAACTGCCTCCCTAACACAAACTATTCCTCACGTTGAAATAATCTTCCTTTCCAAACCTGGCCAGTGTTGACCATTGCCTTACTCTACGAAATCTTATCCAGTCCACTATCACCTCAGTACACAAGTTGATCAGGTCGTGACAATAGGCCAGCAACGAATGATTATGTCAGTGTTTGGTTGGTATTGATTGGATACCTCCTGAACTGCAACCCCTGGTCCTCGTCTTGGGAGCTGGTATCGGGGTAGTGTATGGGATTGCTGAGTCTGGGTAAAGTACGATGTGGTTTTATGCCACTTGGGCGCTACGCTACCGTGAAGACCGACGCAGGTCACCCTAAAACACCCTGGCTAACAGGACTCTGGTGAAGCTATGACAGGCCTGCAAGTCGGTAGTGGATGTCAAATGCTAAAAGAAACAAAGCAGATAGACTAAACAGACAAATCAAATAAAAAAAAAACGACCTGAAAAACAAAAACAACAACAAGACAGAAGAACGATCACAATTGGTATGTGGAATGTAAGTGGACTGGATGACAAGGAAACAGACATAGTAGAATTCATGAAGGAGAGAAAAATTAAAACATATGGACTGCGTGATGTGAGAGAAAAAGGCAACAACTGCATGCAAATCCATGTAAACTACACACTTATAGCAATTGGAGTCAAAAGGAAGAAGACAACAAATAATGGAGTTGGATTTATAGTCAGCCCATCCAAAAGTTCAAAAATAAGTGATGTACATTATCACACACACACACACACACACACACACACACATATATATATATATATATATATATATATATATATATATATATATATATATGTGTGTGTGTGTGTGTGTGTGTGTGTGTGTGTGTGTGTGTGTATGGTGGCTCTGGGGAGAGCCAACGTTTCTTCAGTAAAAGTTCGTCTTCCTCCTGGAATCAAATCCACGCATACTAGGTGATTAGATTTCTCAAGTCAAAGTCACCTTTGTGACGAATGGCTTAACTAACTGGCTATTGGTAGCCAGCAACACATGGGGGAATTTAAAGCCTTATGAAGTTCACTTTTGTTCCTCCTGTCCAGATCCAGCTGAAACTCTTAGGGCTCTGGTCCTCGCTCTCTGTGACCGAAATCGAGATCTGCTGGTGTGTTTATTAACCCTCTTTCTCCAACGCTTATGGCAAGGACTTTGGGTTGAAGACCAGATGTCCTCAAGTTGCTGGGTAGACTGGCACACTTTTCAGTCTTGTAGATATGGGCTTCCTGTTTTCTACTTTCATATGGTGTCATCATCATCATCAGGTGCCCTGCCGCATGGCGTTGGCGACCATGGACTTCCAACCATCTCTATCTCTCGTTGCCCCCAGCATCTCCCGCACCCTCCTCATCTCCAGCCACTCTGCAAATCCGTCCAGCATTCTCTCCCTGGGTCTACTCCGTGCTCTCTTTCCCTCCAGCTTTCCCGTTGTGACCAGGTGCTCCAAATCCCCCTTCCTCATAAAATGGTCTATAAATGTTGCCTGTCTTTTCCTAATCTTCCTTATGAGTGATCTACTTTTGTCTGCCTCCATCAAGACTGTCTCGTTTGTTTTCTTTGCTGTCCATGGAACTCAACATTCTTCTGAGAAACCACATCTCGGCTGCGTCGATCCTGCTCTGGCTTTGCTTGCTGACTGTCCACGCCTCGCATCCGTACAACAGTATTGGTTCTATATAACATTCAAGGACTCTCTTTCTGATGTTAATTGATAGGCATTTGTTGGTAAGAATGCTTGTCATCTTCCTGAATGCTGTTTTGGCTTGGCCGATTCTGCCAGCTATTTCCGATGAGCATCTGCCGTCTGATGAAATAACGGCATATGGTGTAGTTAGCTCGATTAGAATCGCCTGTTTGGGTAAACTGGAGTGGAAGACTATGTCAGGACCCATGCCACCTTTGCTGATGCTTTCCGGGTATTTTTCCATTGCGAGAGATCTGCTATGCACTCCCAGTCGTCCACTTCACCCAGCATATCCCGCTTCCTCGCTCTGGATGTCACATCTCTTTTAGGCCACAAATTTCTGCCTCCTGCCACGTAGAAGGTTGTTAGAACTCCTGGTAGCAAGTTTGTTTTTTACTCTGGCACTGCTGGCCGCAGTGCTGATCGCTTGTGCGATCTCTTGAAGCACTTGTTTGTGCCTCCATGTGTATCTTCCTTGGGTTAGCGCTACCTTGCATGAACTCAGGACATGTTCCACTGTCCGTTTTCCCTTGCAGAGTGGGCGAGCAGGGTTACTAGATTTCCACATTTCACCAGGTTAGCATTCGAGGGCAGAATGTCATACACAGATCTGAGGATGGAATTGATTCTAAGACGGGTCATATGCCACAGATCATTCCAGCTTACACTTCTTTGGAATGTATTTCCGCAAGTCGCCCGCTGCCCCTGTCCGTCTTGCTAAACCGTCTTCTAAAGTCTTGTGACATTCTCTTCTTTCTTCATCTCTTGTATTACCATACATTTATTTGCCTACCAGCCGGCCTTTGACCATCATTCCATTTTTGTTGATCTCAAACACTGCCTGCTGGTCTGCATGTGCCCTACTGTTTCTCTGATCATGAGTTTTTGTTTGCTTTTGGTTTTTTTTGCTGTGACCAGAGCCTCCTTGGTTTTCCATTTCCTATCAGTCCTCGGCTTGGGCTGAATTGATCTCACAATCATATCTCCAGTGAGAGAGATAGAGAGAGAGACAGACAGACAGACAGACAGACAGACAGACAGACAGAGACAGATTGAGACAGAAACAGAAAAGAGACAGGGACTGAGACAAGAAAAGAGAGAGAGAGAGAAAGAGAGAGAGAGAGACAGAGACAGAGACAGAGAGAGACAAAGAGAGACAGAGACAGAGAGAGAGGTACTAAGAGGCATGTTAAACTGAAATTCAAATTTGTAGTGAAGTAGATCTGAATGAATTTGTATTCATTCACAACAGAGATTCTAACATTTGCGTAGTGACATATGTTACAATCTGCTAAAACACAGCCTTTGTAGAAAACTATTACATCACGTTTCAGCATAGTTTCCTTTAATTCAAGTTTCTTTGTTGCGTTATAGAGGTTGTTCAGCTGAGTCCCATGACAATCTCATAGAGCAAAGCAATATCATCTGCAAAGAGCATGACAAATATTTGTGCTGGACGTGCTGGAGAATTAACACCATGTCAACTTTGGTTGCATAGATATAACGCTAGCTCCTTGATAAAAAGACAGAACAACGCAGGGTTGCATGTGTCACCTTACTTCACACCTTGAGTACTATAAATTCGCGTATCATTTGATCTGTACCTGCAGATTTGTTGTATTTCATTTTTTATAGCAGCTTACAGCAACAAGAATTTTCTGTATCAAAATGGGTCATCTAGTTTCAGATGCACTTGCAAAAATATGGTCAAAAATATTTCTGAAATCGATGTACCGTAAAGTTTGGGCTATTAGGCGCACCGGTATATAAGGCTCACCCACTAAATTATAGAAAAATCTGAAATTTATTCACACATAAGCCGCACTGGTTTATAAGCCACACTTTTTCAATGGCCAGGTCGATCGCCTTCAACTTGAAGGCTGCTTCGTAGGCATTACGTCTCGTTTTCAGCATGATGAGGGTGTACGCTAGAGCAGAGCAGATCTGAATACAGATCCAAATGCTTCAATGTGTGCAGATTTGATTTTAAAAACGTGAACAGTTAACATTTAACTCTTTAACGTGAACAGTTAACACTTTAACATGGAGCTCACCGAAAAATTCATGAACGGTAAACACGATTTTGGTGAGTTAAAGAGAAGCTACGAATATACGAGAACTTGACGCTCCTGGAATAGGGAAAAATCCGCAAATAAGCCGCATCGTTTTATAAGCTGCAGGGTTTAAAGCTGGGGGAAAAAGTCGTGGCTTATAGCCCGAACTTTACGGTAATCCTAGTTGGTATTCTTATAATCTGGACAAATCTGGAGAGATTTAAAGTTGATTACCAGGACTTATGTGGTTCTAATAGGTTTCCTGAAGTAAGAGCTATTCTTGTTTGTTTTCTAAAGATGGAGCTATAGGAGAAAGAGAGAGAGAGAGAGAGAGAGAGAGAGAGAGAAAGAGATAGAGAAAGAGAGAAAGAGAGACACAGAGAGAGATAGAGAGAGAGAGAGAAAGAGACAGAGACAGAGGGAGACAGACAGGGACACAGAGAGACAGAGAGAGAGAGAGAGAAAGAGAGAAAGAGAGAAAGAAGAGAGAGAGAGGGGGGGGGTAACAGACAGACAGATAGATAGACAGACAGACAGAGAGAAATGTTAGAGATAGTGGGGAAGCCACAACAGACATATGTGTCAGGGTTAGGAAGCACAACCACTTTAGCGCAGTTCTAGCCCCTGAGAAAGACTCCTGACCAGTACAGTCTACACCTTTAAGTATTGCAGACATGCAGACAGGAGCTTTTCCCGTTCTTTCTTCATGTGTTGCTTGTTGTTGATTTCCATTGGTACAGATGACACTGATTGACAGAAGCTAAATAGAAAGATTGGGGACAGAGAGAGAGAGACATAGAGAGAGAGAGAGAGACAGAGAGAGACAGAGAGACAGAGAGAGACAGAGACTCATTGGTACAAGTGACGGTGATTGATAGAAGCTAAATAGGCAGAGGAGGAGAGAAAGAGAGAGAGAGAGACTTCAGACTTCAGAGAGAGAGAGAGGGAGAGAGAGAAACTGAAACTGAAACTGAAACTGTTTATTGTCATTACCCGAAAAGGTCTTTTTGACAAGGGGGATAACAATTTTCCAGTAGTGCGACACATAATCCACTCTTTGTATGTGCGCAAATTCTTCACGCATAATCAAAAAAAAATATCGAACATCCATTCCTTGAACAGTCGAACATATTCAAATCATATATAATGAAAAATCATCCATTTTATCAGTACTACATAATGCAAACACACACAAAAATATCAGAACAGTGTTCCTACATTCAGGCCAATAATTTGTCTAGGTTTAGGCAAACCAAAATCTTTTTCACACACCCACATCCACACACACACACACGCACCCATATACACTCACACGCGGGCGCGCGCTCGTGCGCACGCACACACACACACACACACACACACACACACACACACACACACACACACACACACACACACACACACACACACACACACACACATCAAAACTGTAATATGATGAAACATCTGGGCTAAACCACCCAAACCTTACATTTAATGATAATAATATAATCTTCACATAACTGCCCCATAATACTCTGTTAACAAGGGACATAACTATGCCTTTTATTTATTTGTTTTTGGTTGTTTATTTTTGTTGTTGTTGTTAACATGTATAGTAGACCCTTAAGTGTCTATATACCCTTTCAATATCCACTTCTAACATATTCTACAAATATACCATTATTTTCATATTATTAGCTACTCTTAAATTATCGGCAAACAAAGCAAAATAAAGCAAATGAAAACAGCTCTTTACAAAACAGAGTCTATAATAAAGCGGCTTCTTTTGGAGTTAACGTGATATAGCCCACGTCAGTCAAAAGAGATTAAATTAATCCCAGTATGATATTGTCTAGCACTATTGTCGGGCTTGTAAGTGTTTATGTCTTATTTTTTGTGCTTCCGCAATGTATAGTGCCACTGATTTGATTATGACTTCGTCATCAGACGACAAAATAGATACAACATCTTGTCTTTTGGCCATGTCGGATTCAAAAACTTTGCATTTTCCACGTATTGTGTCAAAAATTTGGCATTGGAATAAAAAGTGTTTCTCATTATCGACATTGTTTCCACATAAGGAGCAAGGATATACTGTGGACGTCCCAGGTTGAAACCAATTTTTATTTGCATTGAAACCAAATGTTCTTAATCTAAATCTTGCGTAATTAGTTCTTTGCCATTTATCCGTAACAACACTGAGATATTTTTCGGTTTGAAAAACATCTTTAAATGAGAAGAACCAACTATATTTTTCTTTGTTTTCCATATCTGAGTGCCAATTTTGTTTAAACGAACAAATAAGCCTGTCTTTAAATTCATTAATAAACTGACACTCATTTCCTACTCCCTGGGACAACCACACGATTCCAAACCCAAGTTCTGATAAAGCCTTTTTCACCTGATAGGCCCAGTTCTGTTTTCCTATTTCCATTTGAGTAACCATCATTTCATATGCCTGTTTACATAACCGAGATTGTGGAAGCCTTAACAATTTCAACAAGTATTTAATACTCTTCACAAAGGTTCTAATGTATAAAAGATATCTTCCAGTTTCTCCATATAAAACAGTATTGGAAGAGTGAATTGGTACAGCTAAAAAATGTTTTATAGCATATGTATGCACTTTTTCCATATGTGGATTTACAGTAAGACCCCATACTTCAGCTGCATATGTAAGTAAAGGTTGTATCTGTGTATCAAACATTTTCCAATATAAATTACAATCAATAGAATTGAGCTTCCGTAAGGATTTTAGAATTTCAATAACACCCTTTTTCCCTTTATTACAAGATTCTTCCCATGCATAATTTAAACTTAATTTTGTCGAAAATATCATTCCTAAGTATTTATAAGAATTAACAACTTTAACCTCGTTAATTCCATAGAACCATTTTTCGTGTTTTGATAAATGTCCACCCTTCCTGAAAATCATAATATTAGTTTTATCCATGTTAACTGTTAAAGCTAGTCGATCCGATTGTTCCTTTAAGACATTTAACTGGTTTTGTAAGCCTTTGACTGTACCAGAGAGAAGAATAACATCGTCTGCAAACAGCAATAGGAATATCTCAATAGCCCCAGGGATAATTTGAATTCCATGCTTGCCTTTTCTTGACAGTTCCACTGCTAATTCATTAACGAAAAATGAAAACAATTGAGGACCCCTGTTTCACTCCTTTAGGGCATTCGAAATAATCTGAATATACACACTTCTCACGCACGCATGCAAGCACTGAGTTGTAAACTCCTCTTAGGGCCATATATAATTTTCCATTCACACCACTTTTACGTAATACATTCCAAATATTATTACGATTCACAGAATCGAATGCCTTCCTAAAATCCACAAATGCAACATAAAGTTTCTTATTTAAAAGTAAATGCTTCTGCACAAGGGAGTAAAGTGTGAAAATATGATCAATTGTACTGTATTTTGTTCTAAATCCAGCTTGTTTTTCAACTATTTTCTCTTCTTTTTCTGTCCACTTTGTTAATCTCTTATTCAAAATATATGTATAAACTTTACTCACTATACTTGTTAGAGCGACTCCTCTATAATTATCTGGATTATTCACATCTCCTTTTTTATGAATTGGGATTATTATGGACTTTGCCCATTCTGACGGAAAAATGCCATTATCAAAAAGCTTGTTACATAAATGGACAAGAAATCAATTACATTAGCATTTGCATGTTTTAACATTTCGCTGATTATTTGATCTGGTCCTGCGCTCTTTCCTGCTTTCAAATGCCTGATACTCGCAGTCACTTCTTCTTTAGTTATAGGCTCATTGAAAAGTGGCTCAAAATTATTTTCTTCCTCTACTATATTACTCTCTTGTGCAGTATGTCCCCCGATATCATTGAAAACACTGCAGAAATGATTGTACCATTGTTCAATACATATTTCATTGTACACAAAGGCCTTTCTATTAACATATTTTATTATTGACCAGAATGTCCTGGAGTCATTGATGGAATCTTTGAGTGTTCTTATTTTCTTATCTTCGTATTCCTTTCTTTCGTTTTCCTTAGCTTAACATATTCTTTTCGTGATATGACATATGCTTCTCTTTTTTCTCTTTTTTTCTTTTTCTGTTTTGCATCTCTGGAATCTTTTCAGTAGTAGCCTCTTAACTTCTTGTTTCTTTCTTTCACATTCCTTATCAAACCAATCATTCTGTTTCTTTCGTCCTTGTCTCACTGTTCGTACCATACACGCAGCTGCCCGCATAAAGCCTTAGTAAACTTCTCCGAACTGTCATTCACATTATAATCTAACAAACCGAAAGCTGTCTGTAGACAATTGTTGAACTCAGAACCATCAAGCTCGTGTACAAATAAACTTGCTAATTCTTCAAACCATACAATTTTTTCTTCCCTTGTTGTCTTGCACTTTCTACATCCGTATGATTATTTCCCCTTTTCCATATTACCTCAACAGGTAGATGCCATGAATCAACATAGTTACCTACCCGTAAATCAAAGCATGATACCAGATTATAGGGAACAAGAAAATAGTCAATCACACTACACCCGTTTGGAGACACAAAAGTGTATTCACCCTCTGTATCTCCATCACAAAAACCATTCAAAATAACCATATCCAACATGAAACATAAGTTCAACAATGTTTTGCCAAAACTATTCACAGTTTCATCTTTAGAACAACGTACATCACATTCATTATACATCCTGTCATACTCAATGTCTTCCAAATAAGTAGTCATGTCTTCAGGCGCAAACTGTTCGTGACCTGTTCTAGCATTGAGATCTCCCATAATTATAAAATGTGTTTTTTTCTTTTTCAAACTGTTGTAGCACTAATTCTTCCAGCATCAAGATCCCATCTTTAATTAATGTTTCGTTATATCTAGGGCTTCCTTCTGGCGCAACATGGCATGCAATCAAAATCAGATCTTTGTCTAAATCAAATACATTTTTGTTTACTCTGATGGCAATGGTGTTATCAAAATCTAACTTTATTTCTTTCACACAATTTTCTAAAAAAATTTTCATCAACAATAAAACTCCACCCGAATTCCTGCCATGGTGTGACAATTTCTTAGCTGGAGCGTAAAACTTCAAATAATCTGTGAACAAACAGCTGAAATCAAACGAAGTATCAAGAAAACATTCAGTGAGACAAACAAAATCAAATTTTGTTACATAATTTATGAAGGAAACGTTCTTCAATTTACTGTACAGATTTTCAACGTTATAATTCAAAAAGGACCACTGGTTTGGATGGCCGTGCCTGTCCTATGGCTTTCTGGAAGTACCGGAACGCAAACTCCTGTTGCCAAGGTTACCGCCTGCTCCTCTGCCGCGGGCCGTGCTTGTTGACGTCTGTCGGTCTGCCCGCAGGGACTGCCGGGGAGGAGAGAGAGAAAGAGAGAGAGAGAAGCAGAAATAGAGAGAGAAAGAGAGAGAGAGAGAAAGAGAGAAAGAGAAAGAGAGAAAGAAAGAGAGAGAGAGAGAGAGAAAGAGAGAAAGAGAGAGAAATAACAGCGAATAACTTACCCTTGATCCTATTTTTTTCTGAGTAGTGGCCATTATAAATTACTTGATATGGAATCAAATACTTTTTTCAAAGCCAATGAACGCCACATATAGCTTGTAATTTGATGCAAGTTGCTTCAGAAGAGCTGCTAGCAATGTAACGACATGGTCAAATGTGGAATAGTTCTTAAAGACTCCTTGCTGTTGACCTGTTACGCTGGTCAGCTCTATCAATTCTTGTAATCCGCTATTAGTGACAGAATTATATAATTTGCTGTTGATGGCAGACAAGAATATACCTCGGTAGTCATTTACGTCATTAGCCTATCATTTCGTTTATAATGCCAGCAAGACATATTCTTTCCAGCTGTTAGGATATTTACCTTTATCAAACAAGTCACTGAGTAACTTTGGTAAAAATATCTGTACAGTTAAATCATTGAAATACTCGAAGAATTCGTTCATCAATTGATCTGGTTCTGTTTTTCAGTTTCCTTACAGCAACTGATAGCAAAAAGAATACCCTCTTTCAAACTGAATCATTTAGTTTCAGATGCACTTGCGTAGATATGACAACGAAGTGTTTCTGAAGCCGATGCTATTCTAGTTGGTTCTATTGTCAGCTGAAAAGGCTGGAAGAGATTTAAGGTTGAATACAAATATATATTTTGTTCTAATGGGTTTCCTGAAGTAAGTACTATTATTGTTAGTTCCCTAAGGGAAGAGAGAGAGAGAGAGGGGGGGGGGAGAGAAAGAGAGAAAGAGGAGAGCGGCAGACAGACTGACAGACAATCAGACACAGAGACAGATAGACAGAGAGAAAGGGGAAGAGAGAGAGAGAGAGAGAGAGAGAGAGAGAGAGAGAGAGAGAGAGAGAGAGAGGAGAGAGAGAGACAAGAGAAAGTGAAGAGAAAGAGAAAAGAGAGAAACGAAAACAGAGAAAAAAAAAGAAAGAAAGAGAAAGAGATAGAGAGAGAGAGACAGACAGACAGACAGAGACTGAGAGAGACAGAGAGAGAGACAGAGACAGAGAGAGAGATACAGACAAAGACAGACACAAAGAGCGAGAGAGAGAGAGAAGAGAGAGAGAGAGAAGAGAGAGAGAAGAGAGAAAGAGAAGAGAGCGAAGAGACAGAGAAGAGAGAAAGAGAAGAGAGAGTGAAGAGAGACACAGAGAGAGACAGACAGACAGACAGATAGACAAACAGATAAACAGACAGATAGAGACAGGGAGAAATATTAGAGATAGTGTGGAAGCCACAACAGTCATATGTACCCAGGGTTAAGAAGCACAACCAATTCAGCACAGTTCCAGTCCCTCCAAAAGACTCCTGACCAGTACAATCTACACCTTTAAGTATTAGCAGACTTACTGATGAGGTTTTTTCCCTTCTTTCTTCGTGTGGATGCTGGGATCAATTTGGAGTCTTTGTTGCTTCTTGTTATTTCCATTGGTACAAGAAACGGTGATCGATACACCTATCGATTTACCACCGTAAAATAGAAAGAGAGAGAGAGAGAGAGAGAGAGAGAGAGAGAGAGAGAGAGAGAGAGAGAGAGAGAGAGAGAGGAGAGAGGAGAGGACTTAAGACTTGAGACTTGAAGACTTGAGAATTTTAATTCAAGAAAGGCCATAACCCCTACTGAAGGGGTGCTTATGAGTACAATGAAATAATCAGATCTCTTATCATATGATTAAAAATCAACAACAAAATAAACTTATATTACGATAAAGCAATTTCCCTGATTTTAGCTGCTTTGAGCAGGAACCAATCAAAATTCTTAATATAATCGAAACGAGTTGAACGCATTAACAAACACAGTTTAAACATATTTGGGCATCTACAATACTTTTGAGGGATAAACCTTGAACAGATTTCATCTAAAGCTGAACAACACAGGAACAGCATACATTTCGTCTTCTGCAGCTTGCATACATAATGAACAGCGCAAATCAGACTCTCCGTGTTGCTTGTATCTCAATTGATGGACTTTCAAAGTTGATAGGCCAAGTCTAAATTTTGCTATTGTTTTTTTTTCCAATTAATATCCAGATCAAGGCTTATGTATGGTTTAACACTGTGAAAATCTATGACAGTTCTGTAAAATCATATATTCCACTTGTCTGTACATGGTTATTCCGTTTTGCCATCTACAATCAATCAGTCTTTGTCGAAAATCACGAATAAACTGTCTCTCATCGCCAGCTCCTTGGAGGAAACAAATATCACCAAACCATATTCATTCAGACACATACGTATATTAGTTACCCAATTCTTCTTACCTTTAGAATCTATATCAAATAGCATCTTATAGGATTTTTTCGGCAGTCTATTGTCTTCCATGTGCAATAGTTTTAACCACAAATGAATACATCGTGCAACTGAATGAACAAACAATAGGTATCTGTTTGTTTCTCCATATACTAAATCATTAGATGTGCACTTATCCAGTCCCAAAAATCTTTTCAAGGCGAATAAGTGTCCAGCTTCACAATGCATAAGTGCCTTATCTAATCCCCAAATTTCTGCTCCATACAGCAAAATTGGCTGTATTTGTGAGGCAAATATTTTGACAAGTAAATCAAATTAATTAAATTCAATACATTTAATCTTTTCATACATATATCAATGCATTTTTACCCTGGTAGCAATATCTTACAAGCAGAGTAAAACTCAAACGTGTAGAAAAATAAATTCCCAGGTACTTATGTGCATTTACAACAAGCATAACTATATCATTGTACACCCATCTCTTTCTAGCAGTTAATTGTCCTCCGTTTCTAAACATGACAATATACTTTATTCAAATTTACATTAAGATACAAAGAAGTAGCCACTTTGTTAGAGTATTTAACTGCCTCTGCAAACCTACAACCGTTTCAGATAACAACAACACATCATCTACCAACGAAAGAATAAACAATTCTGACAAACCCTGTGGAAATTTGGCCCCATGACACCATTGCTGATAACCTCTGAGCAAGCTCCTTAATAAACATAGAAAATAACACAGGGCTACAGACATCATCCTTGTTTAACTCCAGTTGTACACTGAATATAATCTGTAAAACGAACCCAAAGCGGATTCGACATTTAACACTTTGATATATTGCCTTTATACATTGAAGCAATTTGCCATTTACACCGTTCTGCAACAAATTTTGCCAAAGCAAATTTCTATCAATAGAATCAAAACCTTTTTCAAAATCAATAAAAGCAACATACATTTTTCTGTTACAGGAAAACTGTTTCTGAATAAATGAAAGGAGAACAAACATATGATCTATTGTAGAATATTCCCTTCTTAAAGCCAGCTTGGTGATCTCCTGTATATCATTAATTGCAACCATTCCTGTCACCTCTTATTGATAATTGTACTATACAATTTACTGCTTATATTACGGAGAGAAATTCCTCTATATTATTTGGATTACTGGCATCCCTTTCTTAAATGATGGCAAAATCATTGATTCTGACCAACTTTCTGAAATATGCCATCAAGTTATGTTCCACTTTTCAAAAATTCACCAATAATATGATCAGGGCCTGCAGCTTTATTGTTCTTCAGTTTACGCATGGCGGACACAACGTTCATCCACTAAATACGACGATTGAAATGGTCATCTGTTTCCTTGCGACTTCCATAATATATTCAGCCCCCTGCACAACATCTTTATCTAACAGAGAACGAAAAAGTTCAAACCACGTATCAACAGTAATGCAGCATTTTGACTGACTTCTTTTAAATGATGCCTTTTTAACGGATTTCCAAAATACCTGTTGGTCGTTCAATGTGGACACCAAGCATTACTGAACAACTTGGAGAGAGAGAGAGAGAGAGAGAGAGAGGAGAGAGAGAGAGAGAGAGAGAGCGAGCGAGAGAGAGACAGGGACAGAGACAGAGACAGAGAGACAGAGAGACAGAGAGAGACAGAGAGAGACAGAGAGAGACAGAGAGAAGACAGATAGAGACAGAGAGAGACAGAGGGACAGAGACAGAGAGAGACAGAGAGAGACAGAGAGAGACAGAGATAGAGAGAGACAGAGACAGAGACAGAGAGACAGAGACAGAGACAGAGACAGAGAGACAGAGACAGAGACAGAGAGAGACACAGAGAGAATGAGACAGAGGGGTTGGGGTGGGGAAATGATAGGCAAAGAAAGGTAGATAATGAAGTAGTAAGTGTGTGTATGTGTTCATTCGAGTTTATAAGTATATATGTGTGTACATGTATGTGTGTGTGTGTGGGTGCATGCGTGCCTACGTGTATGTGTGTGTGTGTATGTGTGTGTGTGTGTCTGTGTGTGTATGTGTGTGTGTCTGTGTGTGTGTGCTTGTGTGTCTGTAGTCTGTGAATGTGTGTGTTTGTGAGTCTTTGTGAGTATGATATGTGTCTGTGTGTCTGCTTGTGTGTCTGCTTGTGTGTCTGTTTATGTCTGCGTGAGAGAGAGAGAGAGGGGAGGGAGAAAGAGGAGGAGAGAGAGATGAGGATGAGAAAGACAGAGAAGGGGGGGGGGGGCAGACAGACAACAAGAGAGTGAAAGAAGAGATAGAAAGACAGAGAGAGAGAGAGAGGTTGGGGGCAGACGAGAACAGACAGAGAGTGAAAGACAGAGACAGAGAGAGAAAGGAGAACGAGAGAGAGAGAGAGAGAGAGAGAGGAGAGAAGAGAGACGAGAGAGAGAGAAGAGACAGAGAAGAAAGAAAAGAAATAGCGATGTTGGTGGGAATGATAGATGTAAAGTAGATAATGAAAGAATAGGTTATATATATATATATATATATTATATATATAATATATATATATATATTGTTAGTAGTATATGTATGTGTGTGTGGTGTGTGTGTTGTGTGTGGTGTGTGTGTGTTGTGTGTGTGTGTGTGTGTGTGTTAGTCGTGTGTGTGTGTGTAGTATTAAGGTGGTGTTGGTGATGTGGGAAATAAGATAATCAAGGCTCTCTGTGCGTGTATTATATTAATAAAATTATGCTTAATTGACAAATCAATATTAAACTAAAGATATAAACTTGGTGGTAATTCTTTGGTGTGCTTTGTGTTTTGCATGAAGACAAACTAAATGTTAATTAAATTCACAAGCTTTCTCTGTGCGATCGATATATTTATCAATTGTACACTAATGGATACATTTCGATGCTAGATTGCACCAAATCAATATTGAACATAAAGATATAAAACTTGAGTCTGTACAGATCTTTCCTTGAGCAGAGTGTGGTGCTAATGAGTATGTAATTGTCACGTTTTCAGAGTTATTTCACCATTAGCTAGTATCATCTCTTACTAACTAGTTGTGAGTTTCTTGATAAAGAGTTATTGAGATAGCTATGCCTCTGATTTGTAATTACATTAGTTGGTTTTAAGTTACCACGCTTTGCTCTAATTCTGCATACCTTGTTGTCAGGCTCGCTCAGACCTGACCTTACTAAGAGGGATAGACAAAATTTACAGTCCTATTTACCTATCTCCCCAACACACTAATAATGGTCAACTATAACACTATTTTTTTCATTCACACATATTTAATATAGTCATTCAACAACACAGAAGTTCACAAATAACACATCAACATCATATCTTAAACTAAAGTAATCACTGCACACCAAAAACACACTGCTTCATCCCCGCATTTTCTAACAACCACATCCAAACACACCACAGTGCCTGGCCTCTAACAGCGAACGCACAGAGTTATTGTCTGCACGGTCGACCTGACGGTAGCCTTTCGCTATCGGCAGTCTTTACCAGAATGCTGTCTAACTCAGCTTGGCAGTCCCAGGCTGGTTAAGCTACACAAATGGTTCTCGGAAACAAGCTTAATACCACAAATTTATCAAATGACAACAATGTACTAACATTGTATATTCCACAGCACTTCAACGAAGACAAGGGCACAATCAAATTATAACAAAAACACAAACCCTTGAAATTTAGTTAGATTATCAACCAAATGAATAGAAGTCAGGTATAAGCAACCATCAGTTGCACAAGGCAAGGTAGATGATTCAGCTTAGCCCTGACGAAAATTTTACAAACATATATGAAGGTAACAATCACGTTACCCAGGACAACGCACACACCCGATTGCTCAACACACAACCCCACACATTCCCTGGTTGGTTTTGAGTCCGCCCACTGACGCCCCGGCATTGCAGCACGTAGCAAAACGCCCAAGGAGGGGGTTCCCTGATCCCATCCGCGTAAATGGCGAATTTCTCACAGAGCCCGATGAAGGACGAAGGGATCTCCTCTCTTCACACGCGCTGTAGATAACTGCAGTCACCTTGAGTCGTCAGTGCTTCCCACGGAGATCTGATGATGATGGTCGAGCGTAGATTCTGCGCTGTACTGGTTACATGGCACAGGTCTACAAAATCAGATTACAGGATACAGGATACAAGGAATCGAGTTACAGGGACGAATCACCTGTAGAAAATACAAATAATCGGTCGTTGACTACACATCATACCAAGAAAAAAATAATTTCTCTGTAACATCACATTTTACCAAGACAACTGAACACACAAATCATCAGACACACCCAGACAACCGATAATACGGGTGCGACAGCAAAGACTCATCTTACAATTACTAATAAAGCCCTTCAGGGACAAACTCCACATTAAATGAAACAACAGAACGTAACCACGACCACGGGCCCAAAACACCAAAACATTAACCGGCCCTTGACGATAGCCACACCCTCATACTGGCACTCAATAATAAAGTTACATATCCACTTTGTCTTTAACTTCCTCTGTCCAACTGTCTGTCAGTCTGTCACACGACACACATAACCTTATCTCCAAACGGTAAGCTCCTCTAAGTTTATCCCAAACAGTAAACAGCACAACATACTTATTATCAGCAAATTAAATTGGTTATCCTAACTCACGGCTTGGATTCACAACGCCAGGCCGATTCTACAACCCAGGCGCACAGAATCGAAATAATCGCGAATGTACAACTCACGACGAGGAATAAACCCTAACCCAAACCTATGTTACGACGTAGTACAAACCGGTTGGGCAAACCTCCATAACTAGTTCGGAACTTAGGGAAATTCGATATTAAAACCCATAAACGCGAACAACACACCACCATACAACAACAAACAACATAACTTCCACACGCACCATGCCTCATCATACAAACACACAATTCCACAACCGACCTACAAAACTACCATATGCACCTCCCTCTAACAAAACTCAACTTACACACAAACTCCCATACACACACAAATCAGTAACAAACAACCCGAAATAAGCTGGCCCAAATACGACCCAATTTAGACTCATTAAACCAATTAAGACACAATTATTCACAATTACGACCATTCACGAAACACAGTCAAAAGCTGCAGCCATTGCATCAGAAACAACCCAAAACGCAACTGACCTGCAAAACAAACTAACTGTACACAAATACAGAACACAAATGGGACTGCTTCCACCCCATCTGAAATAGAAAGACACAATTAACAATTCACACCAAAGTCCTTTCTATCTACTCACCTCTCTAAAAGAGTCGCAGAACTACACTGGTCTCTGCCAGAATTTTCTGCATCTCAAAACAACATACAGATTAGAACAGCACCGACCAGCACAAACTCGTACAGACGCAACATCACCCTTGCCTAGGTTCACTCAACTGGCTTAGCAGGGTGAACATAGAAAACTTAGAAAAAATCTCGAAGTGAACTAAATTGACATCTTAAGTTCACATATAACCTGTTATAAAGTAGCCAGGTTACCTCGGAGAAAAGGGACTAACACCCTTCCAGAAACACAGCTATTCTAAAACTCCTCGCCTCTCCAAAAGAGTCACAGAACTACACTGGTCTCCACCAGAATTTTTCTGCTCCTCAAACAACATAGAAGCCGAAACAGCACAGAACAGCACAAACCAGCACAGACGCAACATCACACTTGCCCAAGTTCATTCAACTGGATTACAGGGTGAACATAGAAAATATAGAAAAATCTCGAAGTGAACTAGATCAACATCTTAAGTTCACACATAACCTGTTACAAAGTAACCAGGTTACCTCAGAGAAAAGGGACTAACACCCTTCCAGAAACAGATATTCAACAACTGCTTAGAAATTTCCAAGTCAGTACAACAAGAACTCACAAAATACAAACCTGGACTTGATTGGCCACACAATCCACAGAATCTGCATGAGAAGTATGATTCCCAGGCCAAAAAGAAACTCAGAGTGACTCGCCCCTGCAACACACACCTACGGATATTCACTTTCACTAAAATAAGAATAAAGCAGAAAGGGAAGCAAGCCCTACAGCAGAAACATAATGAAATTGATTTGTAACAAAATGAATATAGGATGTACAGAAAATAATCCACAAGATTCTGACTGTTTTCTGGTCCTGTATATGATATTGTGATCAATGTAACAAGTGTTATCCCTACATAAACAGCCAGCAGTGTTTGTCCTGTCTGGCCGAGTATCCATAATTTCTCTTAACGTTCTTGTGATAAAATGTGTGCAAAGTTGAGGCCTTTGGTCAGCCTGCGTTTTTAAATATGAATTGTGTAAAGATATTCCCTGAGTTAACATGGCCAGTGAAACTACACTTCTAAAGCTATGTGATGCAAACTCTCCAATCGCAACATTTCGGAGGCCATTCCACATCCACCTTGCCACAGTGTCTCTGGATGCAGGTCCATGGATTTCTATATTTCACAGCAATTACCTTTCACATTTTCCTGTTTTGTTCTGCCAAAGCTATGGTTTAAACAGTCCGCTACATAGAGTTGTTGATTTCTGGAAATGATGGCACGTCTAAAACATGCTCTGTAAAGACGGATTGCTTGCTTTATTCTCTCTGTATGTGAGACCTGAATTACACACTCTTCTTTTGAAAATACTGTCTATTGAATCTTAATCTAGTGAATTGTTTGAACTCTGAGAGACATCACTAATACTTAGGAATAAAGGTTTATAGTTAGATTATTTACTGATAACTCAGGATTCGGATTCCACTATCTAAAGTAACCAAAAATTTACCCATCGCCCATAACAAGATAACAAGATAAAATAACAAGATCTTATTTCGGCCCAGTGCACAGACGCAAGGAAAATGTTTTGGCTATACATACAATCACACTTACAACTCAGCAATAATAGTATTCCACATCATAAACGATATAATCGTCAGTCATCCACGGAATCGAACACACACACACACACACACACACACACACAAACACACACACACACACACCACACACACACACACCACACACACACACACACACACACACACACACACACACACACACACACACACACACAACACACACACACACACACACACACACACACACACACACACACACACACACACACACACACACACACACACACACACACCACAACACAAGGCAAAAATTATTCTCTTACTTTCACCCCCCCCCCCTCCTCATATGCACAAGACTAAAATCGAAAGACAGGAAAAAAAAACCGCTATGCTGTATAAGAGAATATTTTGTAAGAATACATTATATCGCGAGTTGAGAAAAACCATCACTATAATCCAAGCCTGGAGAATTACTACAGTTTATCAGTTAACAGTAATAACGAACAGATAAACGACATATACAGTTCCTTCTAAAAACTATCACGCAATTTCCATAAACCCTCCCTCGAGTACTAAAAATTAGAATTCAAGACAAGATAAACAGCTCTTAAACATTTGATTAAGAATAAGTTCATTACAAGGTAAGAGAAAAACTTGTGAACAAAGACACGAATGTGGAATGCAAAACATTAACACATCAGTAAAAGCAAGATGATGTAATGATGTAAAGATGCAAGTCTAGCAGATACACACAACATAAAGAGGTCTACAGGGAAACAGGGTGAAGGGCAGCTCTTACATAAAAAAAACTTTAAAGCGACAAGCTGTGGCTTTGATGGAACGAAAGCGCTTTCCTGAAGGAAGTGCAGTGAACAGACTGTTCGCTGGGTGATCTTTGTCAGCTATGATAGATTAAATCTTCTTCTTAGTTCTTTTTTTCGTAGATGGAATCAATGGAAGGAAGAGTAATACCGATGATCTTGGAGGCAGTGCTGACAATTCTGTTTAAGCCATCTTTCTCAGTTGTTGTACAGGTACCATACCAGACTGTGATAGAGAAAGGTAAAACACTTTCTATCACTGCTCGGTAAAACTGAATCAAGACAGACTGGCTAACCCCAAACTTTTGAAGCTGACGAAGGAAATAGAGACGCTGCTGTGATTTTTTTAATAATTAGTTTTGTGTTTTCCTCCCACTTTAACACAATTCGAAATTGTTGTTCCTAAAAGTTTAAATGTCTTCTACTTCTACCATGTCTCTCTTGATCACTAGGGGAGATAATGGTGTCTTTTTTCTTCTATTGTCTATAATCATTTCCTTTGTTTTCAGAACGTTTAACTCTAAGTTGTTGTCACACCAGCAAACTAATTTGTCTATCACTTAAATAAGGAGACTCATAGCTATTTTTGATGAGCCCGTCAACTTTTGTGTCCATTGAATATATCTATATGCACTGGCTTTTCATTGACCTGTCTCTTCTGGACTGCAGCCTTATTTTTTTACAACTGATGACTCTACTATCGTAGCTGAGTTCATTATCGCATAATCCTGTTTTGTACAAGTCTGCTAGAAATTCTTACATGACACTCGGAAAGGCTGAACAAAGATTGACACTCTACGCAAAACAATGTTATCCACCTTCGAATATATGACTCACACTGTTTTCTTGTTGTCTGCCTGTAGGAATCGCACGTGTCTCCGTAAATAACTTATTGCAGGATTGATTTCGTGATAATGTCACTGTCATCAGTTGGAGGATGTTTTACTGTCCAGGCATGTAGAGTGTTGGAATGATTGATGAGTTAAAATATCCATGTTCCTGTCTGTAGGTATATATCGATTTCGAACAAAGGGAGCAATATCTTTGTGTAGCTTAAGTAGTTGGTCTGTTTGGAATGATGCTGATCCCCTTTGTTAGTTAATGGCCATTTTGTCCTATGGTCTTCTGGACAACACTCACAGGAGGAAATACATACAATTTCCATTTTGATCAATTAAGAATAAAGGCATTCACTGCACTGGCATCTGGATCTGGTTGTCAGGACTTAAATTTGAAACTATTAGATTAAACGTGAAGCTGTTAAATCAGTGGCAGGTAGTCTTGATATTATTGTGATTTTTTAATATTGCCGGATTTAATTCCCATTATGTGTTGTTTATTTGATTTTCTTGGTGTAACAGAGTGCCTTGCTCTGTTACGATCTTTCCCCATTTACCTACAACGCTCAAAGGCAACGCCGTGTAGCGTGCTTGCCTAGATAAAAAACGCCTTGCATTCTCTTGGCCTAATTATACTGGTATTTCACAGCCTCTGCCTATCCATAGCTATGCATTAATCATTCCAAAGATCTAACCAGTACATGACACATATACATTGTAGATAACACACTGCTAAACAATTAGCAGATCTACAATGTGTACATGTACTCTAAAGCAGGCCTATGACAAGATTTTGTCGTCATCTCCAGTCAGTATTATGTTGTAGTTTTACAGAACGTAGAGGGGGCCGTCACTAATTTATGCTGCCTTTACTGTAGCATTATAGAACAATCGCCGTGTAATTGCCGGTGGGAACACTCAGACAATGACCGCAGGGCGCGTCTGTCTCAACCGCTTAGGTATTTGTGGCTCGATAGCGAGCACATACCCACTCGCGAAACTGCCGGACAATGACCAGCGTTTCACTTGTGTGTACTGACGCGCTGCGTTAAAACTACACACTAAGTGTTGACTTATTAATTAGGTGAGAACAACCAATCAGACCTTGGCATCTGGTTGATTGATTAATTTGGTGAGAACAACCAATCAGACCTTGCCATCTGAAAGGTTTGAGATTTGAAAATATGACCATCATGCTCTGTTCCCAGAGTACAAATTAACAAGGCGCATCATAGCGTGTGCTTTTCCACCGCCACTCTCAGTATTACCAGAGGTGCCCTTTCCTGCCACCACTCTTGATCTCACAGCAGGTGATCATCTTCACGGCGTTACTGTAGTAAGTTCTGGATTTTTATCACTTTATTATTCATTGTCATTTGCAGTAAGCTTAGGGACTTTAATGTCTCTTATTTCTTTAGATTCTAGCTCGAGTCTATTGAGTACCGCGTTAGATTTGCAGAATTCACACAGCGAGAAAGTACGTTTTGATCTAAACGATGTGCTATCTCACAAGATCTGTAGCACTTAGCGTGGCGGCCACCATTGTAAAGATGGGACTGAGGTTTAAATGTAATAACCACTATAGATTTAGCCCCTATTTTCATGTGGCTATTGTAGGACTATTGACAACCATATTCTGCCAAAAGCCAAGATATAAGGCATTGTTGTGCAGAAGAAGAGTATTTTATACTTGACAAGGTTGTATTCACATACTGACATGATGACTGATGAAACACGTGCTCAGCTAATTGATCTGTTTGATGTATCCCTTATCTGATCAGCACCACTGATAATCATGTATAGAGTGTTGTTTTGGTGACATGGTTTAATAGTAATATGCTATACTATTTTGTTATCATTGTCTCTTGCACTTGATCTAGAATTATACTTAATCACATAGAGATAATGGGTAAAATATTACTCAAGTGTGTTCTCTCAACACTGCTGACTGCTATTTGATTAGGTGCTGTTTGTGATGACATAGTTCTCATTGTCAAATAGGCCTACTATGTCATCACCACTGAATATTAACTGTCTGAAAGCTACCAGGATGCAATCATTATTGTGCACTATTTTATACTTGATAATGTTGTATGTGTGTACATAATGGTAGTTGATGAAACATGTGCTCAGTGAATTGATCCAATTGTTGTATCCCTTGTCTGCTCAGCACCACCACTAATCATTATAGAATATTGCTTTGATGACAATTGACATAGCTTAACTAGTAATATGCTATGCTATTTTGTCATCACTATCTCTAGCACTAGACATAGAATTACACATAACTACATGGAGCAAATATTTAATGGATGACTCAAGTGTGTTGACTGCTATCCAATAAGGTAGACCTACTGTTTGTGACGACAGCTCCCATAGTCAAATACTATGTTTGTCGTCACCACTGAATATTAACTGTCCAATAGCTGCCCACTCAGATGTTATGTTACAACTTACTCAGCCCATGGCAGCCGAACAGCTTAATATGACTGTGCATTATTTTGCCAGTACATTATTGAAAGTCTACTCTATGCTAAGGCTATCGAACAAGCAGTATGGTAGTTTACCCTCAACTTATCAAAGGGTTACACAATGTTTTGTCATCAATTAATTGTTCCATGTTTACAAGTGCTAGTGCTTTAGAATGTAAATATCGACACCACATATTTGGTATAATGTAGTACTTCTTTACACAACATTTTGTTATCAATTATTTGTTGCATGTTTACAAATGCTAGTGCTTTTGTTTGTAAATGTAGACATCTTCTGTTAGAATGTAGTGGTTCACTCTTGTACATTGGCATTGGTATTTCACAAAATGAGTACTTTGTCATTGTATTTATGAAACCTATTTTGTGTCTTACAGGCACTGTCTTCTTTGACTTCTTCTTCTTTGACGTCTTCTTCTTTGACGTCTTCTTACCTGTCTCCTTCCTCGTCTTCTTTTCTCAATAATAAAGAGTCAAGTAGCAAAACGAGGACTTGTCTTTTGATTGAGAGACTTCCCTTTCTGCTCTGGATTATAGGACCACCACAGCAATCATCACCAAACCCCTTAACCCACTCATCCATCTCACCTGGCGCTGCGATTCATCAATACCACCATCATCACCCACCTTACCCCCCTTAACCACGCGACCTATCACACTGACAACGCTTCTACCATCACATTAAGCTTTCCTTGATATGTGTTACTGGCATCCAGCTGTTTCTGTCTTTGCACAAGATCCAATTTGTTTACAATTTCGCTTCGAAATTTGACTGAGAATCTCCAATGTTTTTGAGATAAGCAACTGTAAATGTGTTGTCTGTTAGTATTTTTAGGTATTCACTGTAGAGCTAAGCTCTCAAAGGTTTTTAAGACAATCTACGGTTAATATAGTTCCAACACATTGACAATACACTCTCCTTTTGATTTGTCCATCTAGCCCTTGTTGTACACTACGCGTTACTTCCCATCCACCAGAGGTGGAGGTGTCAGTTGTGAATAGCTATTTGTGATTTGTAATTGAACTTTAACGTTCGGTAGTTCCGTATCTGTGATCTCCTCTTGGTTCTTAAACCCTGACATGTTGCTTTCATTTTTTGTGCTGTCTTTTGGTAAAGAGACAGTCATGTTACTGGGATTTAGAGAGAACCCTAGATAGTTCATCCTTTTGTGGGTCCTAGCACAGACTTTTCAAACTGTGCAATAAATGCCAGAGATGTGAAAATGGATGAGGGGTCACAAGCAAATTCCTTCTACTTTGGCAAAACACGTTTTGCATTTTACCTACCTGAAATGGCATTCCATTTGTGTGACAGAGATTTCATACATTCCCAGTGTGTTCTCTTCACTGCAGATGGGTTTGGAAGTATCCCTTTCCCTGCGATCAAGAGAGTGACTGGATCTGCACTCATTTTTGTTACCCAGTCAGTAACAGCTATGGACGATTTTAAGTCATTTCCAAACAAGAAGTCTCTCAGCGTCAGTCGATATCAGTTTTCAATATTTCCTATT
>JAPXFY010000030.1:48705481-48710481 GCA_030674185.1 Monoplex corrugatus | reverse complement strand
TGGGTGCGTTGCTTCAGTGGAGTTTTTCGCCTCACCCTGGAGTTTGCCAGTGAGTAGCGTTGCTTCAGTGGCGAGTTTGTCGCCTCCAGCCTGGAGTTTGCCAGTGGGTAGCGTTGCTTCAGTGGCGAGTTTGTCGCCTCCACCCTCGAGTCTGCCGTGGGTAGCGTTGCTTCAGTGGCGAGTTTGTCGCCTCCACCCTGGAGTCTGCCAGTGGGTAGCGTTGCTTCAGTGGCAAGTTTGTCGCCCCAACCCTGGAGTCTGCCTGTGGGTAGCGTGGTCGTTGTGGCTCCAGGCCACGACCTATCTGGTATGATATTTTCTTATTTTGAAATATGAAAGTGGTCTCGTCCATATTTTGAACCCGGAACCTTAACCTATAAGTGATGCTCATACCCCTAGACCAACAAGCCGACTTTAAACTTAAGAAAATTTACCTGGAATTGTGCCAGTGCAAGGAATAGGGTATCCCCCATTGAAAAATTGGCATACGACTTTGATATACTGTGTTTACAAGAAACCAGAACGCACCAAAGCAAACCAATAGACTTTGAAGACTTTATAGTAATTCAGAAACACGATGGTAGAGGACTAGCTATAGTCATCAAACAGAACCTAAAAGATAAACATTCACATCAGACCTTGAATGAAGGTGTACTAATTCATATTCACTACTGGGCATACACTATCTAATGTCAAATGAAACGCTTAAGAACTTTGTGCTCATCAATGCGTGTGTCCACCCAGGATCCTATACTTCAAAAACAACGTGAAACTGCTAGAAGACATTGAAGATGGACTAGAAGACATTATTGTGGTATGTGGTAATCTCAATGCAAATCTGTAATGGGAGACCAGAATGACACCAATGCCCAGGGACACCTTCTGGAAGAGATGCTGTGCGATATCGAGTTTAGCCCACTCACAACAACGTCACCAACCCATATTGGTGCAAGACACAGACAGCACCATTGATATAACACTCATCTCTCCTAAACTAACACCACTAATGAGGGCAGAGACATAAACACACAAGACAACAACCATGTGCCAGTGGTATTCAGCGTAATAAAACAAACAAGGTAGTCAAAACCTCAACCAGGAAACTCGTGTCAATGTGACTGTATAGAAACTGACATTGTTTCTAAACTCACCAGTTTGACATTATGATGGAAAACAAGAAACGAGCAAGCATGTAGAAAACACCCACCTAGGTAGAATCCTGATGCAAAAATTGTTGGAAAGAAAAACCGGCTGCTGTAAAAGCTTGGCCAAAACACAGAAGAAAACATCGTTCAGACATGAGAGTGCTAGAAAAACGGACAATAAAAAGGAAGTGTGGATGAAAGAACAGAGTCGTTCAAAAGCATAGCTCAGAAAGTAAAACACAATAAATAGAAATAATGCTGTGAAAGACTCAATGCTGATACATCATGGACACAATTCTGGCAGTTCTATCAACAAATGAAAGGGAAATCCACAAACACAATTGCATCTGGCATCACCTGATTTAACCACATTAAGACCAAAGAAAGAGAAAGGACAAACCCTACTACAACGTTTCATACAACAGAGTGACCAGAAAAAAATGAACAAAAAAGGAACTTCATTGCAGACTTTGAAAAATGGGCACAAACTATATGATGAAATAACTGAACAAGAAATCCAGTACGGAAAAGACACAGCCCTTGGTCCAGACAAGATTATCTACCTTTCACATTAAACGCTGTCTGAAATGACGAAACTAAATTATATACACTCTCTATCAAGATAGTTTTGAAATAGATCAGGTTCTGGAGGAATGGAAACACAGCTTTCTGAAAATGTCATCCAAACCGGTGAAGATAATTGCAGACAGAATGGATATCTCATCCTGACTATGCAAAATGCAATTTGGAGACTGTTGGAAAACACAATAGCAAATAAAACCAGCTAGAGATTTTGAAGACAGAAACATACCCCCATCCAATAAAGAAGGTTTTAGAACAAAGAAACTTGCACGGAAAAAAACAAAAGATTTTGCTCACGAAGTTGAGGAAATTTTTCAGAACATAGAAGAAACCATTCCTATGTTATCAACCTAGAGATGCGTACAATAAAGTACAATTCACATTACTCATGGAACTCTTCATTTGGTTTGAAATCAGCATGACAGTAACAAGATGGATTGCCACTATTATCAGAATCAATAATATCCCTATGACCTGGAGACTAGTGTTCAAGGATCGCCACTTTATCTTGTTCCTACAAAAGGACTTGCTGACCTAGATATCAGTCCACCGTATACTCACTTTTGTGATGATGGACCATCTACAAAACATTCAAATGCATTATACAAACAAAGCTGTTCAAACAGTTAAACAATGTAGCTTAGTGGTGTCAAGAAGCCAGGTCAGCAAACAACCTTACCATCGCACAGGTAATGTTCTTCACCATTGACTGCAAAACAGCAAGTAAAAAAAATCCATTTGTTGCATTCAAAGGAACCAATACTGATGAGCAAACAAATTACACTACCTTTCCATCAGTTTTGATCGAATGTTAATCTTCAGAAAGCATGTGGAAACCATCATCATTGTCATCAGGTGCCTTGCTGCATGGCGTTGGCGATCATGGCCTTCCATCTGTCTCTATCTCTTGTTGCCTCAAGCATCTCTTCCACCATCTTTGTCTTTAGCCACTCTGCAAGTCCGTCTGGTATCTTCTCTCTGGAACTACCTGGTACTCTCTTCCCTCCAGCTTTGCCATTGTGACCAGGTGCTCCAATTCTCCTTTGCTCATAAAATGGCCTATAAATGTTACCTGTTTTTTTCTTAATTTTCTGTATGAATGATCTTTTGGTCTCGGTTGTTTTCTTTGTTGTTCATGGAACTCTCAACATTCTTCTTACAAACCACATCTCGGCTGCCTCAATCTTGTTCTGGCTTTGCTTGTTGACCGTCCATGCCTTAAAACCGTATAACAGTATTGGTTCTATATAACATTCAAGAACTCTCTTCCTGATGTTAATTGATAGGCATTTGTTGGTAAGAATGCTTTTCATTTACTTGAATGCTGTTTTGGCTTGGCCGATTCTGCTGGCTACTTCTGATGTGCATCTCCCATCTGGTGAAATGATCGCTCCCAGGTATTTAAACTTATCAATCTGTCTGACGATTATGCCATTTGCTGTTACTTCGCATGAGGGGATTTATGTTTTTTACTGATCACCATGACTTCAGTCTTCCTACTGTTTAGTTCCAACCCCTTACCTTTGCTTTCTATTTCTAGTATATTCACAAGGTTCTGTAGGTCCCTTTCACTTTCTGCAATTAGCACGGTGTCATCTGCATATCAAGTATTGTTTATTATCTTTCCTTCAACCTTTAATCCAGGGTCTTCCTCTAGGTTTCTCATGATGTTTTCGCTGTAAAGTGAAAACAGATCTGGTGACAAAACACAACCCTGTCTGACTCCTCTTTTGATGTTTTGGAAAGAGCTTATATCGTTTTCTATTCTCATTGCAGTTGTTTGTTCCCAATACATAATTTTGATTATTTGCAGATCTTCTCCATCAATATTGAGTCTTTCTAGTTGGGTGATCTGTTCTTCATGTCTTACCCTATCGAAAGCCTTTGTATAATCAACAAAGAATGAATATAAATCCTTGTCCATCTCGACTGACCTCTCTATGATCGTTCTTATGGTGTATATAGCATTAACAGTTTCTTTTCCTTCCACAAATCCACACTGTTCATCTGTTATTTCACTTTTGGTTTTATTCCTTGTCCTCATCAGGATTATTCTTAAAAGGATTTTGTTATTTTATGAGTCATTATTTTAAGCAACCAGTTGATGTGCATGTATTTTTCCTTTGGACAATTGCTTCAACACGTCTGTACATACCTTGAGGATCCGTTTTGTGTCGATCTTCTATTTCCTTGCATTTTGTTTTCAGCTAAGCTTGCTTAGCTTCATTGCACCTATTCCTGATTTCTTTGTTTATCTTCCACTATATCTCCTCTTTTCTCGTTGCCTTCCTCCGTTCCTCCATCAAGCCTAAAATTTCTTTTGTCATCCAGTTCTTCGTGGCTTTTCTATCTACTTCAGGGATTTCTTCACAAGCTTCATTTTTTAAATTTCTCAACTTTTTCCATTGTTCCTCACTGTCACTAACGCCATCCAGAGCACTGAATTTGTTTTGAACATGTACGGTAATTTTTTTTACGTATCACTTTCATCTGTCTATAAGAATTCAAGATTTAGTTTGATTTTGATTTTGGTCTGTTTCCTTTTCCTCAATTTCAGCCTAAATCTTACCACTACAGGGTTGTGGTCACTGTTGCAGTCTGCGCTTGGTAGTGTTTTTGCTGACAGTAAAGAATTTATAAATCTTTTATTAATCAGGATGTAGTCAATCTGATTTTTGGTATTATCTCCTGGACACATCCAAGTCCACTTTCATCTATTAGGCTGCTCAAACAAGGTGTTTCCTACTATGAACTCATTCACCTTTGCGCATTCAAAAGTTTCCCTTCCCTTTCATTTTGTGTACCAAGGCCATGAGCTCTAACTATATCCTCCACCCTATGCTGTCCCACTTTAGCATTAAAATCTCCCATTATTACTGTAACTTCTTGTGATTTATATTGGGCCTTGACCATCTCTAATACTTCGTGGAAGTTGTTGATGTCTTCCTTAGTACTTGCAGATGTTGGTGCATAAACCTGAATGATCTTGATATCAAATGGCTTGCCTCCCAATTTGACCAGCAAAACTCTGTCAGACACAGCCCAGTATCCCCTAACTGCTTTAATTTGCTCCTGTCCATTACGATGCTTACTCCTCTTTCATGTGAGTTTCCACCAGAATATATTACTGCATACTCTCCTGATGTTATCATGCCTGCCCCCTTCCATCTCACTTCCCCTAGTCCTAAAATACAAATGTTAAGCCTTTCCATCTCTATATTGATCTTGTCTAATTTACTTTCTTGCAACACTGTTGTAATGTTCCATGTTGCT
>JAPXFY010000030.1:48647981-48702981 GCA_030674185.1 Monoplex corrugatus | reverse complement strand
ATACTGGTAGACAGGGTGCGGAAGTCAAAGGGTTAACACGTGATCTTTGTAAATCATTGGTGTGAATCAATGCATTCTGGCTTTTTACAGAAACACGGATGAGAACAGAACACAATGTATTAAACGAGCACCACATATACTGGTACAGACAGTCCCCCCCCCCCCATCCCAACACACACACTCTGCAGTTTCAGGGGTTTTTTGTGTGTTTAATCATTGGCTTCCCATTCTGACTTCATAATTCTGCCCATCATCATTTGCATTTTTTTGGTGATCTTTCCCCATTAATATTTCTAGATCTGTGTTTACAGTGTTTAGGTCCTGTTCAGTGCAAAAACTATCATTTTGTCTCCAAATCAGATCAATCTCTTTTCAAAAGGGGTCAGTGTCTCTTGAATGGATATGGCTACTTTGTCATCTTCAAGCAATCATCCTAATGTGGTAAGTTTTTGTTTTTGTATTTTTGTTTTGTTTTGTTTGTTTCTTTGTATTTTCTTCTTTTTTCTTCGTGGTGTGTTGGCATTCATTATCTGAGGAACCTAATGAGTGACATTATTTATTATACGATTTACTAAAATTATGAAACACGTCAGATGATATCTTCTAAATTTTACAAGTGTAGATTGTTTGGTATAGTTGATATTTCACTATATGCACACTATAATAAATGGATGTACAGTCAGTATATACACACATTGTGTAGTTCTGTATACTCAATGTGGTAAGAAGGTCTACTAATGACATTTTTGACATGTTTGATATTCAAAACTCACTGTGCTCATATCATCTCAGTAGATTAGCCAGTTAACAGTTTATTTGCTAAATGGAATAACTAATTAAGGTTTATTTGATAAGCGGTAATCAACGATGGAATAAGCTGCCTTCTCTGTAATTACCAACCGCTCAGCTCCCCTGCTATCAATATAATGTTTTCCTCGACTTTGGGCTTTCTTTACCCCAGCCTCAATATTTTCAAACTTCCTTTTCTTTGAGGTTATCGTGAAGCTCAAAGATGCCATGTCAGCTCTGCAGTACAGTAACGACAATTCAAGGCAAAGGTGTTAGTGAAATGCTGCCACTGCCTTGGCTGTTCACTGCACTTCGTCTGGAATGACTTTTCATCTCCCATTGAATACATGTACTCCCATGCTCCCATTTTTTTAAAACTGGCTTAGATTGTACTCTTACAAATATTTTGTTATGTATCAGAGCTTCTTCGCCAGTCTTTGGTTTTTTAGTTTTGCGCACGTGAGGAGGGGGAGCGAATGTAAGAGAATAATTTTTACCTTATGTTGTTTAAGTCCCGTGTGCGTGTGTTGTGTGTGTGTGTGTGTGTGTGTGTGTGTGTGTGTGTGTGTGTGTGTGTGTGTGTGTGTGTGTGTGTGTGCGGCGTGAGTGCGTGTGTGAGTGTGGGTGCGTACGTCATGGCTGCATTTTCCCAACCATTCTGACACCCTGCAGTTACTACCTTTCTGCCAGCTGGCATCGCCTGCGAGTGCTGTTTTTGGCCAGGCAGGTTTGACCAGAGTCCGTCACTCTACAGCAGTACTTTGTAACTGCTGCCATCTTTCGGGAGGGACTGAGTGTAGGAAGTGACTGATACTGGCACAGAGTAGGCCTATCGTATTTATGTCAATATGTAAGCCTATACTTCAATGTGTGCTTGTGGCTCGCCACGGGATGAGTGAGGGTGGTGTGGACAGTGGAAGGGGAAGGACTGATGCGCACTGCTAGTTAGCTGGCAAGGCAGAACCAACAATTAGTGGCCAGCTAAGGTGGCTCGGATTTGGGCGCCTTGGCGTGAGTGTGTGTGTGTGTGTTGTGTGCGTGTGTTTCTTCGATTCCGTGGATGACCGACGAATTTGTCGTTTATGATGTTGAATATTGTTATTGTTGTCAGATGTGAGTGTGATTGTATGCATAGCCAAAACATTTTCCTTGTGTCTGTGCACTGGGCTAAAATTTGTTCTTCACGTACCAAGACACTTGCACTTAGAGTGTTAGAATGTAGAAGTCATATGCCGGCCACTTAATTCATGCATTCATAAAAGAGAGAAATGGTTGCCAGTGATTGGCTACTAATTAAAGCAAATGTAGATAAACTGATGGTGGCAGACATTATTGCAAGCTAGAAAACCCTGCCTTCCCTTTCTTGGGGCTACAACAATTTTTCTACATCTGCTTGACATCAAATACAAAAATTATGAAAAAAGTCTAAAACTTCCCTGTTGTTTCCTCCTTTATCCACTGGACGAAGCAGCAGGAAAGTTTAAGTCATTTTCTCCTAATTTTTTATTTGGTGTTTATACGTTTGTGATCTTACGTTTACGCTTGACAAAGGCCAGTTGGGTGGAAATGTGGGTCTATATTGTCTGGTTGTATTAAATACGCGTTGTGATTCTGTTTTTGCGTTTTTTTTGTTTTGTTTAAACGTATAATAGCGTTGCGATATTTATCATAGATGTCAAAAGGGTACCACGACTTTACAAAGCTATGATCAATATTTCCTTTCAGTTTATACATACCAACTACTCAGACGACACGAGAAATACACTTTCAGTGGACAGAGATCTGCCTACTGTTTCTCAAAACACGTCACAACATGATGAATGCATAGAAATCAGATTTAGTCAGATGGAGTTTATACCTTGGAATAATTCTGATAACATATTAATCCAGAAGACGAAAAAATAGCATACGCATTTAAAAACAATATCCTAGTATTGATGTTCCTGATTGGTGGACCAGCCAATATCATCAACATGGCAGTGTTCTACAAACAGGGCCTTAAGGATCGGGTCAACCTGTGTCTCTTTGCCTTGTCATTAACTGATGAACTTTAATTGATCGTGAATATTCTACTCTATGGAGAATATCTGTATTTACAGTTCATCACAACAGAGAGGTATGGCCCTGCGCTGAACGTTTTGATCAACATAAATTTTCCAGGACTGGAGGTCTTTATTCAGTTTCTCCTTCATATCTGCCATTATTGCTCTGGAGAGATGTTATTGTGTTCTAAGACCACTCAGATCCAGACACTGATGCGCACTAGAACAATGGCAGCAATTATTATCGCTGTGTATGTCATAGTGCTAGGCCTGTTTTTTCATTGTGGCTTTTCGGTTTCGTATTGCGTGTATTTATGATCCTGAAACTGGTGTTGTATTGAAAACATATGTTGTTGGAAAGTTACCAATATCACAAACAATTCATCGATATTTTGGATGGCTTCGTGTTCAGTCTTGGCCTTCCTGGATTCGTAATGGTAGCAGTGATATCATCAACAACAATTACTATTGTGAAACTACATCAGATTGTGACATGGCGTGCTAGAACATCTTCATCACTTTCTCCCCGGGAAGTGGCACTGACCAAGATGTTGGTTGGCAACTCCATCTTTTTCATCGTCTGTGTGTTTCCTACTTCCGTCATGCGCTTCGTCTGGATGGCATTTCCTGGCGTGAATTCAGGAGAGCGACAGCATAATCTTTTCCTTACCTCTGTGTGGACGGGTGGAGTGTTCACTTATATGAACTCCACATTCAACATCTTTGTATATTACGCCATGGGGTCAAGGTACAGGGAAACATTTTGGGCGTTGTTCAGCAGAAAAAAGAACACACACGCGCACGCATAAATCAAATAGAATGAAAAATTCCTCGGAGCTGTGGCAAGCTGAGCATAAATGCTTTCTAACCTGAATGAAACAAAGGAATGACATTTTCATCCAATTTTAAAACGGACAGTCTGCCTCTGTCTGTTTGACTGTATTGCTTCTCTCTCTCTCTCTCTCTCTCTCTCTCTCTCTCTCTCTCTCTCTCTCTCTCTCTCTCTTTATCTCTCACTTTTTCCTTGTTCATTGATGTGTTACATATTCAAAACTACAGATAAGCCTTTTAACAACAGAATCATATCTTTGTAATGAGAAACAGATAAAGGTTCTGTTTGACATTATCTTTGATGACATTAGATTGAATCCTGTTGGACGTGTTTCTGGGGCGCATTCGTAGATGGTTTCAGCCCTGGTATTGCCATGTACTGCATGCCACTGTGTTTGTTATGTACTGACACTCATTTGCCTGTGAGAAGAAGCCCTGACGTGACTAATGAATGAAAGATCCAATTCAGAATCTCTTCTTCATATTTTGCCTTGCATTTTTGTTAAGTCAGTAATTACTCGCCCCCCTTCTGAAACATCCCAGCATCCCAATGAGCACCAAGGCAAAACTCATCAACGCCATCTTCGTTCCAACACTCACATACCAGTGTCAGACATGGGCCCTAACAAAAGCCTTAGAGAGAAAATTGGTCACATGTGAAATGCGCTGCCTGAGAAAAGCTGTCAACAAGACCAGACGCGACAAGATCAAGAATGAGGTGATCAGAAACATGGTCGGACTAACACCAATTCTCCACCATGTCGAACAACAAAGGATCAGGTGGTTTGGTCACCTCACCAGAATGCCGCCCGACCAACCGGCCCTGCGGGCATACACCACCAGATACACTGGCTGGAAGGCCAGAGGTAGACCACAGAGACGATGGAGTGACTCCGTGGCTGACACCCTGCGAGCCCATGACCTGTCACTCTATCAAGCCTCCCGCCTTGCTGCAGACAGACGTCTGTGTCTCCCCGCGACGCCGAAGGGCACCAGCGGCAGATGAAAGAAAGAAAGAAAGAAGAAGTAATTACAAAACACTGAACTCCCCAACACACACAGACACCCCACACATGCCATCTGTAAAGAGTTAGAAAAGCTGCCACCTTTTTATTCCATTCACTGACCTTAAATGTAATCTCCCCATCTATCTATTGTTTTGTCGTTTTCCATGATAAGCGTATCTTCTTCAGAATTCAAGCAAGCTTTTTGTCTTGTGGGCAATTTCTTCAGTCTTTCTGTACATGATCTGTTTTGTATCGGTCTTCTTTTTCTTTGTACTTTGTTTCTAAACAAGCTTTCTTAGCTTCATCACACCTATTCCTGATTTCCTTATGCATTTTTGTATTCCATCCAGCCTAAAATTTTCTATAGAAAATACCCACAATAAATCTTTCATGAACATTCAGAAATAGACATATAACATTATAATACATAAGTTCTATGTTTCACGTAATGCCGTGAATTTTCCATCAAAGACAGCGAGTACAGACGTTCATAACATTGAATTACATCCATAACGTACGTATAAATAGCATAGCTAAATCATGAGAATCATCATGTTGCAGTAAATATTTCAACCAAATGAATGAATTACTGATTGAACGTCCAAATTCTGCACATTATCATATTTTGGAAAATGAAATCTATCTAAAGAAATCTAACTCACAGGTACTTGAGGTGGCCTGGTTTCGAAGAACTACTAATCCTTGGGTAAGAAAGGTAAACCTATTTCAGTTCCCAAGTGTGCTGCTGGATGAATGTCTCCACGAAGAAAGCCTAGGCATACTGATGATGGGATCCTGCTTTGTAAAATTTGAGAAAAATATGAACTCGAAACTATTCTTTGGAATTAGTCCTCGGTTTTGTTTCATATATTTATATTTGTGTTTATCAGTGAGAGTTGATTTTTGTTGTTCACAACGTTTCCAGTGCCAACTGTTTTGGTCAGTGGGCGTTCGTTTACCGGTGCGAAGGACATGATTTACATAAAACCGTGTTTTATCGTCTGGTCCATAGGACTGATGTCCAAATCATCTCAGTTTTTGTTTTCTCTTTCATAGTTTCCAAGCTGAAGATGAATGTAAACTGAAGTCTTTGGTACCAGTGCTTCAAGGCAGTTGTAATTGTAAGGCCTTGGTGGTGGTCTTCTCACTACAAGGATCTAATGCACGATGGCACATCAAAATCAAATTACATGAAACATCAAACAAAATATAATCTCAAAGATCATGGTTGTCTCAGACTGTGTTCAGCAAATGTGCAAGGAATCTTGGTGTTTTTCTTGGTGAGTCCAGTCCAAGAAAGCCTATGTTAACTACATGATCTAAATGCTGTATCGCCAATGATGCAGAATATGCAAAATCTGCCAATTCCTCTCTCTGCTGATGTCACATGTAACAAAAATCATGTTAAGAATAATCATGATGAAGACAAGGAATAGAATCAAAAGAGAATTAGCAGAAGAACAGTGTGGATTTGTCGAAGGAAAAGGAACTATTAATGCCATATACATCCTACAAGCTATCATATAGAGGTCAACCGATTTGAATAAGAATTTATATTTATGCTTTGTTGATTATACCAAGGCTTTCGATCGGGTAAGACATGAAGAATTGATCAACCAACTAAAAAGATCCAATAATGATTGAACGGATCTACAAATAATCAGAAATATGTTTTGGGAACAAACAGCTTCAATGAGAATACAAAATGATATAAGTTCTTTCCAAAATATCAAAAGAGGAGTCAGGAAAGGTTATGTTTTGTCACCAGAGTTGTTTTCACTTTACAGTGAAACCATCATGAGAAACCTAGAGGAAGACCCTGGTTGGAGGAAAGATGATAAACCACATGTGTCACACTGATGACTGTGGCTCTTCTAAATCCTATGGAATTGCAATCTGTGTGCATGCATGTGTGTGCGTGCATGTGTGTGTGTGTGTGTGTGTGTGTGTGTGTATGTGTGTGTGTGTGTATATGTGTATGTGTATGTGTATGTGTGTGTGTGTGTACGTGTGTCTGTGTGTGTGTGTGTGTGTGTGTGTGTGTGTGTGTGTGTGTGTGTGTGTGCGTGCGTGTGCTGTATGTGAGAGCACGTGTGTTTATGCTTATGACATCTCTCATTTGATCTCGTATTGATTATTGTAGTTCTGTGCCTGCAATGCGAAACAAAACACAACTGCTCGTCTTGTCATCAGAAGGCAAACGATTGATCATATCAGTCCCCTCCTTCGATCTCTTCACTGGTTGCCTGTCTTAAAATGAATTTAATATACTCTGGATTACCTTGTGTTTACAAATCTATTCACCAGTCTGCTCCATCAGATCTTTGTGTGACAACATCACTATTTATATGCCAACTTGTACCTTGCGCTCAGCTTCAAATTATCTTTCCCTTCTGGTCCCTAGATTTGAACTATCAATTGTTTGCGAGCGTTCTTTTGCTGTCTTAAGATTGTCAGTCTGGAGTAGACTTCTACTCTCACTTTGCCTAACATCTACCCTTTCTGCTTTTAAATCTGATTTAGAAAATCCACCTCTTTTCCCAACTACGAATTCTACAACTACTTTTTTCGATCAGTTTTTGCGCCTTTTAAAAATATTGAAAGGTAATCTTTGTCGATTGTACAGGTATGCCTAATGTATGAGTGTGCTTTGGTTTGAATTGTCAAGATTTGTATTACTATTATTATTATTATTATTATTATCATTATTATTTTTATTATTATTATTATTATTATTATTATTATCATTGTTATTATCATTATTATTATTGTTATTAATAGTAGTAGTAGTATCATTATTATTGTCATTATAATTATTATTATTATGATTATTATTATTATTATTACTATATTATATCATCGTTATCATTATTATTATTATCATCATCATCACCATCATCATCATCATCATCATCATCATCATCATCATCATCATCATCATCATCATCATCATCATCATCATCATCATCATCATCACCATTATTGTCATTATTGTTGTTGTTATTACCATGCTCATATGTGTGTGTATTTCATGCGTGCATATGTTACTGCCCACACCACTGGATGTACTACTGCTTGCAACTACATGAAAAGGGAAGTGAGCACCTCACAGACTGAGGCTGAACTCCTGAAGGACATGGAGGAGGTCTGGACCCCAGATGTGTAGCTCACAGGCACACTGGCGTGTGGACGTACGCTGGTTCCTACAAACCAGAGATTCAGCTAGTATAACGTCGACTTCAGAAACATTTCTTGATCATATCTTTGCAAGTGCATCTGAAACTAGATGGCACATTTTTTGAAAGAGGAAATGTTCATTGTTATAAACTGCTATAAGGAAACTGAAAAACAACAAACTTGCAGGACTAGATCAAACGATATCCGAAGCTTTTGAGTATTCTTGTGATTTAACAGTACAGTTTTTGACAAACTTATTGAACAACTCATTTGAAAAAGGTAAAAATCTTAGTTTTATGACCATTGTTTTGTGAAATTATAATAGGCACAATCTTATTATAATTTACACATATATCACGCCTAAACGAATATTATGCATCAAGGAATTTCACTTACTTTTTGTTAGGCCTGATCGGTTCAGCGAACCCTCGTCGACGAGGGTTCGCTGAACCGATCAGGCCTAACAAAAAGTAAGTGACTGACGAGGGTTCGCTGAACCGATCAGGCCTAACAAAAAGTAAGTGAAATTCCTTGATGGATAATATTCGTTTAGGCGTGATATATGAGTAAATTATAATAAGATTGTGCCTATTATAATTTCACAAAACAATGGTCATAAAATTAAGTAACGCCTATATGGCTGAAACAAGAAAACTCTCAGCATGAAAAATCTTAGTAGCTGGAATGAATCTGTCTTGCTGGCATTATACAAGAACACAGGCGTTAATGACACAAAGGCATCTATTCTGAAGCAATTTGCATCGACTTGCAAGCTATATGTAGCCTTCATTAACTTTGGAAAGGTATTTGATTCCATCTCAAGAAATTTATTATGGCCAATACTCAGATAAAATGGGAATACGGTCAAGTTATTTCGATGTACTTAGAGTATGTATAAAAAGTTAGGATTAGGGTTAGAAATGGGTATAGATTCAGCGATTGTATTTATAGTACTCAAGGTGTGAAATAAGGTGACACATGCATCCTTGCGTTTTTCTCTCTTTTTATCAATGAGATAGTGAGATGTATAAGCAATGGCAGACATGGCGTGAATTTTCCAGCATATAAAACACAAATACGTGTCGTGCTCTTTGCAGGTGATATTGTTTTGGTGGTGTATGCATCCCTGTGTTGTTTTCTCTTTTTATTAGTGAGCTAGCATTATAGATAAGCAATAGTTGTAGACACGCGGCGAATTTTCCACACATTTAGCACAAATATTTGTTGTAATCTTTGCAGATGATATTGTTTTGCTCTCTGAAAATGTCATGGGACTGCAAACTCAGTTGAACAACTTCTATACAGCAACAAACAAACTTGAATTGATTGCAACTATGCTTAAAAGTAATATAATCGATTTCAACAAGGAATGTTTCTTTGCAGATTGAAAAAGATGTCATCGTGTCGCTATGTTAGAATCTGTTGTGAATGTATACAAATTCATTTGAATCCACTTTACTACAAAAGTGAGTTTCAGTTTTGCATGTCTCTTTTTTTATATCTGTGGTCGTCTCTTTTTCTGACTCTCTGTCTCTGTGTGTCTCTCTCTGTCTCTTTCAGTCTGTCTCTCCCTCTCTGTCTCTGTCTATCTCTCTCTCTCTCTTGCCTTCTCTTTCTGTCTCTGTCTCTATGTCTCCGTCTCCGTCTGACTGTCTGTCTGTTTGTCTGTCTCTGTCTCTCTTTCTCTTTCTACCCTATCTTTCTCTCTCTCTCTCTTTCCTTCCCGGATCCCACTCTCTCTTTTTCGTGGTTTATAAACTTTACTTTATTCTTGTGTGTATATGTATCTGTTTTATAACTATGTTTCTTTTTATTGTTGAGCTCGTTTACCGTGCAAAACTAAGCAAGAAACACATCTCGTGATGAGAAAACTGTAAGCGTGGAATTGCAAAAACTATACACTGGGAAATGATCATTTGGGACAGACACTAAAAATGCATCGAACGAAATAGGCCTCAAAGGGATTGGAGAGAGTGAAATGATCGAGTAGGAAAAGACAGGGGAGTTCATCAGTAGGTGAGTTTTTATTTCCAAACACCATAGATAAACTTTTCCGTCACAATCATTTTCTAAAGATGACATTGTTTTAACAGAACCCTGCCTGGCAGGCGACAGCTTTCTAAGCTTCTATCTGTAACATTGATATTTGGGAACACAGAACCACTTGTAACTGAAACTGATGCAACCACCAAGCAGTTAAAACAAGAAAATCCCCAGGATTTGATAATTTTTAGGAGAATTGTTAAAACATGCTGGAAAAGAAGGCCTAAAAGTAATGCACCATCTTTGGTGTAACATTTGGAATACCCACCAGTGGCCAACCAGTTGGAAACTTCAAGAATTTGTGATGCTTCATAAGAGTGGCAATGTCAAAGATTGCAACAACTAAAGGACCATCGCCCTAACCAGCCACGCCGGTAAGATTTTGCTCATAATTATTCTCAACAGATTGAAGCCCAATATAGAAGAACTATCTGACTGCCAGGACGTCTACAGATCCAACAAAGGGACACTTGACATGCTATGTGTATTACAAATATTCATAGACAAAATAAAATCACTGATAAAGAAGTTTTTGTCACATTCATAGACTATTGCAAAGCATTTGACAGCGCTCATTCATCCCTACCTGTTTACCGCAATGGTCAAAATGGGCTTTCCTAAACATCTTACTTCATTAATTGCCTCGTTATATAAAGAACAACAGGCTACACTCAGATGGAACAGTCAGATATCTGAATTCTTCAATATCCACAGGGGAGTTAGAGAAGGCTGTATATCCTCTCACCGTTTCTCTTTAACATGTGTATGGAACAAGTCATGAGATATGCTAATATAAAGCAGAAAAAAAATGTACAAACCTGCACTATGCCGATGATACTGCGCTATCAGCAGACAACATTACCAGCATGAAAAGAATTCTATACACTATGGATGCAGCAGGTAAACAGGCTGGCTTAAACCTGAACGCCAAAAAAAAAAAAAAAAAAAAAACAACAACCCAGAAGTGTTACATATCAGAGGCAAAGTCTCTGTAAACAATCATAACATCTTGATTAGTAAAGTTCCTTTAGAAAGTATTAAAGATATCAAATATATTAATTCGTAAACACTGATGATAGAACTTGCTCCAAAGACATCAAAACACAAACAAAAACCAAAAAAACAAAAAAGAAATGGAATATCAAAGCAAAACAATGTGTCTAACTCAACAATATCTGGAAAGACAAAGGCATACCAAACGGCCTAAAATGAGACTTTTAAAATGTTTGATCTGGCCAATCATGACTTATAGCAGCAAAGCCTGGACTCTCGCCACCACTCCCAGAAAAAAAAATGCACACACACACACACACACACACACACACACACACGCACGCACGCACGCACGCACGCACGCACACACACACACACACACACACACACACTCGAGATGGAAAATAAAGGTATGAAACACGGAGAGAAGACAATTTCAAAAAGGCAATGGGAAATAAAATTAAACAGAACTTTACCAAGAATCTCAACACGCTTTATTATAATAATAAACTAAACTTCCAGTCTTGCCACAAAACATTCTCTAGAACCCAAAACTCAACAGCAATATGTTCTCATGCAATCTGTATTAATTGCCAACGCGTAATGTGCATTAAAACAGAACCGTTGGTTTGCTTTGCTGCCTGTGTGATGTTCATGATGGTGCTGATGACTTTCATGTTTCAATGTGGTGACTTGTGGGAAAATGTGATCTGTTGTTCGCTGTTTGCGAATAATAATAATAATAATAATAATAATAATAATAATAATAATAATAATAATAATAATAATAGTAAAAATGATAATAATAATAATAATTACAATATTTATATAGCGCAAAATCTGGATAAAATCACATCTAAGCGCTGAACAGACACACACGCACGCACGCACACACATGCACGCACACACACACACACACACACACACACACACACACACACACACACACACACACACACACACACACAACCACACACACACGCGCGCGCGCGCGCGCGAGCGCGCCCATGGCTATAAATGGGGAGAAAGAATAAAAGCAATGGAAAATTATAGAGAGCATATTATATACAAATATATATTACAATGTGATTCCCTTCCAAGTGGAGACAGGCTGCACACGGGGTTGAGTGAGATCAGGATTTTATGCAGAGGAGAAAAGGTGAGTTTTGAGAGCGGACTTGAAGGAGACAAAAGTAGGTTGCTGACGGACTGAGAGAGGAAGTTTGCTCCAGGAGAGTGGACCAGAAACAGAGAAGGCTCGTGGACCATAGGTATTGAGCTTAGTGCGTGGAAAGCGAAAAGTCAGAGGATCGGAGGCAGAGCGGAGGGTACGTGAGAGAACATAGATCTCAAGTAGGCTTGACAGGTAATTGGGGACTGCGTTATCGAGGCTTTTGTAGCACATGGTGTCTAGTTTGTACTGTATGCGTTTTGATACAGGGAGCCAGTGAAGTTGTGCCAGGAGAGGAGATTATGTGGTCAGCTTTTTTCTTTTTGAGTACAAGGCGTTCAGCGTTGTTTTGAATGCGCTGTAGGATGTGAATGGTGGAGGCAGGAAGACCAGATAGGAGTGAATTGCAATAGTCAATGCGAGGCATTATGAAGGAGAGAATGAGTTTTGCAGTTGTTTCGACAGAGAGATACTTCCTGATCAGGCTTATACGATGGAGGTGATAGTAGCAGGATCTGGCAGTTTGAGAAACAAAGTTGTTCGGGGCAGGGTAGAGTGAAGGCAGACACCAAGGTTTTTAGCTAAATCAGAAATTGGAACTGATGTGTTACATAATGGGAGAGAAAGAGGAGGCAGCTGAGAAAGTTTCTGACGGGTGCCGATGAGGATAGCTTCTGTCTTGTCGTCGTTCAGCTGAAGTTTATTGTACATGTATGTCATCCAGTTCTTAATGTCTGAGTAACATTCAGTGGTGCGAGTCAAGAGGCGCTGTATATTGTCAGGTGAGTCATTGTCTTGAAGTTGGGTGTCATCAGCATAGAAGTGGTGTTTTATAGAGTTGAAGTTGATGATGGTGGACAGGGGGTAGGTGTAAAGAGTGAAAAGAATAGGGCCAAGGACAGATCCTTGTGGAACACCACAGGTCAGATAGTTCTTCTTGTTCTATGTGCAGCCCTGTCTTGTCATAAAAAAAAAAAGAATATGTTCACTTGTCTTGGCTTGACTTGTCTGTATGTCTGTATGTCTATCTGTCTCTGTCTCTGTCTGTCTGTCTCTGTCTCTGTCTCTGTCTCTGTCTCACTCTCCACCTGTTTCTCTGTGTGTGTTCTCTGTCTCTCCATCTCTCGCTATCTCTCGCTCTCTCTCTCTGTATCTCTCTCTTCCTCTCTGTCTCTGTCTCTCTTTCTCTCTTTCTATCTGTCTGTCTGTCTGTCTCTCTCTTTCTCTCTTTTTTTATGTCTGTATCTACCATTCTCTCTCTACTACCCCCCCCCACCCGCCCCGTACACATCTCTCATAAAAATTTAACCCACTGATCTGCAATGACTAGTGCAATAAAAACGCCTTTACCGAGAAAACGTCCATGCTTTATCATCATCAGAATTTTGTATTGTAAACGATGCACACATTTTTTATTTTTTTTCTAAAATATCATCGCACTCAGGAAAATTACCTATGTGCACACCTTTTTTTCGTCCTATTTTCTACGCCACTTTAATGGCCAGAAAAGCTGGCACAATTTTTTACAATGCGATGAAGATGTCGATGAGGATGATAATCCTGATGCTGTGGAGTTCCATCTAGGATTGAGACTGCGTGACAAGGCTGTACTCTACGCTTACGATCATAGTATTCCCTGGCGTCAACCAGGCCCAAGAGATACAGACACCTGCGATGCTGGTCTGAAGATTTGAGCAACACCCGCAATGATGCATCCATGAAGTGGATGAAACTCAACTGTATGGTCCCAGTCTTCCTAATGAGCCCATAACTTTCCCAACTCTGGATAGGAGCTGGTTAAGGCTGAAAACTCCTACAGTGACTTCTGAAGGGACTGATCGGGATTCAAATCTACAACCTTCCAGTCGATAGTCCGTTGAGTTAACCACTATAACACGGCGACTAATCCATACTCGAAAATTAACTTTTGCTATGGATACCTCCAGTTCTAATCATCATCTCGACCTTTTTGCGTTGCTAGTAAACGTCCCCAGATTCTAAATCTCACTGCCATCTGTTCTCCAAAACTGTTTACTGCCCAAAACCTATGGTGGTTAAAAGTGAAATAAGTTGTTTGCTGTGATTGGTTTTTATTCCTTTGATTTACTTCTCTTGAAAATAATGATACAATGGAAAAATAAAAAATGAACTGAAACAGATGTAGATTGAGAGTCTGATTAGCAGGTGTTTTTATGTTTACCTTTTTGTCAACGATTGATTTAAAACGCCATCAGTGTTTCTTTGGAACATGTTCGAAAATCGTGTACATTTTCGATGTTAATTAAATAAAAGAAAGCATGATAATAAACTTGACACGGACCAAACATAATTATCTTTGACTACGTGTCAGTCCATATATATGTTTGCTTTCCCATTGACCTTTGACCACCTTTTCCCCATTTTTGTTGATCCCAGTCCCTGCCTGATAGTTTGCATGTGCCCTATTATTTCTCTGACCATGATCTTTTCTATCGCTATGATCAGCGACTCCTGGGTTTTCCATTTCGTACAAGACCTTAGCTTGGCTGATATTGATCTCACCACCTTATCTCCGAGTTTTCAAACATGCTAAGAAGCCTGACATTTCCTGTCTTGTACTCCTTAACATTGGATTTTAGGGGTATCTTCAGCTTTGCCTGGCGACAATAGAGCGCAGCGTCAATGAGACTGGTGAGACACCAAGCCATTTCCTTGCGTATTTGTTGATTTTGGCCTTCAATGATTCCACTGTGCTAGTGCAGATATCGTATATCCACAGAAGCCAGAGGAGCGTTGGAATCAACGTGAACTGCAGGCACCATCCTTTGTATTTGCCAAGAAGGCCCAGCCGTCTCTTATCTGCAAACTTTCCTCTGCGGTTTGCTTGTTTTCCTTACCCCTTTATGTATCTTTCAGGGAGTCGTCATACCACCTTCTGAGGCTTTTCATTGGTTCTTTTGTCACTGTTGGAATAAACTGATTGGCGACAGTAAACATTATTGTTTCGTTTACATTACCTTTCCTTAGGAAGAGTCTTTGTGAACTTTTCAGTTTGATATTCATTCTAGATGAGGCAACGACTTTTGTCCAACTGCTTTAGGATCCCACGTTTCTCTTCTTTTGGGGAAAGCACTGTCGTGTTATCCATGGAGGCTTTTGAAAGGATTCTTTGATACCTGTCTTTGATGTTAGCTGGGCCTGGTCCTCCCTGTCAAGATGATCTTCACTGCTACACGAACATTATTGGAGAAATTGTACAGCTAATGGTTATGCCTACTTCCAAACTGATCCAATCAGTTGTGCATTTGTTTGTGGAGAACCACAATGAGAAGCCATAGAAATACTTCTTCAGCATTTCTTGGATCTTCTTTGCAACATGATACATCTCCAGGGCCAGTTGAATTGTCTTGCGTGGGACTGATCCATACATATTTGCAAGATCGAGCCACACCATGTCGAGGTCTTTCTTCTCTGTTTTAGCTCTTTGGATTGCTTCCCAAATCATCTGGGCATGCTCTACACAGCCTGAAACTCCTGGGATGCCTCCTTTTGGGACTGACAAATCCAGGTACTCGTTTACCATGAGGTATTTGGCCCCCCTTGCTGCCACGACGGATAAGATGATTTTCCGTTCGACGTTCAGAACTGATATTGGCCTAATCATTTATGTTTGAAAAATGTTCTTCCTTTTTTCTGTCAGGCCAACTTCATTTGGCAGATTTTTACAGGTTTCTTCAACGTCTGAAATAACTTCCACCTTGACACTTTCTTTAGTAATTTTCTTCATTTTATCATATTTTCTCATTATGCTTTATGACAGGAACTTGATTTCACGTTTCTCAGTGTGTGCACCATAACAACAATTATGTGATCAGTGTCAATGACGTAATTTGGGATTGCTCTTGCATCTTTAATTGTGACCCAAGTTCTTTTCCTTGCGAGAATGAAATTAATCTGGGAAGCTTGTATCAAGTCATTCTACCTGTATCACGCTTTTAAGGACTGATTTGTGTTTGAAGAAGATATTGGTATACAGATTTCATGCTCAGCTCATGAGTGAAGCAGCATGTTGCCATTACACTCACTCTCCTAATCCTGAAAAGGGCCTAAATGTCCATACCATGGTTCTCTCTTACCTCCTACCATTCCGTTAAAATCGCCCATTACACCAAGTTTTTCGCTGTTGTTTTGGTCCTATCTATGTAGGTGCTTAGCTCTTCGTAAAACTGTAGTCTACCTTCTCCTGTGTAGCTATCATTACATGGGGTATGTCCTTCAAAGTAGACAATGGAGGAATTTCCTTCAATTATCTTCGTGGACAGGATCCTCTCTGATTTATATTTGCTTGTATGTGTTGCTTTTTTCCTTCACATCACTCTGTCCAGTTATTTCTTTTTGTCTTATTCATGAATTGTACTATTTCTGTTTCCTTGTCATCCAGTCCACTCACTTTCCACATGCCAATTTTGATCATTGTTATGTCTCGTTGTCCTTTTGGATTTCCAGGTCGGTTTTCTGTTTGCTTTGTACTTTTGATATATCTCCTTTGTTTCTTTTAGCATTTGACATCCACTACCGACTTGCTGGGCCTGTCATAGGTTCACCAAAGCCCTGTTAGCCAGGACGTTTCATGGTGACCTGGGTCAGCCTTCACTTTAGAGTAGCACCAAAGTAACACAAAGCCACACCGTACTTCACTAGACCCAGCAATCCCATACATACCCCATTAACATCTCCCAAGACGAGGATCAGGGATTGTTGAACTTTAGGAGGTTTTTGTAGGTATTCAATCACTACGAACCCAAAACTGACCAAATCATATTTTTTTCACCTATCAATGAGAGTTGTGTCACTTTTCACTGATTATATGACTGACACAGTCACAGAAAAATGTATTTGGTCTATTTGAAGTTTAATACCATGTTCCCTTATTTAACATCGAAAATGTACCTGATTTAAATAAAAAAAAAGGTTCTTAAGAAATAGTAGTGGTATTTAAATCAACTGTTGACAAAAAGAAAACATATAAACTCTGCCAAACAGATTCAGATCAATCAACATCTGTTTACTTCCTTTATTTTTTTCCATTGTGTTATCAATTTCAAGAGAAGTAAAGCAGAGGAATAAAAACCAAGCACAGCAATCTAAAGTAATTTCACTTTTGATGACCAGAGGTTTTGGACAATTAACAGTTAGTGTTGGAAAACAGATGGCAGTGAGATTTAGAATATGGGGACGTTTAATAGCAAAGCCAAAAACCGAGATGATGATTAGAACTGGAGGTGTTTATAGGAATAGAAATTTTTATATATTGGTTTTAATACAGAATTATGATGGCAATCAAGCGTGGAAGTTTTTTTGGTAAAGACACTTCTCGTGCACCAATCATTGTAAATTAGAAAATTCGTTGGCTTATTTTGATTGAGAGACGAGGGTGGGGGAAAGCAGACCAAGAGAGACAGACAGACAGACAGACAGACAAACAAACAGAGAGAAAGAAACAGACAGAGAGAGGGATACAGAGGGACAGAGAGAGGGGAGAGAGAGAGAGAGAGAGAGAGAGAGAGAGAGAAAGAGAGAGATGGACAGACAGATGGACAGACAGAAACAGAGATGGAGACAGAGACAGAAAGATCGGAAAAGACACGGACAGTGTCAGTGAATCTGAAAGAAATCTAAACAAGTCAAGCAAGGACAAATGGAAGTTTCTGTTTTCAAAAAAAAAACATCGTCAGGACTATACAAAGAACAATAAAAACAATTAATTCACAAACAGTAAACAACACGACCCATGTTCCCACAAGCCACCACATATTGACTTTGACATCTATTTCGTTCGATGCAATTTTAGTGTCTGTCCCAAATTATCATTTCCCAGTTTATTGTTTTGCAATTCCACACAATTAGTTTTCACGTTATGATATGTGCTTCTGCTTCGTTTCGCACAGTAAACGAAATCAACAATAAAAATACACAACGCACAAAACAAAACAGTTATAAATCAGATACATATACATACAAAAATAAAATAAAGGTTATGAGCCATGAAAGAGGGAGAAGGGGAATGAATGAGATGGACACAAAGAGAGAGAGAGAGAGAGAGAGAGAGAGAGAGAGAGAAGAGAGAGACAGACAGACAGACACAGACACAGACACAAGGACAGAGAAAGAGGTAAGGGAGAGAGAATGTAATATATAATATATATATATATATATATATATATTATATATGCAGAGAGAGACAGAGATAGAGACAAAGAGAGACAGATAAAAACAGAAACAAAGACAGAGGGACAGAGACAAACAGAGACACACAGAGAGACAGAGAGAAAGAGAGCAACAGAGAGAGAGAGAGAGAGAGAGAGAGATAGATAGATAGATAGAGAGAGAGACAGAGACAGACAGACAGACAGACAGAGACAGAACAGAGAGTACAAAGCTGCATGCGAAACTGAAGCTCAGTTTTGCTGTAAAGTAGATCCAAATCCTCCATCTGATACTATAGCTCCCAGATATTTAAAGCTATGGTCGGTCGCAAGTTTCTTGTTGTCTATGGTAATGTCAGTGCTGATGCCATTGGTATTATTTATCATCAACTCGGTTTTCTCTGCACTGATCTGCATGCCATATGTGTGGAGGCCTCATCAAGATGTTTTATCAAGCTGACCAGCTCTTGCTCTTGCCCTGCTAGTCCGTCAATGTCGTCAGCAAAACGGAAGTTTGTGATTGTTCTACCTCCGATGCTGACTGTTCCCTCGTGGTCTTCAAGTGCGTCAGCCATTATTCTCTCTAAGAAGATGTTAAAGAGAGTGAGGGAGAGCAGGCATCCTTGGCGTACACCAACTGTGGTTCGGAACCATTCTCCTATGCTGTTGTCATGGTAGACTGCACTGATCGCCTTTTCGTAGAGGCATTCTATGGTTCTGATCAGGTTGGCATTGATGATGTACAGCCTCATGGTTGCCCACAAGGCTGCGTGCATAACTCTGTCAAATGCCTTCTTGAAGTCCATGAAGACGTGGTAAAGACCTTGCTGGTGTTGCAGGTATTTCTCACAGAGGAATCTGAGATTGAAAATTTGCTCTGTGGTACTTCTTCCTGGTCTGAAACCTGCCTGCTCTTCTTTTATTATCTCCTCAGCTTGTGGCTTTAGTCTACTCAGAAGGAATTTTAGCATAACCTTACTTGGATGGCTGATCAGGCTGATGGTACGGTAGTTTTGGCATAGTTGTAGGTTGCCTTTCTTCAGGAGAGTGATGATCAGGGACTGGGTCCAAGGTGTTGGCCACTCACCCGTCCACCAGATCTTATTGCATATGATGAGTAATATATCTATCATGGCCTCTCCTCCTGCCTGGACCAGTTCTGAGGGAATGTTGTCCACTCCTGCCGACTTGCCTTTCTTCGATGATTTTATTGCAGCTTCAATTTCTTCTCACACGATGGGGTAGCTGGCATTGTTGGATGGTGGAGGAATGTCTAGCACCTCGGGATCTCCTGTTGTTGTGTGTTATAATTTGGAGCAGTACTCTGTCCACCTCTTCAGATTATCTTGATCTTCTGTGAGACATTTCCCTACTTTGTTCTGTATGGTAGTGGTTCTGCCTTGTTTTGAGCTTGTTAATACTTTCCAGGATTGCCCAGACCACAGCTGCAATGACCAAGCTAACAGTCATCTGGAACGACAAGAATATCGCTATCGGCTCCAAGATCAGACTGATGCGTTCCCTAGTCATGTCAGTATTTTTGTATGCATGCGAAACTTGGACCAAAACAGCAGACATTGAAAGAAGGATACAGGCAATGGAGATGAGATGCTTCCGCAAACTCCTTGGTATCTCATACAAAGATCATATAACCAATAAGGAAGTGGAAACCCGAATCGAAAACGCCATTGGGCCGTATGAAGACCTCCTGACTTCAGTGATAAGATGCAAACTGAGGTGGTACGGGCATGTCACACGATCATCTGGACTGGCCAAGACCGTCTTGCAGGGAACAGTACAGGGAGGGAGACGAAGAGGCAGACAGAAAAAGATGGGAAAACAATATCAGAGAGTAGACTGGCCTTGAATGGAACATCATTCTGCGGAAAGCTGAGGACCATGAGGAGTGGAGGAAGTTGGTTGTAAAATCTTCAGTGGTGCCCCAACAGTCAACCAGACTATGGGACTGATGATGATGATGATGATGAGATCCAAATGGATTTGTATACATTCACAATAGAGGTTCTAACATTTCTGTAGTGATATCTTTTTTCAATCTGCAAAGAAACAGCCTTTGTCGAAAACCATCACATCACTTTTCAGCATAGTTTCCTTTAATTCAAGTTTCCCTTTTGCGCTATAGAGGTTGTTCAACTGAGTCCCCAGACAGTCTCAGAGATCAAAGCAATATCATCTGCAAAGAGAATGACAAATATTTGTGCTGAATGTGCTGGAGAATTCACGCCATGTCTATTATGATTGCTTAAATACAACACTAATTCATTGATAAAAAGAGAGAGCAACGCAGGGTTGCATGTGTCACCTTACTTCACACCTTGAGTACTATAAATTCGTGTACCATCTGATCTGGTCCTGCAGCTTTTTTTGTTTTTCAGTCTTCTTATAGCAGCTTACAGCAACAACAATTTCCTGTTTCAAAACGGGTCATCTAGTTTCAGATGCATTTGCAAAGATATGATCAAGAAATGTTTCTGAAGTTGATGTAATTCTAGTTGGTATTCTTATAAGCTGGACAAATCTGGAGAGATTTAAAGTTTATTACCAGGACTTATATAGTTCTAATATGCTTTCTGGAGTAAGTGCTATTCTTGTCTGTTCTCTAAAGAAGGAAATACAGGAGAGAGAGAGAGAGAGAGAGAGAGAGAGAGAGAGAGAGAGACAGACAGACAGACAGACAGACAGACAGACAGACAGCGCAGGCAGCACGCAGACAGTCAGTCAGACAGACAGACAGACAGACAGACTGGGAGAAATGTAAGAGTTAGTGGGGAAGCCACAACAGACACATGTGTCCAGGGTTAGGAAGCACAACCAATTTAGGACAGCTCCAGTCCCTGAAAAGACTCCTGACCAGTACAGTCTACACCTTTAAGTATTGGCAGACTTACTGTTAGGAGCTTTCCCCGTTTTTTCTTCATGTGGGATGTTCTGATTAATTCGGAGTCTTTGTTGCTTGTTGTTGATTTCCATTGGTACAAGTGACGTGATTGATAGAAGCTAAATAGAAAGATAGAAAGAGACAGAGAGAGACAGAGAAAATAGAGTGAGAGAGAGAGAGACAGAGAAAGGCAGAGAGAGAGAGACAGAGACAAAGAGAGAGACTGAGACAGAGAGAGAGAGACAGAAAAGAAAGAGAAAGAGAAACAGAGGGAGACAAAGAAAGACAGAATGAGACAGAGAGAGAGACAGAGAGGGACAGAGAAAGAGAGACAGAGAGACAGAGAGACAGGGAGACAGAAAGATAGAGAGACAAAGAAACAAAGAGACAAAGACAGAGTTAGAAAGTCATAGAGACAAAGACAGAGGTACAAAGAGACATGCAAAACTGTAACTGAATTTTGTAGTAAAGTAGATTCGAATGAATGTGCATCCATTCACAACACAGATTCTAACATATCGACTTAGTGATAACTTTTACAATCTGCTAAGAAATAGTCTTTGTCGAAAAACAATTACATCACTTTTCTGCATAGTTATCTTTAATTCAAGAGAGCAAAGAAATATCATCTGCAAAGAGCACGACACATTTTTGTTCTAAATGTGCTGGAGAATTCAGGCCGTGTATGTTGTGATTGCTTATATATAACGCTAGCTCATTGAATAAAAGAGAGAACAACGCCTGGATTCATGTGTCACCTTACTTTACACCTTGAGTACTACAAATACAATCATTAATTTATCCTCGTTTCGAAGCCTAATCTTAACCTCTTTTTTATGCTCTAAATACAGCGAAATAACTTATCCTTGATCGTATTTTTTCCTGAGTATCAGCCATAATAATTTCTTGAAATGGAATCAAATGTATCTTTTCAAAGTCAATGAACGCTACGTATAGCTTGCTATTTGATGCAAATTGCTTTGAAATAGCTGCTTTTGTGCCATTAAGGCTGTTTTCTTGTGTAATGCAAGCAAGACAGATTCTTTCCACCTTTTAGATATTACATGTATACCTTTATCAAATAAGTTATTGAATAATTTTGTCAAAAACTGAACTGTTATATCGCTAGAATACTTGAAGAATTCGTGTATCATTTGATCTGGTCCTGAAGCTTTGTTGTTTTTCAGTTTGCTTACAGCAACTTACAGCAACAAGAATTTCCTCTTTCAAAATAGGTCATCTAGTTTCAGATGCACCTGCAAAGACATGATCAAGTAATGTTTCTGAAGTCAGTGTTATTCTAAATGATTCACTTACAAACTGGACAATATACAGAGATTTAAAGTTGATTATCAAGACTTCTGTGGTTCTAATAGGTTTCCCGAAATAAGTGCTTTTCATGTTTGTTTTCTAAAGAAAGAGATACAGGGAGAAAGAGAGAGAAAGAGAAATAGAGAAAGAGAGGGGGATAGAGACAGAGACAGACAGACAGACAGACAGACAGACAGATAGACAGACAAAGAGACAGGCAAAGGGACAAACAAACAGATGGATAAACTGAAAGAAGCAGTAAATTTAGTTGAGAAAGCAACAACAGACATAATTATGTGTCCAGGGTTGGGAAGAACAACTAGTTTAGAGGAGTTCAGTTCCTGGGAAAGACTCCTGACCAGTACAGTCTACACCTTTAAGTAATAGCAGACTTACCGATTGGAAGCTTTTCCCGTTCTTTCTTTATGTTGATGCTTTGATCAGTTCGGAGTCTGTGTTGCTTGTTGTTGATTTCCATTGGTACAAGTGACGGTGAGTGATAGAAGCTAAATAGAAGAGGGGAGAAAAGAGAGAGAGAGAGAGAGAAAGAGAGAGAGAGAGAGAGAGAGAGAGAGAGAGAGAGAGAGAGAAAGAAGCAGAAACAGAGAGACAGAGAGATATATATATACATATACATAACTGCACAATAACTTACCCTTGATCCCATTTTTTTTCTGAGTAGTGGCCATAATTAATTTATTGAGATGGAATCAAATATTTTTTCAAAGTCAATGAATGCCACATATACATGTAGCTTGCGATTTGATGCAAATGGCTTTAGAAGAGCTGATAGCAAACCATATGGTAAATTGTGGAATAGTTCTTAAAGCCTGTTTGGTGTTTATCTTTTATGTTGGTCAACTCGATCAATTCTTGTAATCTGCTATTAATAACAGAATTATATAATCTGCTGTTGATGACAGACAAGAATATACCCCTGTAGTCATTTGTGTCATTAGCGTCTCCATTGTTGTATATTGCAAGCAAGACAGATTCGTTCCAGCTGTTAGGATATTTACCTCTATCAAACAAGTTACTGAGTAACTTTGGTAAAAAATATCTGTACATTTAAGTCATTAGAATATTCGAAGAATTCACGTATCATTTGATCTGGTCCTGTTTTTCAGTTTCGTTTTAGCAATTGATAGCAACAAGAATTTCATCTTTCAAACTGGATCATCTAGTGTCAGATGCACTTGCACATATATGATGAAGAAGTGTTTCTGAAGACAATGTTATTCCAGTCGGTTCTGTTAAAAGCTGAAAAGGCCCGAAGAGACTTAACTCTTTCAGCCCTGTCTTTTTTACAAGAGAAATGCACTCCCAGCCTGGGGGGGGGGGGGGGTTGGGGGGAACTGTACAGTCAATGGGTACTCCAATAAAACATCTATATCTCAAAAACTACTTGATAAAAATTCATTGAACTTTTGTATGCTTGCTGACATATAAATGTTCTCTTTCATATATAACTTTCAGATCATTTGATGTTTTTAGTCTTAGTTAAAATTTTATGAAAATTTACAAAAAAATTACATAAAAATCTGATTTTTATCATTTATTTATATTTACAATTAAAGAGGCACACCAAAATCACAATGCATAGATGTCACGCCAGCAGGCAGCAAAAGTGTGTGTTGTGTTTTACAGTGATTTTATCGTGGTTCTATTTGATTTTATGCATTGAATTTTGTATCAGTTTGTTCCTTTTAAATCCCGACATACGGTGATGTAAATATTTTTTACAAATTTTTGAATATTTTACCAGATAATCTGATTTTAAAATTTTTATACCTACTTTTCATCATTTTAATTCAGCCAATCAAGTCGGACATTTTATCTGTGAACTGTGTTTACATTTTAGCCTACTGTGTTCGCCCAACGCTACAGTTCCCAAACCTTTGTGTTCTCTGGTTTTAAGTGTTGTGAACTGACCAACCCACATACCAACCTGCAAACATCATCCTCTCCTTACTGGCTCGCAATTATGGACCCGTCCTTTATAAAACAAATTGGACTGACACTTTTTAAACACAGCAAGTGCTACCTCGGTGAAGACGTCTACCAGCGCATACGAACACTGAGGCTGTGTCGTAAGCCCCGCACTGCGCGATCCTGTCGTGCTGGACGTCTCCACCGTTTTGGCAAAACCTGCCTCCTGCTGTACCAGTCCGACACCTGCTTCTTCGTCTCCTCCACTGCCCCTGCCCTCGACCTTGCTGCTGCAGACTTCGTCTCCTCCTCTGCCATCTTCGCCTTCGCCTTCTGTCCTGATGGTGCCGCCTTCACCTTCTCTCCCGCTGGTGCCGCCTTCACCTTCTCTCCCGTCGGTGCCGCCTTCATCTTCTGTCCCCCGATGCCGCCTTCATCTTCTGTCCCGCTGGCGCTGCCCTCATCTTCTGTCCCGCTGGTGCCACCTTTGTCTTCTGTCCCACTGGTGCCGCCTTCATCTTGTCCTGCAGGTGCCGCCTTCATCTTCTGTCCCGTCATTGCTGCCTTCATCTTCTGCCCTGCTGGTGTGCCTTCACCTATGTCCCGTCGGTGCTGCCTTCATCTCCACCTCGGCCACCACCATGTGACTCTGATAAACTAAGACTATGCCTTTTTAACGCTCAGTCAACATGCACAGATGGCAAAGCCGATGTCATTGCTGACTTTATCGCAGATGAGCATGTTGACATTGCTTTTATCACCGAAACATGGCTTAACCCCCTTGGTCATGAACCTATACATGTGAGTCTCACTCCGAGTGGTTACAGGCTTGTTTCTTTCCATCGCTCATCCCGAGGTGGTGGTATCGCCATTACTATACAACGACTCACTCCATTCCCGCCTATCTTTCTCGCAGTCTCTGCCTTTCTCCCATCCTTCTTTCGAGCACGTTGAAGTATCCTTCCAATCCACCCCTCACCCCATCACCTTCTCCTGTGTCTATCGACCTCCACCTAGCTCTGCCAACAAGCTCACCACATCCATGTTTCTCTCTGACTTTGACCAACTACTTGACTACTACTGCCTCTTACCTGGAAATCTCATCATTCTAAGTGACATCAATGTCCACTATGACAACACTCACCATTATGACACAAGACATATCATCAACTCTCTGTCCAATCACAATATGACTCAACACATTTCTGAACCAACCCATCATAAAGGTCACATTCTTGACTGGATCATTTCTCGTGATCACCACAATTCAGCTACTGACAACTGCTTAGTTCTTTCTGCCCGTCTAACTTCAGCCCTTCCATCTGACCACTCTGCAATTCTCTGTTCTCTTGACATTTCTCCTCCTTCCCGTACCACGCACACAGTGACTTGACGCAATCTCAAATCTATCGACCTCTCCACATTTTCATCTGATGACTCCCGTCTCCTTTCTGAAAAGTCACATAACCTTGCCGATGAATTCTATACTACTCTCCACCATCTTCTGGACACTCATGCTCCAGTCACAACCCATCTTTTACCTGACTGCCCCCCTACCCCCTGGCTCACTCATGAGATTGCCTGTGCAAAACGTGCCCGCCGCAGAGCAGAGCGCCGCTGGCGCAAATCCAAACTCACTGTACATAGGCAACTTTTCCAAGCCTCTAAAACAAAAGTATCCACCCTCATTGCATCTAACAAGCTATTTCCAAACCAAAATCCTGAATGCCTCCTCTTCAAAAGAACTCTTTACAACCATGAATCATCTCCTTGGCACACGAAAAGATTTACCTCTCCCAATAAAACACACAAATGAAGAACTCCCATCTGTATTCTCCAAGTATTTCACCACCAAAATACAAACTCTTCGTGACAGGCTTGACAGGACACCCTGTCAACCATGCCCACCTGACCCTTCCTTCTCTGGCACACCTCTTACTACTTTTACCCCAGTCTCACAGGAAGAAATTCTCAACACAATCAGATCCATGTCGTTCAAAACCTGCGAACTGGATCCTCTTCCAGGTTCTATCTACTCTGACTCTCCCTACTCTCCTCCCATTCTTCACTGACATCATCAACACTTCTCTTCAAACTGGAACTGTCCCAGATTCTTTCTATTGTTCATCCTCTCCTCAAGAAATACAATTTAGACCCAAATGAACTGAAAAATTACTGGCCTATCTCTAATCTCTCTTTCTTGTCAAAACTCCTTGAAAACGTTGTCCTCAACCAGCTGAACTCTCACCTGTCGGTCAACAATCCCCTCTATCCTTTCCAGTCAGCCTACCGCCAGTGCTATAGCACTGAAACTGCCCTGCTGCTACACATTCTCAACAATCTCCTCCTTGCAACTGATACTGGCAAAGTCTCTCTCCTACACTTCTTGATCTGTCTGCAGCCTTTGATGCCATTGATCATGGTGTTCTCCTGTCTAGACTTCATCATACATTTGGCATCTCTGACATTGCTCTCTCCTGGTTCACTTCATATATATCAAACAGAAAACAAACTGTTCTCATCAATGGCACTTACTCTCAACCTGCATACCTGACCTGTGGTGTTCCACAAGGATCTGTCCTTGGCCCTGTTCTTTTCACTCTTTACACCTCCCCCCTGTCCACCATCATCAACTCCCTCTATAAAACATCACTTCTATGCTGATGACACCCAACTTCAAGACAGTGACTCACCTGACAATATACAGCGCCTCTTGACTCGCACCACTGAGTGTTACTCAGACATTGAGAACAGAACTGGATGACATACAATAAACTTCAGCTTAACAATGACAAGACAGAAGCTATCCTCATTGGCACCCATCAGAAACTTTCTCAGTTGATTCCTCTTTCTCTCCCATTATGTAACGCATCAGTCCCAATTTCTGATTCAGCTAAAACCCTTGGTGTCTGCATTGACTCTACCCTCTCCATGAACAACTTTGTTTCTCAACTGCCAGATCTTGCTACTATCACCCACATCGTATAAGCCTGATCAGGAAGTATCTCTCTGTGGAAACAACTGCAAAACTCGTTCTCTCCTTCATAATGTCTCGCATTGACTATTGCAATTCACTCCTGTCTGATCTTCCTGCCTCCACCGTTCACATCTACAGCGCATTCAAAACAATGCTGCACGCCTTGTACTCAAAAAGAAAAAAGCTGACCACATATGTCCTCTCCTGGCACAACTTCACTGGCTCATTGTATCAAAGCGTATACAGTACAAACTAGACACCATGTGCTACAAAAGCCTCAATAATGCAGCCCCCGATTACCTGTCAAGCCTACTTGAGATCTATGTTCCCTCACGTATCCTCCGCTCTGCCTCCGATCCTCTGACTTTTCGCTTTCCACGCACTAAGCTCAATACCTATGGTCCACGGCCTTCTCTGTTTCTGGTCCACTCTCCTGGAACAAACTTCCTCTCTCAGTCCATCAGCAACCTACTTTTGTCTCCTTCAAGTCCGCTCTCAAAACTCACCTTTTCTCCTCTGCATAAAATCCAGACCTCACTCAATCCCCTCTGCAGCCTGCCTCCACTCGGAGGGGAATCACATTGTAATATATAATTGTATATAATATGCTCTCTATAATTCTCCCCATTTATAGCTGTGTGCATGTGTGTGTGTGTGTGTGTGTGTGTGTGTGTGTGTGCGTGCGTGCGTGCGTGTGTGTGCGTGCGTGCGTGTGTGTCTGTTTCAGTGCTTAGATTTGATTTTATCAAGATTTTGCGCTATATAAATATTGTAATTATTATTATTATTAATGCAAAAAAGTGAACACTTAAGGAGAGACTACAAAATGGGTATTATTACTTTGAAATTGTGTTCAATCCCATAATATCCACAATGTCCCTATCATGACTTGATGATGGTGGTGGTGGTGGTAGTGGGGCCTGAGATCGCTCCAACATACTGTGCGGCAAGATAGTGACAGCAGGAGCCTTCATTCTTATCACTATTACAGTCGCTTTCTTGCCATACAGTATGTCGGAGAATTCTAGAAGCATCAATATGAACACGCCCACTTGATGTTGATGGCTGATTTTCCACCTCCATTTCATCAATTTCGTCAATTTTCGGTCGTTGCGATGGCTCTTTGTCGAGTAAAGTGCCGATCGACGAAGATACACTCGATTCAGAGGCCGTTTCTTCTGTTTCAGGCTCAAAATCACTGCCTTTATCGAGGAGGATTTCATCCAAAACTTGTTGCACTATGTAGTGAGCATGTTTAATCATCTTGACGTCAAAAAAACAACAACAAAAAACTGCATGAAATTGCTTCAAAATGACTTGGCGGACTCTTCGAAGTTATCAGAAGGGAAGAGTGACGGAGTAACGTCCCTTCCGTAATGAATATTCATACAAATGAAACCGAAAGTGAGTCGGGCGCAGGAGCTGAGAGCCGATCAGTCACACCCGACAATTTGTCGGGCACAGGGCTGAAAGAGTAAAGGTTGAATACAAGGATATCTTTTGTTCTGATAGGTTTCATTAAGTAAGTACTATTACTATTTGCTCTCTAAGGAGAGAAAGAAAAGAGAGAGAGAGAGGCAGACAGGCAGACAGACAGACACAGAAACAGAGAGAAAGACAAGAGAGACAGACAGACAGACAGAGAGAGAGAGATAAAGAGAGACAGACAGACAGAGAGACAGACAGACAAAGACAGAGAGAGAGAGACGACAAAGAGAACAAATAGAAAGACAGAGAGGGGGGCACAGACAGAGGAGAGACAGACAGACAGACAGACACAGACTGAGAGAAACAGAGAGAGAGAGAGAGACAGAGACAGAAAGAGCGAGAGAAAGATAAAAAGAGAGAAGAAAGAGCGAGAGAAAGATAAAGAGAGAGAAGAAAGAGAGAAGAGACAGAGAATACAGAGAGAGAGAGAGAGAGCGAGAGAGACAGAGAGAGGGGGAGAGAGAGAGATAGAGAGAGAGAGACAAACAGATAAACAGACAGATCGAGACAGGAAGAAATAGTAGAGATAGTACAACCAATTTAGCCCAGTGCCAGTCCCTCAGAACGACTACTGACCTGTACAGTCTAAACCTTTAAGTATTAGCAGACTTACTGATGAGTTTTTTTCCTTTTCTTTCTTCTTGTGGATGCTGTGATCGATTTGCAGTCTTTGTTGCTTATTGTTGATTTCCATTAGTACAAGAGACGGTGATCGATAGGTGGTAAATAGAAAGAGAGGAAGAGGAGAGAGAGAGAGAGAGAGAGAGAGAGAATGACACAGGGGTTGGGGTGTAGGAGTGATAGGTAAAGAAAGGTAAATAATGAAATAGCAATAAGTGTGCGTATCTGAATGTGGTGTGTATATATATATATGTGTGTGTGTGTGTGTGTGTGTGTGTGTGTGTGTGTGTGTGTGTGTGTGTGGTGTCTGTGTGTGTCTGTGTGTGTGTGTGTGGTGTTTGTGTGTGTGTGTGTGTGTGTTGTGTGTGTGTGTGTGTGTGTGTGTGTGTGTGTGTGTGTGTGTGTGTGTGGCGCGCCTCTGTGTGTGTGTTTCTGTGTCGCCTGTATATGTGCGCCTATATGTCTCTTTATGTCTGCGTGAGAGGGTGAGAGAGACAGAGTGTATTTGCGCGTGTGTATCTGAATGGGCGTGTGCAGACAGACAAACTAGCATACTGTGTACACAAACGGCTCTTTGTGCGATAAGGTAATATATCTTTTAATTTGTGTCCTAATGGGAGCTTTTTCCGTAGCTTGAGTTGCACCAAATCAATAATTGAACAAACTAAAGATATAAAAATTGAGTCTTTAACACATTGTTTCTCCTGAGCTATGCATGCTTTGTTGTATCTTAATAACTAGCTCCTGTACTTGTGAATTTCTTTAGAGCTGTATACACTGTTACGCTCAGTAGCACCTTCTTTATACAATTTATTGTGTCGTGGGTTTTGTATGATATCGATCTTTACCAGGATAGCTATGCCTCTGAAAAGAACGATTCTGCATACGTTTGTGTAAAGTTGGCATGCTTTGCTCTAATTCTAATTCTATCTATCTATGTATCTATTTATGTATGTATGTATGTATGTATGTATGTATGTATGTATGTATGTATGTATGTATGTATGTATGTATGTATCTGTCTAACTATCTATCTATCTATCTATCTATCTTCTATCTATCTATCTATCTACCTATCTATCTATCTATCTGTCTGTCTATCTATCTATCTATCTATGCATCTATGTATCTATGTATCTATCTGTCTAACTATATATATATATATCTATCTATCTGTCTATATATAACGATCTATGTGCATATGTGACCTCCCACCACGAAATCAGTCTTACCTAGCATTTTGGGCATTTTGAGATATACATATCACTGGAAAGTGTACATTCTGCTGATTATTTTGGTACTTGAATAAAGCTGTACTCAAAAAAAAAATGTAGAAGTTATGTATGTTTAAAGTCATTAAGCTGTCTGACGGCCATTTTGAGAAAACGGCCTTTAAAGTTTTTGTGTGCGCTCCTACACATTTTCCTTAATTTTCTTTATTTGGTGGCTTTGACCGGTTTGTTTGTAATTTTACCTGTCATTATCTGAAAGGTGCACGAAAGAGCTTTCCATCAGTATATTACATGTGCGGGTACTGTACAGGTTACGGTTCATAATAAGAGAAAAAATAGATACTTTTGGTAGGATATTGCGTTCTTTGCTGTCCATGGAACTCTCAACATTCTTTTTAGAAACCACATCTCGGCTGTCTCAATCTTGTTTTGGCTTTGCTTGTTGACCGTACAACAGTATTGGTTCTATATAACATTCAAGAACTCTCTTCCTGACGTTGATTGATAGGCGTTTGTTGGTAAGAATGCTTCTTATACCCTTGAATGCTGTTTTTGACTTGACTGATTCTGCTGGCTATTTCTGATGGGCATCTGCAGTCTGGTGAGATGATTGTCCCAGATATTTAAATTCATCAACCTGTCTCAAGGTTTTACCGTTTGCTATTATTTTGCATGAGTGGATTTCATGGTTTGTACTAATTACCATGACTTCAGCTCCAACCCTTTTCTTTTGCTTTCTGTTTCTATTATATTCACAAGGTTTTGTAGGTCTCTTTCATTTTCTGCAATTAGCACTGGTGTTATCTGCGTATCGAATGTTGTTTATCATTTTTCCTCCAACATTCAATCCAGGGCATTCTTCTAAGTATCTCATGATGTTTTTGCTGTAAAGTGAAAAAAGATCTGATGACAAAACACGACCTTGGCTAACCTCTTTTTATAGTTTGGAAAGACCTTATATCGTTTTCTATTCTCATTGCAGCTTTTTGTTCCCAACACATATTTCTGATTATTCGTAGATCTTTTCCATCAATATTGAGTCTTTCTAGTCAGTTGATCAGTTCTTCCTGGCTTACCCGATCGAAACCCTAGGTATAATCAACAAATGAACTCGATTGACCTCTCTATGATAGGTCTTATGATGAATATGGTTAATAATAGTTCCTTTCACTACACTGTTCTTCTGCTATTTTTCTTTTGATTCTATTCATGATTTTCTCAATAGGATTTCTATTGCATGACTCATCAAGCTGGTTGTGCGATGGAGTCTACATTCTATAGCCCCTGTTTTCTTTGGAACAGCAGTGAAAATTGATTTTGACATACCTTTGGGATTTTTCCAGGATCATAAATTTCATTTGCGAGGACTGTTATTTTTACAACCAAATTCTTCCAGGGGCATTCAATCATCTCTGTAGTAATGTTGTCTGTGGCTTTTCCTGGTTTCATCGTTTTTCAATGCTGCTCTAACTTCATCTTTCATTGTGTGTGGTCCTTCAACGTTCTTTCTTATAATGTATTCTTCGTTTCTGTCATCTTCAAAAAGGTCTTAAATGTACTCTCCCCATCTGTCTAATATTTTGCCTTTTTCGATGATAAGCGTACCGTCTTTCGATTTTAAGCAACCAGTTGATGTACATAGTTTTTCCTGTGGAAATTTCTTCAATTCTTCCGTGCATACCCTGAGGATCTGTTTTGTGTTGATCTTCTATTTATTTGCACTTTGTTTTCAACAAAGCTTCCTTTGCTTATATTTTTGTTCACCTATATCCTGATTTCTTTGTGTCTTTATCCAGTTCTAATTTGGTTTTCTATCTACTTTAGGGATTTCTTCATAAGCTTCATTTATCGAGTTTCTCAACTTTCTCCGTTGTTCCTCACTGTAACTAATGTGTTCGAGAGCACTAAATTTGTTTTGAACAATTACGTTAACTTTTTTTAAGTATCGCTTCATCAGTTTTAGAGTCCAATATTTAGTTTGATAGTTGCTTTATTTTCTGTTTCCTTTTCCTTAATATCAGCCTAAATCTTCCCATTACAGGATTGTGATTACTGTTGCAGTCTGTGCCTGGTAGTGAAAACTGTGACTGACCTACTTATATGCAACTCACATATCATGTCATCATCATCATTGTTCCTTAAACTACAAGCAATGAATCACACTACGACTTCCAGTCTTTACAGCTTGATAAAGAAATGTAAGAGATCAACTGAGGAAATGGCAAGTTTGAATTACGCTCCACATTCTTGACAAAATGTATCCATTGATTTAAGAGATGATGGAGCTGTGCTTACTTCATTGCCATTATAGTCTCTTGAAGAATACCGTGATGAAGAAATAAGCTTCTGGCAACTAAAAGAAATATGTTTTCTTTTTTTTAACTTTGCTTGTATGGCAAGATGATCTCTCTCTCTCTCTCTCTCTCTCTCTCTCTCTCTCTCTGTTTCTCTTTCTCTCTCTCTCTCTTCTCTTCTCTCTCTCTCTCTCTCTCTCTCTCTCTCTCTCTCTCTCTCTCTCTTCTGCTCTTCTGTTCTGTCTGTCTGTCTGTCTGTCTCTGTCTCTCTCTCTATATATATATTTCTTTGTACATGTATGTGCTTGTTAGGCATGTGAAAAAGCGTTTGTTATTATCAGATCAACATGAAAACAAACAAACAAACAAACTAAGCAAAACAAAATAGGAGGACTTACAGGGAAAGGAGAAACAGTCTTTTAAAATTAACTTTCGTTGTAATAAACGAAAGCAGTAGTAACAAACCTAATGATGAACCAAACAAGAAGTGTGGAAATACATGCATAGGACTATCAAATTTAATAAAGGAAAACGACCTACAGTACTGTGCAGTAAAATCATTGCAGTTTGCAGAGTCAAATCAGCACATTTCTATATTTAAAAAAATGTGTTATTACATGCAAGATTTCATGACGCATTTTCTGACAATTGAAAAAGATGATTAACTGGTAAATAAATATTCGGATGCATTTGATTATTTTTCTTTTACTGAATTAAATTTGAATTGAATTAAAGGACAACCTGCAAGGTTAAATGATTTACAGGTTTGATTGAACTGTTTTTGATCAAATTGCATAAATTATGTTGTGTTTTATTTTGTTTTCTAATATAAGTTTCCTTTCTTGTCGCAAAAGATGTACATTATTGTCTTCACTGTCTGGTTTAATCAGTGCAGCGTTTTTTAAGTATTCTACCAACCCAAACAGTACAATCACTTCAGAATGGCTGGCCTATCCGTGGCTGTATCATTCTCCTATCCTTACAAATACACACACACACACACACACACACCACACACACACACACACACACACACACACACACACACACACACACACGCACGCACGCACGCACGCACGCACGCACGCTTTCAACAGTTAATTTCTTCTAGAGAAATCAGACTCTGTAAAACAATCATACTTTCTGTTTATCATTGATATGAACTTTCATCACAAATTCTATGTTTTAAATAGCTATGCTTTGTTGTCAGTGGACATTCTGATTTTACATGAGAAAGACATTAAAGTCGAAAATTTGACCCCTCTACAACAAGGTGTTCGGCTGTTGTGCACAGTAAGAATACTTTCTGTTTAGGGAACATCATCAGTGGATTCGTTGCGCTGGGAATACGACTCTTTGAGGCTGCTGCATCTTCCGTTTAAAAACAAAAAGGGGGTGGGGGCATCCAGGAGAACTTGTATCTTTCTCCAGAGATACAGTCCATCAGCGCTGCCATGTCAAGTGTTCAAGAGGTGGCACCAAAGAGATTTGTTTTTCTGGGGAGTTCAGGTCATGCACGATTTCCATCTGTAATATGTGTATTCGTGTAAAATCTGAACTCGTTGGAGAGGAAGCATATTTTCGAAATCAAAATGAATAAAACACACACTTAGGACTGAGTTCTCAAAACATTATTTTCCTCTTGACTCGTGACAAAAAAAAAAGAACATTGAGGAAAACAATTATCTGATCAGATTTTGATAAACATAGTTCACCTGCGAAACAAATTTTACAGATTGTTCATTCCAAGCATTTGACCAAGGATATGAATTGCACACAACTCTTTGAGAACACAGAATCAATCAACACTCAGTTCATCGAATAACAGTTACAATTTCTAATCTTAATTCACTCAAGATAACTCATTAATCATAATCATTTACATCAAAATACAGAACATGTTATGTAATCTACAGTAAATATTGTATCACTAGCAATACATTCGTTATTTTCAAAAAGAACTAATAATGTTCAAAAAGCTATTGTCCACCTAAATATTTGTGTTTACCATCCAAAATTACATGATTAAAATAAGGTAGACATTTCTTTTAAGTTAAAGCGATCCACATGCAGCGCTAGGATTGAGTACATAGGTATCTGATCTTATCTGCTGGGTGTTAGTAAAATCCTTGGTTGATCGTCAGTCAGAACATCAGCTGTAAAACAGATACATAGCAGACTAAGCAGACTATTGTCGTTTTACATTTATAAACAGATAAACTGATGGGACCTTTGTCTGCCCTAATAAACGGTATGTTTTAAATACCTTTGAAAATCAGTCAGTGATTCTCCAGATTGTTTTCAGTTGATCACACCCAATTGAATAAAACAAGAGATATATGTTATCAAATGGTTTCAGAAACTTGGTGTCCGCAGGATACTGGCAACAAATATAAACTTGCAGGAGAAGAACAGTGTCATCAATTCTTAACACATGAATAACTTGTATTTGAAGTGAAAAATAGCAGTTAACCTAGCTTTTGCATCATGTATGTGCAAACCATTCTTGAATTGCCTTAGCTATGCACGTGGAAGGCAATCGAAACGTTGCTACCAATTTACGTAATCGAAATTAATGATCCTTTTTCATCTAATGCTGTTAGAAGCAAAATTGCTTACTTTTAAATGTTTTCTTATTAAATGTTCGGAATATATTTATGCACTCGGATGATGTGTCGTTTCCAAATATAAAACAGACGTAGTCTTCCACACGTTGACAGTGCTTGATCTGAAATTAAAAAAAAAAACATTTAACACTGTGAGAGAAGATGATTCGGTAAATGTTCTAAATCTTATATTGTAATTGTATACTTGTGTTGTTTTAAAGAACAATGCCTTTGTTATCTCAATATCCATCACTGTAATCTGACTTGCATCATATCATAAAACTACATCATCGTCATCATCAGGTGCCCTGCCGCATGGCATTGGCGACCATGGACTTCCAACCATCTCTATCTCTCGTTGCACCCAGCATCTCCCCCACCCTCTTCATCCCCAGCCACTCTGCAAGTCCGTCCAGCATTCTCTCCCTGGATCTACCCGGTGCTCTGTTTCCCTCCAGCTTTCCCGTTGTGACCAGGTGCTCCAAATCCCCCTTCCTCATAAAATGGCCTATAAATGTTCCTTGTCTTTTCCTAATCTTCCTTATGAGTGATCGACTTGTGTCTGCCTCCATCAAGACTGTCTCGTTTGTTTTCTTTGCTGTCCATGGTACTCTCAACATTCTTCTGAGAAACCACATCTCGGCTGCGTCAATCCTGCTCTGGCTTTGCATGCTGACTGTCCACGTCTCGCATCCGTACAACAGTATTGGTTCTATATAACACTCAAGGACTCTCTTTCTGATGTTAATTGATAGGAATTTGTTGGTAGAATGCTTGTCATCTTCTTGAATGCTGTTTTGGCTTCGCCGATTCTGCCAGCTATTTCCGATGTGCATCTGCCATCTGATGAAATGACCGTTCCCAGGTATTTGAACTTATTAACCTGTGTCAAGGTTGTGCCATTTGCTGTTATTTTGCATGAGGGGATTTCATGTTTTTTACTGATCACCATGACTTCAGTCTTCCTGCTGTTTAGTTCCAACCCCTTACCTTTGCTTTCTGTTTCTAGTATATTCACAAGGTTTTGTAGGTCCCTTTCATTTTCTGCAATTAGCACGGTGTCATCTGCGTACCGAATGTTGTTTATCATTTTCCCTCCAACCTTTAATCCAGGGTCTTCTTCTAGGTTTCTCATGATGTTTTCGCTATATAGTGAAAACAGATCTGGTGACAAAACACAACCCTGTCTGACTCCTCTTTTGATGTTTTGAAAAGAGCTTATATTGTTTTCTATTCTCATTGCAGCTGTTTGTTCACAGTACATATTCCTGATTATTCGTAGATCTTTTCCATCGACATTGAGTCTCTCCAGTTGGTTGATCAATTCATCATGTCGTACCCGATCGAAAGCCTTGGTATATTCAACAAAGTATAAATACAAATCCTTATTCATCTCAACTGACCTCTCTATGATAGTTCTTAGGATGCATATGGCATTAATATTCCTTTCCCTCCACAAATCCACACTGTTCTTCTGCTATTTCTCTTTTGATTCTATTCCATTGTCCTCATCATGATTATTCTTAACAGGATTTTTGTTACATGTCTCATCAAACTGATTGTGCGATGGAGTTCGCATTCTATAGCCCCTGTCTTCTTTGGAAGTGCAATGAAAATTGATTTTGACATATCTTTGGGGATTTTTCCAGTGTCATAAATTTCATTTAGGAGGACTGTTATTTTTTCTATGCCAAATTCCTCCAGGGCTTCAATCATCTCTGTAGTAATGTTGTCCGGTCCTGGGGCTTTTCCTGGTTTCATCTTTTTCAGTGCTGCTCTGACTTCATCTTTCATTATGGGTGGTCCTTCAAAGTTCTTTTTTATGATGTGTTCTTCGTTTCTGTCATCCTCAAAAAGGTCTTTAATGTACTCTCCCCATCTGTCTAATACCTTGTCTTTTTCCATGATAAGCGTGCCATCTTTCGATTTTAAGCAACCAGTTGATGTGCATGTATTTTTCCTGTGAACAATTTCTTCAATTCGTCTGTACATACTCTGAGGATCCATTTTGTGTCGTTCTTCTATCTCTTTGTATTTTGTGTTCAGCCAAGCTTCCTTAGCTTCATTGCACCTATACCTGATTTCTTTGTTTATCTGCCTGTATATCTCCTCGTTTCTCTTTGCCTTCCACCTTTTCTCCATCAGGCCCAAAATGTCATTAGTCATCCAGCTCTACAATGAACTCATATTCGCATGAGGCAAGCTGGAATGTGTTATAATTTTGGATGTATAAGACATTGTCGAAGTATGTTCCATAAAAGTTTAATGTTATCACCAATTTTATCTTAACCACGTGTTTAGGTATATTCATCTACATTATAGGTCATGTGCATATCTATTTCATTTGCACAATATGTGATAACTGGAACAAATCTAAAATAAACCTTAATGATTAGATTTCAAAGATTATATTGTGTTGAATGAAAAGATGATTTTCATACCACTAATACTAAATGAACCAGATCTTCTATGTTTCAACTGGATTTTAATATTCGGTTTTGTTTTGTTAATTGCAAAACATAGATACAAACTCTACAACGTTATATCTTCCAGAAATGTAAGATTACTATTCATGATGAGAAGTTGAGTGGGCCACCGCTTTAGTTGTAGAATTCCAAGTCTTATCTGAATCAGGGAATTTGCCAATGCCGGTATGATTCCAGTTCAGAACAGATTAGATGCAGAGGTGATTGTCTCTTTAATAACTAATACCAACTGATAGTTTGGTTTGTTGTTGACGAGCGTACAAACAAACAGCAACAAAGTAATGGTAAGAATCGATTCATGAAAGGAGCATTAGACAGATAGTGTATGTACTCAGTGGTTGGCTAGATAATATACACGTGTTCTTTCAGGTCTTGCCACACCAATCACCACGTTCCCACCCACAACATCCCCACCTCAGTGTTGCTTTATTAAATTAAGGAAGATGCCTTTTGTCACACGATGTATGTTTGATACATCTTTGTTTGATGCTGTGAAGCACACTTCATGAAAAAATCACAAGTGCAGTCTAGGCACGTGTATTTTTCTGTTGTTCTGATATAACCTGTTCTCCGCATGTCTGATAAGTTATGCAGTCCCACGTTTCGTTTGTTTGTTTGTTTGATTGTTTTTTTTATGATTTAATGATAATAATAATTACAATATTTATATAGCGCAAAATCTTGATAAAATCAAATCTAAGCGCTGACCAGACTCACACGCACGCACGCACACACACGCACGCACACAGATGGAAACTTGATGCATTCAAAACAAAATACACCAAGAACATAGTGTGTCTGTGTGGAAAGAAGATAACACATAGTCATATTATTTCTTGCGTTAAGGTAAAACGACATATTCCAACACTATCTATGAATACAGTCTCTGATATATTTGCCTCATCATCATTACTGTATGAATTTTTTGTTAGCCTGTCAAAAGTCCTATAGCGAATTACCTTTAAAATGTTATTTCATTTGTTCACTGTTATGGTTAGTCAATTATTAGTTTTATTTTTTTCTTCATTTCTTCCAGATATTTATTAATTTTGTTTGTTAGTTTGTTTGTTTAAATCGTTAATTATGGTAACATTATTTGTTAGTTTTACCTTCCCCTCTTCAAAACAGTTGTTTTCTGGATCATCTTTTCTCAAATTCAAAATTGACAATTTTCAAACATCCTCTTCACTCCTCCTCTATCACCCCCCCCCCCCCCCCCATTTTTTGTTGTTGTTGTCTAAAATGACTTTAGTGAATAGACATTAAATCAAAGACCACCACCACGCACGCACACAGACACAGACACACACAGACACAACACACAGACACACACACACACACACACACCACACACACACACACACACACACTTACACACTTACCAGTATATACACACACACACATGGCTATAAATGGGGAGAAAGAATAAAAGCAATGGAAAATTATAGAGAGCATATTATATACAATTATATATTACAATGTGATTCCCCTCCGAGTGGAGACAGGCTGCAGAGGGGGTTGAGTGAGGTCAGGATTTTATGCAGAGGAGAATAGGTGAGTTTTGAGAGCAGACTTGAAGGAGACAAAAGTAGGTTGCTGACGGACTGAGAGAGGAAGTTTGTTCCAGGAGAGTGGACCAGAAACAGAGAAGGCTCGTGGACCATAGGTATTGAGCTTAGTGCGTGGAAAGCGAAAAGTCAGAGGATCGGAGGCAGAGCGGAGGGTACATGTGGGAACATAGATCTCAAGTAGCCTTGACAGGTAATTGGGGGCTGCATTATTGAAGCTTTTGTAGCACATGGTGCCTAGTTTGTACTGTATGCGCTTTGATACAGGGAGCCAGTGAAGTTGTGCCAGGAGAGGAGATATGTGGTCAGCTTTTTTCTTTTTGAGTACAAGGAGTGCAGCATTGTTTTGAATGCGCTGTAGGATGTGAATGGTGGAGGCAGGAAGACCAGATAGGAGTGAACAGCAATAGTCAATACGAGACATGAAGGAGAGAACGAGTTTTGCAGTTGTTTCGACAGAGAGATACTTCCTGATCAGGCTTATACGATGGAGGTGATAGTAGCAAGATCTGGCAGTTTGAGAAACAAAGTTGTTCATGGAGAGGGTAGAGTCAATGCAGACACCAAGGTTTTTAGCTGAATCAGAAATTGGGACTGATGTGTTACATAATGGGAGAGAAAGAGGAGGCAGCTGAAAAATTGTCTGATTGGTGCAAATGAGGATAGCTTCTGTCTTGTCGTTGTTAAGCTGAAGTTTATTGTATGTCATCCAGTTCTTAATGTCCGAGTAACACTCAGTGCTGCGAGTCAAGCAGCGCTGTATATTGTCAGTTGAGTCACTGTTTTGAAGTTGGGTGTCATCAGCATAGAAGTGGTGTTTTGTTTTATAGAGTGGAAGTTGATGATAGTGGACAGGGGGGATGTGTAAAGAGTGAAAAGAATAGGGCCAAGGAGAGATCCTTGTGGAACACCACAGGTCAGGTATGCAGGTCGAGAGTAAGTGCCATTGATGAGAACAGTTTGTTTTCTGTTTGATATATATGAAGTGAACCAGGAGAGAGCAGTGTCAGAGATGCCAAAAGTATGAAGAAGTCTAGAAAGGAGAATACCATGATCAATGGTATCAAAAGCTGCAGGCAGATCAAGGAGTGTGAGGAGAGAGATTTTGCCAGTATCAGTTGCAAGGAGGAGATTGTTGAGAATGTGTAGTAGGGCAGTTTCAGTGCTATGGCACTGGGGTAGGCTGACTGGAATGAATTAAGGAGATTGTTGGCAGACAGGTGAGAGTTCAACTGGTTGAGGACAACTTTTTCAAGGAGTTTTGACAAGAAAGAGAGATTAGAGATAGGCCGGTAATTTTTCAGTTCAATTGGGTCTAAATTTGCTTGCATGTTCGTTTGTTTGTCTGTTTATCTGTTTGTTTGTTTGTTTGTTTTCTTTCGTTTTCTATATTTCCAAAGTTCTCAACGATTTAAAACGTGTTGTTTTGAATAATATCGAGAGCTCATGATTAACTTTTTCATGTATGTATACATGCATTTACCTATTAATTTATTTATTCACTTATTTAAAGGACTGACTGACTGATTGCCTGACTGATTGACTGACTGGTATGTTTTACTTACTTACTTATTTACTTACTTACTTATTTACTTAATTATTTACTTACTCACTTACTTACATGCTTACTTACTAACTCACTCATTTAAACACTCTTTCACTCACTCATTCACTCACTCATTCATTCATTCACTCACTCACTCACTCACTCACTCAATCAATCAATCAATTAACCAATCATTCATTCATTCATCCATTCAATCAGTCAGTCAGCCACTTTATTTATTTACTTATTATTTATTTTTCTATTAATTAATTAATTTATTTATTTATTTATTTTTATGTATTTATTATTTATTTTGATTGTTTATTTATTCATTTAGTTGTTGATTTATTTGTTTATATGTTTATTTATTTATTTATCGATTTATTTCTTCATTTATTATTATTTTCATCTTATATTTATCTATGCATTTATCAATCAATCAATCAATCTATCTATCTATCTATCTATCTATTATTCATCTATCTATCTATCTATCTATCTATCTATCTATCTATGTATCTATCTATCTATTATTTATGCATTCATTTCATTATTTATCTGTATGTTGTTCTTGTTTATTTATGTATTTATTTGTTCATTTATCAATTCATTCTTTTTATTTTATTTTATTTTATTGGTTATGAACGCACACATTCATTTGTTTATCTATTCTATAACATTACAGTATCCGTTGCTGTGACAACTTTGCGTTGCCAATTTTATTTATATTCGTGCACTTTTTTTCACGAGGTTAATTACTACATGATTTAATAAAACTATGCAATACGTCAGATGATATCCTCTAAAGTTCACACGTATGATCTGTTCGGTACATTTGCCACATCACTGTGTACACAACAACAGTAAATGGGTGCCCAGTCACTATTTACACATATTGTGTAGTTGTGTATACTCCCTGGTGGTCAGACAGACAACTAGTGACATTTTTTACATTGGCATGTTTGATATTCGATACTTACTGTGCTCATATCGTCTCACTAGATTTATTAATTAACGGATTACTTGCTAAGTGGAATAATTATTTAAGATTTGGGTTATATTGATAAGTGGTGACCAAATATGGAATAAGCTGCCTTCATTGTAATAAAAGACCACTCAACTCTCCTGTTGCTGTATTTTTACATTTGCCATATTCGCTTCCTTTGCCCACAGCTCTGTTAAATGTGCACATATGCCCTGTCAGTTCTGCCGTACAGCAACGAGAGTGGAACAAGCCTGTAGACTGATTTGGTGCCTTGTGGAAGGCAATCAGCAATGTGTTAGTGAAATGCTGCCACTGCCTTGCCTGTTCACTGCACTTCTCCCAGAATTACATTTCATCTCTTGCACATGGGGTGCTAGGAATTATTATTATTGTTATTATCATTATTATTATTATTTAGTAGTAGTGTAGTAGTAGTAGTAGTAGTAGTAGTGTAGTAGTGTAGTAGTAGCATTATTATTGCTGTTGTTGTTGTTGTTGTTGTTATCATCATCGCCATCATCATAACAATTGAATTAGTATTATTATCATTATCATCACCATCATCACCATCACCATCACCATCACCATCGTCATCATCATCATCATCATCATCATCATCATCATCATCATCACCATCATTATTGTCATCATACATTTTTTATTTTTTTCTGAAGGGTGGTGTGGGGGGAGTGATTTTTCATCATGCAATTGAGACATGTATTAACGTGATGACTAGTGTGGTGCTTTGCAATTATTTGTATACATCTGTAATATTTGCTTTCCGTTTTGTTTTTTTGTGACAGAAATTCGGCGTGACGTGTCTTGAAAGTAAACTTGTAATAGCGTTGAGATTTTATCACATATGTCAGAATGGTACCAGGACTAAACAAAGCTATGATCAATAATTCCTTTCAGTTGATACAGAACAACTACACTGATGACACGACAAATACGTTTTCAGTGGACACATATTTGCCTACTGTTTCTCAAAAGACGCCACAACATGAAGAATGCATTGAAATCAGATTCAGTCAGATGGAGTTTATACCTTGGAATAATTCTCATAACGTATTAAGCGCACAAGATGAAAAAATAGCATACACAGTTAAAGTTAATATTCTAGCATTGCTATTCCTGATTGGTGGACCAGCCAACGTCATCAACATGGCGGTGTTCTACAAACAGGGCCTTAAGGATCGGATCAACCTGTGTCTCTTTGCCTTGTCCTTAACTGATGAACTTTACTTGTTCGTGAATATTGTACTCTATGTAGAGAGTATGTATTTTCAGTTCATAGCAACAGGGAGGTATGGCCCTGCGCTGACCCTTTTGACAAACATAAATTTTCCAGGACTTCTAGGTCTTTATTCCATTTCTCCTGTCATATCTGCCATTATTGCTCTGGAGAGATGTTATTGTGTTCTAAGACCACTCAAGATCCAGACACTGATGCGCTCTAGAACAATGGCAGCAATCATTATCGCTTTGTATGTCATAGTCCTAGGCCTGTTTTTCATTGTGGCTTTTCGCTATCGTATTGCATGTATTTATGATCCTGAAACCAGTGTGATATTGAAAATATTTGTTTTTGGAAAAGTTTACCAAAATCACAAACAATTTATCGATCTTTTGGATGGCTTTGTGTTTAGTCTTGGCCTTCCTGGACTCGTAATGGTAGTAGTGATATCATCAACAATAATTACTATTGTGAAACTACATCAGATTGTGACATGGCGTGCTGGAACATCTTCATCGCTTTCTCCCCGGGAAGTGGCGCTGACCAAGATGTTGGTTGGCAACTCCACCTTGTTCATCATCTGCTTGTTTCCTGTCTCCGTCATTCGCTTCGTCTGGATGGCATTTCCTGACGTGAACTCAGGACAGCGACGGCATAACCTTTTCCTTACATCTCTGTGGATCGGCGGATTGTTGACTTTCATAAACTCCACTTTCAACATCTTTGTGTATTACGCCATGGGGTCAAGGTACAGGGAAACGTTTTGGGCGTTGTTCAGCAGAAAGAGGAACACACACGCACAGACAAAACTCAAATAGAATGAAAAATTCCTCCGAGGTGTGACAAGTTGAGCATAAATATTTTCTAACCTAAATGAACCAAAGGAATGATATTTTTATCCAATTCTCTTTCTCTCTCTCTGTCTGTCTGTCTCGCTCTGTCTCCGTCTGTCTGTCTGTCTGTCTCTCTCTCTCTCTGTCTGTCTCGCTCTGTCTGTCTGTCTGTCTGTCTTTCTCTCTCTCTGTCTCTCTCTCTCTTTCTCTCCTTCTGTCACTCTTTCTCTGTTCCTTGATGTGCCACATACTCAGAACTACAGATAAACCTATTAACAACAGTATCCTATCTTTGTACTGAAAAACAGGAAAACGTTCTGCTCAATATCATCTTTGATGAATTTTAGATTGAATCTTGTTGGACGTGTTTCCTGGGGCACATTCGTAGAAGGCGTTTCCCCTGATATTGTTGTGTGATGTATGCCGTATGTTTGCTACGTTCTGACCATTATTTGCCTGTGAGAGGAAGCCATGACGTGAAGAGCGGTGACAAGATCAAATTCGGAAATTCTGCTTCATATTTTGCCTTGCATGTATGTTGCGATAGTAATTGCAACATACTGAAACTCCTCCACACACACACACACACACACACACACACACACACACACACCACACACACACACACACACACACACACACTCACTCACACACACACACACACACAAACACACACACACTCGCACACACACACACACACACACACACACACACACACACACACGCACACACACACACACACGCGCGTGCGCGCTCACACACACACACACAACCACACACACACAACCACACACACACACACACACACACACACACAACCACACACACACACACACACACACACACACACACACACACACACACACACACACACACACACACACACACACACACACACACACACACACACACACTGCAGTACCATCTGTGAAGAGTCAGTAAAGCTGACATCATTTTAAATCATTCACTGACCTTAAACATACTCTTCCCATCTATCTATTGTTATATGCTTTTCCCATGGTAAGCAAAGCATCTTCAGTGTTTAAGCAACCTGTTTATATGCACGTCTTTTTCTTGTGGGCAATTTCTTTAGTCTTTCTGTACATAAACGTAGGGTCTGTTTTGTATCGGTCTTCTATTTCTTTGTACTTTGTTTCTAACCAAGCTTCATTAGTTTCTTTACACCTATTCCTGATTTTCTAATGCATTCTTTTCTATTCTTTATCTTTTCCCTTTGCCATGTTTTGTCTGTTCTTCCATCCAGCCTAATTTTGTCTATAGAAAATACCATAATAAATCATGTATGAACAGGCAGAAACAAACATAACATCATAATACATAAGTTCTATGTTTCACCTAATGAAATTAAATGAGAGAAATCCGAATTGATCTTGATCACCCCACCCAAACCCCAAAATCACCCCTCTCTTCCAACCTCTGTCACACTTGTTGACTCATCTATCCCTCTCTCCCATTTTGCCCGTAACCTTGGTGTAACTCTTGATCAAACCCTGTCCTTCCACCAGCATGTGAGCAACGTCTGTCGGACTTGTTTTCTTGAACTCCGCCGAATTGCTTCTATCCGTCACCTCCTCTCAGAAGACACGACAAAGGCTCTTGTCTGTGCATTTGTTCTATCCCGTCTCGATTACTGTAATGCTCTTTTTTCTGGTTCCCCCTCTCATCTCATTAACAAACTTCAGAAAGTTCAAAATCATGCTGCCCGTCTCATCTTCCGCTCTTCAAAATTTAACCATGTTACGCCATTGCTCTGTTCTCTCCACTGGCTCCCTGTTCAGCAAAGAATATCCTACAAGATTGCCTGCCTCTGCTTCAAATCTATTGAGTCTTCCTGTCCTGAGTATCTCACCCATCTGTTACATCTCTACACGCCATCTCGAGCTTTGCGGTCCTCATCTGATACCCGTCTCTATAGTATCCCCATAGTCCGCACTAAAAGGTTTGGGCAGCGTTCTTTTTCCTATCAAGCTCCAACCATCTGGAATCAGTTACCTCGCTCTCTTAGACACTCACCCTCTCTGTCCACATTCAAACGCTCCCTCAAAACTCACCTGTTTCCCAAAACTGGTAATCTCTGCCCCCTTCCCCCCATGTAATGTAATGGTGACATTATAGTGTCTTAGTGTCAATGTGTCATTGTATTTGCATGTCATGCTGTGTGTGTGTTTGTGTGTGTGTGTGTGTGTGTTTGTGTCTGTGTGGGTGCTTCTGTGGGCGTGTGTGTGTGTGCTTGTGATTCTGGTTATATGTTTTGCCATTGTAAACGCTTAGGGCATTAATTTGATTAGGCGTACTAAATGTTCATAATAATAATAATAATAAAAATGTCGTGAATTTTTTCATCAAAGAAATCTAGTGCAGACGTTCATAACATCTGAACTACATTCATAATGTACGTATAAAAAAGCATAGTTAAAGTATGACAGTTATCATGATAAAGTAAATGAATCAACTAAATGAATGAATTACTAAATGAACGTCCAGATTCTGCACATTATCATGTTTTGGAAAATGAAATCTATCTAAAGAAATCTAACTCACATGTACTTGATGTGGCCTGGTTTCGAAGAACAACTAATCCTTGTGTAAGAAAGGTAAACCTATTTCAGTTCCCAAGTGTGCTCCTGGATGGATGTCTCCGTGCAGTAAGCCTAGGCATACTGATGATGGGATCCTGCTACGTAAAATGTGTGAAATATCAACTGGAAAATATTCTTTAGAATTCAAGTCTTCAGTTTTGTTTCATATATTTATATTTGTGTTTATCAATGAGAGTTGATTTTTGTTGCTCACGTTTCCAGTGCCAACTGTTTTGGTCAGTGGGCGTTCGTTTACGGTAGGAAGGATGTGATTTATACAGAACTGTGTTTTATCGTCTGGCCCATAGGACTGATGTCCAATTCACCTCAGTTTTTGTTTTCTTTTTCACTGTTTCTATGCTGAAGATAAATGTAAACTGAGGTCTTTGTTACCAGTGCTTCAAGGCAGTTGTAACTGTAAGGCCTTGGTGGTGGTCTTCTCACTACAATGATCTAATGCACAATGGCACATCAAAATCAACACAGAAAATAATCTTAAAGACCATGGTTGTCTCAGACTGTGTTCAGCAAATGTGCAAGGAAACGTGGTGTTTTTCTTGGCGAGTCCCAGTCCAAGAAAGCTTACGTTAACTACATGGTCTAAATGCTGTATCTCCAATGACGCAGAATATGCAAAATCTGCCAATTCCTCTCTCTGCTAATGTCACATGTAACAAAAATCATGTTAAGAATAATCATGATGAGGACAAGGAATAGAATCAAAAGAGAAATAGCAAAAGAATAGTGTGAATTTGTTGAAAGGATTAATGACATATACGTCCTACGAGCTATCATAGAGAGGTCAACCGCTTTGAATTAGACTTTATATTTATGCTTTGTTGTTTATACCAAGGCTTTCGATCGGGTAAGACATGAAGAATTGATCAACCAACTAGAAAGACTCAATCATGATTGAAAGGATCTATAAATAATCAGAAATATGTTTTGGGAACAAACAGCTTCAATGAGAATATAAATAGATATAAACTCTTTCCAAAATATCAAAAGAGGAGTCAGGCAAGGTTATGTTTTGTCACCATATTTGTTTTCACTTGATAGTGAAACCATCATGAGAAACCTAGAGGAAGACCCTGGATTAAAGGTTGGAGGAAAGAAGATAAACGACATCTGTCACACTGATGACACCGTGCACGTGCTAATTGCAGAAAATTAAAGTGACCTACAAACCTTGTTAATATAATATAAACATAAAGCAAAAATATAGGGTTAGAGCTAATTAGCAAGAACACTGAAGTCATTGTGATCAATAAAAACATGAAATCCCCCCATGCAAAATAACAGCAAGTGGCACAACCTTGTGACAGGTTGATAAATTTAAATATCTGGGGACGGTCATCTCACCAGGCGCAGATGCACATCAGAAATAGTCAGCAGAATCGGCCAAGCCAAAACAGCATTCAATAAGATGAAAACCATTCTTACCAACAAATACCTTATCAATTAACATCAGGAAGAGAATTCTTGAATGTTGTACAGTATAGAGCCGATAATGTTATACGGCTGTGAGGTGTGGACAGTCAAAAACAAAGCCAGAACAAGATTGAGGAAGCCAAGATGGGGTTTCTAATAAGAATGTTGAAAGTTCCATGGACAGCAAATAAAACAAACGAGACAGTCTTGATTGAAGCAGACACAAGAACATCATTCATAAGGAAAATAAGGAAAAGGCAGGCAATATTTATAGGCCATTTTATGAGGAAAGGGGAATTGGAACACTGGTTACAACAGGAAAGCTGGAGGGAAGGAGAGCACCAGGTAGTCCCTGGGAGAAAATTTTAAACGGATTGGCAGGGTGGCAGAGGACAGAGAGGTTGGAAGATGTGCTTGCAGCAACTAGGGATAGACAAATATTTAGGGCCATGATTGCCAACGCCATGCGGCAGGGCACTTGATGATGTTGATGATGTTGCAAACAAGCTGTGTGTATCTTTCATTCTGTTGGAATAGACAACAGTAACTCTTTCTTAGGTGAACTTTCTAATGATAAGCTATCAAAACACCAACGAATCCAAAACACTGCAGCTCGCCAGTCAAAGGAAGAATTTGGGTATAAAGCTGTCACACGTTGCTTTCAGTATCTGAATTCGAAGACAATGCTAACATATTTATCAAAACTCCTCCAGCCATACAAACCTTCCAAAGCTTAAAGGTATTAATTTGGTTATTGTTAAAAACTTAAGGAAATGAATCTTTCTGTTTTTGGCCCAAACCAAGGAACTTCTTCCTCTTGGTATGCTCAAGGCAAAGCAGATGTCTGCTTACTTTCAAAACGTACCTCAATACACATCTCTTTCAGATGTATCTCCAAAATTCATGTCTTAATGCTTGTGGCTCTTCTAAATCCTATGGAATTGCAATGTGAGTGCCTGCATGTGTGTGTGTGTGTGTGTGTGTGTGTGTGTGTGTGTGTGTGTGTGTGTGTGTGTGTGTGTGTGTGTGTGTGTGTGTGTTTGTGTGGTGTGTGTGTGTGTGGTGAGTGTGTGTGTTTGTGTGGAGTGTGTGTGTGTGGTGTGTGTGTGGTGTGTGTGTGTGTGTGTGTGTGTGTGTGTGTGTGGAGAGAGAGAGAGAGAGAGAGAGAGAGAGAGAGAGTGTATCTGCTATATGTGAGTGCACATGTGTGTATGCTTATGACATCTCTCACTTTATCTCGTATTGATTATTGTAGTGCTTTCCTTACTGGACTTCCAGCGCCTTCTCTCCTGTTTCTGCAATGCGAAACAAAACACAACTGCTCGTCCTGTCCTCAGAAAGAAAAAGATTGATCATAATTATCAGTCCTCTCCATCTATCTCTTCAATGGTTGCCTGTATTAAAATAAATTTAATATAATCTGGATTACCTTATGCTACAAATCTATCCACCAGTCTGCTCCATCATATCTTTACGACAACATCTCTTTCTCTCTCTCTCTCTATGTGTCATTCTGATAATTGATAATGTTTAGAATTATTAAAACATGTTGGAAAAGAAGACCTAACAGTAATGTGCCATCTTTGTTGTAACATTTGGAATACCCATCAATGGCCAACCAGTTGGAAACTTCAAGAAACAGTGATGCTTCATAACAGTGGCAATGTCAAAGATTGCAACAACTAGAGAACTATTGCCCTAACCAGCCACGCCAGTAAGATTTTGTTCATAATTATTCTCAACAGATTGAAGCTCAACATACAACAAGAACTATCTGACTTCCAGGAAGGCTAGAGATCCAAAAGAGGCACAGCTGACATGTTATGTGTGTTACAAATACTCATAGACAAAATAAAAACCAATGATAAAGAAGTTTTTGTCACCTTCATAGACTTTAGCAAAGCATTTGATAGCATCTTTCATATCTACCTATTTAACGGGATGTTCAAAATGGGCTTTCCTAAACATCCCATTTCATTAATTGCCGCATTGTATAAAACCCAACAGGGTACACTTAATAATAATAAAAATACCTAGGACTTATAAAGCGCACTAAGCCACTGGATCTAGGCGCTGGGGAATGGGGGATATAATAGGAAGTCAGTAAATACAAGACTACACAACAACTTACACATCATCAAATGACAATCAAATACATACATACATCATAATCACATAACATAATGATTTACATTCGCAATCTTCAAAATATGCATACCACGCAATTCAATCAAATACCAGATTCATTCCAATTCAACACTTTTCACTCAGTTACTCCATATAAACTATTATTCCACCCCTTCCCTACTACCCCCCACCCCCACGCGCATACACAAAATCCAATTACACATATCAGCCAGCCGACAAGGTGATGTGGGGAAAAGTGATCAGATGTCGAAATACTGCTGGAAAAGGTGTGTTTTCAAGTTTGACTTGAAAGAAGAAATGGACGGAGAGTGGCGTAATTTCTTGGGAAGAGAGTTCCAAAACTGGGGACCGAAATGCGAAAGTGAGCGAAAGCCATGAGATTTGCGGTTATACTGTATCTGCCTGAGGAGTCTTGAATCAGAGGAAGAGCGGAGAGACCGAGATGGAGTATACAAGTGCAGAATATCAGAAATATACTCAGGAGCAGAACCAGAGATAGAATTGAAGCAGATGCAAGCAGTCTTGTACTTAATTCTCTGAGATATTGGTAACCAGTGCAGTTGGTGAAGCAAAGGAGTGCAAGGTTGTTGACGGGATGCCTTAAGAATAAGGCGTGCAGCTGAATTTTGAACTTTCTGCATAGGATAGAGAACAGTGTTCGGGCAGCCCATGAGGAGAGAGTTACAGTAGTCAAGTCTCGACAGAATACAGGAAGTGACAAGAATCTTGGTGGCATCTACACTGAGAAAGTTTCTGATAGATCCAATCCTTTTCAATTCAAAATAAGAAAGCTGGCAGACTTTGGAAACGTGATCTTTCATGGAGAGAGAAGAGTCAAGAATGAAACCTAAGTTCCTAGCTTTTGGACAGAAAGAGATGTCAGAAGAGCCAACAGTGATATAAGTTGGAAGTGGAGGATTATAGTCTGAAGAACCAGAAAACAGAAGAGCTTCAGTCTTACTGTCATTAAGTTTTAACATGTTGTCAGTCATCCATGTCTTTACATCATCCGTGCATGTCTGTAGTGTCTGTATGGTACTGTCAATGTCTGCAGGTTTGCATGCCTGTTGAAGCTGTGTGTCGTCTGCAAAAAGCTGGTGACTAACTCCATGGCGCTCAATGACCTCAGACAGGGGGGTGGTATACAAGACAAACAGAACTGGCCCTAGCACCGAGCCTTGCGGAACACCAAAATCAAGAGGAAGTGATAAAGAATTATGACCATCGACCGATACATACTGTTTTCGATCCAGCAGATACGAATGAAACCACTGGAGGGCTGTGGAACAGATGCCAAAAACGTTTTGAAGTCGCGAAATGAGAATTTTGTGGTCGATGGTGTCGAAAGCAGCGGAGTTGTCCAAGAGCAAAAGAACAGAGAGTTTGTTTTCGTCAAGAGCAGACAGAATATCGTTTACAACACGAAGTAGGACGGTCTCAGTGCTATGGCCAGCACGGTAGGCTGACTGAAAACGGTTACACAGGTTGTTGGCTTCCAGATGACCAAGAAGCTGACTCAGCACGACCTTTTCTAAAACTTTAGATAAAAAAGGTAAATTTGATACGGGCCTGTAATTGCTCAGTACGTTTTTGTCCAGAGAAGGCTTTTTCAGCAAAGGTCTAATGACTGCTGTCTTGAAATCACTAGGGACCGAACCGGAAGCTAAAGAATCATTGATGATGCTTGTGATGGTAGGGAGAACAACTTAGACGGAACAACCAGAAATATGAATTCTTCAACATTCACATGGGAGTTAGACAAGGTTATATCATCTCACCGTATCTATTCAACATCTATGCGGAACAAGTCATGAGCGATGCTGATGTAGAAAACATGGGCATTAAAAAATAAGAAAAAACTTACAAACCTGCGTTATGCCGATGATACTGGGCCATTAGAAGACAACATTACCATTGTGAAAAAAATTATACCTTTTGGATGCAGCAGGCAAAAGGGCTGGTCTAAACCTGAACGCAAACAAAATAAAAGCAAAAAACAAACAAAAGTGCTACATATCAAAGGCAAAGACAATGTAAACAATCATACATCTTAATTAATAAAGTTCCTTTTCAGAAAGTGTTAAAGATGTCAAATGTCTTGGTTCTGTAAACACTGATGATAGAACCTGCTCCAAAGACATCAAAATACGAAATGGAATAGCAAAGCATGAAAATGGTCCAACTCAACAATATCTGGAAAGACAAAGGCATACCAAATGGCCTGGAAATTAGACTTGATATGGCCAATCATGATTCAAAGCCTGGACTCACACCACCACCTCCTGACAAAAACACACAAACAAAAAAGGAAAATCAAAAAGTATGAATCACGGAGAGAAGACAATTTCAAAAAGGCAATGGCAAATACAATTAAACAGAACATTACCAACAAACCCAACAGGCTTCGTTATACTTTAACTTTCAGTCTTGCCACAAAACACTCTCAAGAACCCAAAATTCAACAGAAACATGTTCTCACGCAATCCGTATTCATTTATTGTCAACGCCTAATGTGCATTAAAACAGAACAGTTGTTTGCTTTTGCTGCCTGTGTGGTTTTTATGATGGTGCTGATGACTTTCATCTTGCAATATGTGCTGATTTGTGGGGAAAATGGGACGTCCTGTTCGGTGTTTGCAAATTAATTGTTCTTCTTGTTCTTGTGTAGTCCTGATGTCTTGAAAAAAAATCACTTGTCTGGGCTTGACTTGTTTAGATTAATTTAAGATTCACTGACGCTCTCCTTGTCCCTTTCACTCTTTCTGTCTCCAACTCTGTGTGTCTGTCTGTTGTCTGTCTGACTGTCTGTCTGTCTGTCTGTCTTCTCTCTTTGCATGTCTGTCTGTTTATCTATCTATCTCTTTCTCCATCTCTCTCTCTGTCTCAATCTATGTCTCTGTCTCTCTCCATCTCTCTCTCTCTCTCTCTCTCTCTCTCTCTCTCTCTCTCTCTCCTCTCTATCTCTGTCTCTGCCTCCATCTCTTCTTTTTTTCTCTCTTTCTTTCTGTCTGTCTCTGTCTGTCTGTCTGTGTCTCTCCCTCTGTCTCTCTCTCTCCCTCCTTCCTCTCTCTCTCTCTCCTCTCAGTCTCTCTCTTTTGTCTGTATCATGATTCTCTGTCTGCTTCATCCCCCCTACACATCTCTCATCAAAATCTAACCCCACATGTTCTGATCTGCAATGACCTGTGCAATAAAGACGCCTTTAACAAGAAAACTTCCACGCTTAATCATCATCACGAATTTTGTATTGCAACCGATGCACTAATGTTTTTTAAAAGATCATCGCGCTTAGAGAACTTATGTTTGAGCACATCTTCTTTTTTTTCATCCCATTTTCTACTTCACTTTAATGGCCACAGAAGTTGGCAAAATTGTTTACAGTGTGATGGAGATGATATCGATAAGGATGATAATCCTGATGCCATGGATTTCCATCTAGGATTGAGACTGCGTGACAGGCCTGTACTTTACGCTTACTATCAAAGTATTTCCTGGCGTCAACCAGGCCCAAGAGATACAGGCACCTGCGATGCACACTCACACTCACACATACACGCACGCACAACCACACCACACACACTCACACAAACACACACATACACGCGCAACCACACACTCATACACACACTACACACAACACACACACACACACACACACACACACACACCACACACACACACACACACACATCACGCAAACATAACGTAATTGTTATGAGCCACAAAAGAGAAGAGAGGAGAGAGAGAAGAGAAGAGAGAGACGAGAGAAGAGAGAGAGAGAGAAACAGAGAGACAGAGAGACAGAAAGACAGAGACAGAGATATAGGGAAACAGAAACAGAGAGACAGAGACAGGGACAAAGAAGAGAGAGCAGAAGCAGAGAGAGAGAAGACAGAGAGACAGAGAGAGACAAAAGAAAAAAGCAAAAAGAGACAGAGACAGAGAGACAGAGAGACAGAGAGATACAAAGACAGACAGAAAAAGACACGCAAAACTGAAACTCAATTTTCTAGTAAGGTAAAATCGAATGTACTAATATACATTCACAAGAGAGATTTTAACGTAATGGCATCTTTTACAATCTGCTAAGAAACCGCCTTTTCTAAGAAATGTTACATCACTTTTCTGCATTGTTGCCTTTAATTCAAATTTGTTTGTTGCTTTACAGAAGTTCAACTGAGTTTGTATTCCCATGATATTCCCAGGGAACAAAACAATATCATCTGCAAAGAACACGACAAACATTTGTGCTAAATGTGCTGGAAAATTCACGCCACGACTTCCATTATTACTTACATATATATATGAAGCCAGGACCACATACGCCAGCCAAGAAAAGAGGCTCAACATTTTCCATATCCGCTGCTTGCGACGCATCCTCGGCATTCAATGGCAAGACAAGGTGACCAACACAGAGGTCCTCCGTCGTGCGGGCCTGCAGACCATCTTTGCCCTTCTAAGCCAACGCCGACTACGCTGGCTTGGCCATGTGCGTCGAATGGAGGATGGACGCATACCAAAAAGACGTTCTCTACGGCGAACTGGCAAACCGGAAGCGAACTCCAGGACGC
>JAPXFY010000030.1:48625481-48642981 GCA_030674185.1 Monoplex corrugatus | reverse complement strand
CATCTGTCTATATCTCTCGTTGCCCCTAGCATCTCCTCCACCCTCCTCGTCCGCAGCCACTCTGCAAGTCCGTACAGAATTTTCTCCCTGGGTATACCTGGTGTTCTCTTTCCCTTCAGCTTAACCGTTGTGACCAGGTGCTCCAAATCCCCCTTCCTCATAAAATGGCCTATAAATGTTGCCAGTCTTTTCCTAATCTTCCTTATGAGTGATCTACTTGTGTCTGCCTCCATCAAGACTGTCTCGTTTGTTTTCTTTACTGTCCATGGAACTCTCAACATTCTTTTTAGAAACCACGTCTCGGCTGCCTCAATCTTGTTCTGGCTTTGCTTGTTGTCTGTCCACGCCTCACATCCGTACAACAGTACTGGTTCTATATAACATTCAAGAAAAATCTTCCTGATGTTATTTGATAAGCATTTGTTTGTAAGAATGCTTGTCATCTTCTTGAATGCTGTTTTGGCTTGGCCAATTCTGCGGCTATTTCTGATGTGCATCTGCCGTCTGATGAAATGATCGTTCCCAGGTATTTGAATTTATCAACCTGTGTCAAGGTTGTGCCATTTGCTGTTATTTTGCATGAGGGGATTTCATGTTTTTACTGATCACCATGACTTCAGTCTTCCTGCTGTTTAGTTCCAGCCCCTTACCTTTGCTTTCTATTTCTAGTATATTCACAAGGTTTTGTAGGTCCCTTTCATTTTCTGCAATTAGCACGGTGTCATCTGCGTATCGAATGTTGTTTATCATTTTCCCTCCAACCTTTAATCCAGGATCTTCTTCTAGGTTTCTCATGATGTTTTCGCTGTAAAGTGAAAACAGATCTGGTGACAAAACACTACCCTGTCTGACTCCTCTTTTGATGTTTTGGAAAGAGCTTACATTGTTTTCTATTCTCATTGCAGCTGTTTGTTCCCAGTACATATTTCTGATTATTCGTAGATCTTTACCATCAACATTGAGTCTCTCCAGTTGGTTGATCAATTCATCATGTCTTACCCGACCAAAAACCTTGGTGTAGTCAACAAAGCATAAATGCAAATCCTCATTCATCTCAATTGACCTCTCTATGATAGTTCTTAGGATGTATATGGCATAAATAGTTCCTTTCCCTGATTGTGCGATAAGTTCGCATTCTATAGCCCCTGTCTTCTTTGGAAGTGCAACGAAAATTGGTGTTTGACATTTACTTCGTGGGGATGTTTCTAATGCCCGTAAATTCTCTTGCTTGGGCTTTCCTGGATTTCATCTTTCTTCAGTGCTGCTCTAACTTCATTCTTCATTATGGGGGTCCTTCAAAGTTCTTTTTTATAATGTGTTCTGCATTTCTTGTCATCCACAGAAAGGTCTCCCCATCTGTCAAATATTTTGTCTTTTTCCATGATAAGCAGCGTGCCATCTTTCGATTTCAGAGCATACCAGTTGATGTGCATGTATTCTTCGTGTGGACAATTCTCTCAATTCGTCTGTATAACCTTGAACGTCCGTTTTGTGTCGGTTTTCCATTTCTTGCACTTTGTTTTTAGCCAAGCTTCCTTAGCTTCATTGCACCTATTCTGATCTCCTGTTTATCTTCCTGTATATGTCCTCGTTTCCTCTTTGCCTTCCTCCTTTCCTCCATCAAGCCCAAACTTTAATTAGTCATCCGCTCTGTTTTGGCTTTTCTATCTGCCATAGGGATTTCTTCACAACTACCATTTATCGAATTTCTCAACTTTGTCCATTTTCCTCACTGTCACCAACGTCTTCCAGAGCACTGAATTTGTTTTGGACATGCAATTATCATTACGTATCACTTCATTTGATGTTGTTCTTGGTTTGTATTCCTTTTCCTACTTTCAGTCTAAATCTTCCGTACTACAGGATTGTGGTAGTTTTTCGCTGACAGTAAAGAAATTCTAAATTTTTGTTGATCAGGATGTAGTGTGCACATTACGACAAGGAAATGTTTTGGCATAATATCAATCACACTTCACCTCACAACAATAAAACTATTCAACATCATAAAAGACATATTCGTCATCATCAGGGAATCGAACAACACACAGATCTACACACATTCACACAACACACACACACACACACACCACATACCACCACACACATACAGAGATTATCAAAATAAGGTAAAAGTTTTCGACTTCTACCCCCCTCCTCACTATGCACAAGACTAAAATCCAAAGGGACAGGTAAAAAAGCTCTGATGTATACAATATTTGTAGAGTACAATTCCAGCGCGAGTTGAAAAAAAAACATAACTTAATCCAAGCCTGGAGACATACATAGTGTATCAGTTGAACAGTAATAACGCAACAGATGAAAGATATATAAACTTCCTTCCAAAATACATCCGAATTTCCATAAGCCCCGCTCGAATCGCATACTAAAACTTAGAATTAAGACAGATAAATTAGCGCTTATAGATTTGGTTAAGAATAAGTTCATCACAGGGTAAGAGAAAAAATTGTGAACTAAGACACGAATGTGGAATGCAAATCATTAACACATCAGTAAAAGCAAGATGATGTAATGATGTAAAGATGCAAGTCTAGCAGATACACACAACATAAAGAGGTCTACAGGGAAACAGGGTGACGGGCAGCCCTTACATAAAAACTTTAAAGCGACACGTTCTGGCTCTGATGGAACGAAAGGTTTTCCTGAAGGAAGTGGAGTAAACAGACTGTTCGCTGGGTGATCTTTGTCAGCTATGATAGATTTAATCTTCTTCTTAGTTCTTTTTTCGTAGTGGAATCGATGGAAAGAAGAGTAATGCCAATGATCTTGGAGGCAGTGCTGACAATTCTGTTTAAGCCATTTTTCTCAGTTGTTGTACAGTTACCATACCAGACTATGATAGAGAAAGTTAAAAACATTTTCTATCAATGCTCGGTGAAACTGAATAGAGATAGACTGGCTTATCCCAAACTTTTAAGCTGACGAATGAAATAGAGACGCTGCTGTGATTTTTAATGATTAGTTTTGTGTTTTCCTCCCACTTTAACGAATTCGAAATTGTTGTTCCCTAAAGTTTAAACGTGTCTGCTACTTCTACCGTGTCTCCCTTGATCACTATAGGATATATGGTGTCTTCTTTCTTCTGTTGTCTATGATCATCTTCATTTCCTTTTCAGAACGTTTATCCCTAAGTTGTCGCACCAGCCAACTAATCTGTCTATCTCACTTAAACAGTGAAGACTCATCGCTATTTTTGATGAGCCTTTCAACCGTTGTGTCCATTGAATATATCTGTATGCATGGCTTTTTTCATAAACCTAACCTGCCTCTTTGGAACTGCAGCCTATGTTTTTTACAACTGATGATCCTGTTATCGTAGCTGTATTGAGTGCATTATAGCACTAATCCTGTTTTGTACAAGCCTGCTAGAAATTCTTACCTGACACTCGTTAAGGCTGAACAAGGATTGACACTCCATGCAAAACAATGTTATCCACCTTCGAGTATATGACTCACATGTTTTCTTGTTGTCTGCCTGTAGGAATCACAAGACTTTACAAGTCTCTCCATAAAAACATTATGCTTGGATTGATTCCGTGATAATGTCACTGTCAGCAAGTGGAGGATTTTTTACTTCCAGGATGTAGAGTTCGGAATGAGTGATGAGTTAAAATATCCATTTTCCTGTCGGTAGGTGTATACAGTTTTCGAACAAAGGGTGCAACATCTTTGTATAGCTTAAGAGTTGGCCAGTTTGGAATGATGCTGATCCCCTTTGGTAGTTAATGGCCATTGGTCCTATGGTCTTCTGGACAACACTCACAGGAGGAAATACATGATTTGCACTTTGACCAATTAAGAATAAAGGCATTTACTGCACAGGCATCTGGATCTGGTTGTCAGGCCATGCAAGATTTAAATTATTGTTTTAAGCGTGAAGCTATCAAATATTTGGCAGGTAGTCTTAATATTATTGTGATTTTTTGTAATATTGGCGGATTTGATTTTCATTATCTGTTGTTATCAGATTTTCTTGACAACGTATCTACCATACATTGAGCTTTCCTAAGTTATGTGTTACTGGTATTTAAATGTTTCTGTCTTTGCATCAGATCCAATTATTTTTTCTAAGATTTTGCTTTTTATAATTTTTTTGACTGAGAACCTCCTATGTTTTTGAGATAAGCAACTGTGAATGTGTTGTCTAATCTTTTCAGGCGTTTGCTATAGAGCTATGCTCTCAAAAGCTTTTCAAGAAAATCTACGGTTAATAGTTCCAACACACTGACATTACACTGTCCTTTTGATTTGTCCATCTAGCTCTTGTTGTACACTACACGTTACTTCCCATCCACCAGAGATTGAGTTGCCAGTTGTGAATAGCTATTTGTGATTTGCAATTGACCCTTAACTCTTCCTGTACGTTAAGGGTTTTCAGACTGGACGCAGGGTTCATCTGCGACCTATTTTGGAACAGGGGGTAAGGTCAGTAAAACACTTGTAGATACGTTTGTATTCAACAAAAAGGTTGCTATTGGGTAGTGCAAAATTGAATTCTAAATAACATACAAGTAATAAAATTATGATACTGTTCATTATATAAAACTTGACCTGTGAGTTTTGCATGCATACTATTTGATGCAGATAATTTTTCATGCATACAGTTAGTACTAACTAGGCTCCAGCCGACCAGGTAATCCATATAGCTCCAAAGTCAAAGCAGAAAAAAATATTCCTAAACATCCATTAAATGAACACAGCACCCAAAAATGTTCATTTTTCATATAATATGAAGTTTCAAAACACTGATCATTATCAGGTCACGCACCTGAAATAACACAAAACTACTATTACACCACTGTCCATCCTGGGCTTGCACTGTTGTTAGGCCTACTTTGAGCAGACCTGCCTCTATCCTTGTCACTCTGCCCCCTACAACCCACATCACCACTGTCACCAGAAGAATCAGCCGATCTGCCTTGTTCCTGCCCCAATGTGTCTGTAGATGATGTAAAAGAAACAGAATGGGAGAGGCGTGGTCTCTTTGCAGGACAAGAAGGCCTTTCACGATCGTCCACACTCGCTTCTTCTGACTCGGCACTTGATGCACTTTCAACAAAACTATCATCACTGTCACTGGCAGCTATTTCATCATCATTTTTGTCAAACATTTCTGAAAAAGTGCGACAGCCTGAGCAGCAGTGAGCCTAACAGGACGCAGACTGCCTGACATCATATCAACTCCACTTACGAAAGTGAAAACATATCAAAAAACGAGGCGCACACACAAAGAAAACACATGGACTAACAAAGCAAAATAACTGAAAAGGAAAAGGAAGTATCCGACTGTCGTTATCTGCCGTCATGCAGTTGTATGTCGTTAAATGGGGAAGAAACGCAAGTACAAAGTGACGAACCATGCCGAGTAGCAGTGAGCAGCTCGCCAGCCATTGTGAAAGTCAGCCAAGCCCCTCACTGCGGCTCGTCGGACAGGAAGTGTTAACTGCTTTTGCTTTGTTTTTGTCCATCATGATGCCTACTCCTCTTTCATGTGAGTTACCACCAGAGTATATCATTGTGTATTCTCTTGATGTTGTCATGCCTGCCCGCTTCCATTTCACTTCCCCTAGTCCTAAAATACCAATGTTAAGCCTTTCCATCTCTGTTTTGATATTTTCTGATTTACTCTTCTGCAACAGTGTTCTTATATTCCATTTTGGATCTTTGATGTTTTTATATCTGAGTTTAGGGGGGTTGGTCGCAGTAACTTGCTGACGGTCTTGTGTCACCTGTGCCGCATGACGTGTCTGGCAGCCCCAATATTCTTTTCAATTTTCATTTATATTGACATTAATGTCCATAGTGTTGCCATTACATTTTCTTACAAGCATCTGCTTTCACATTTACCTTTCTTTGGATATGTATTGCCAACATCCAAATGTATCCGTCTTTAATATATAATATAATATACAATATTTTATATGGCGCAAAATCTTGATAAAATCAAATCTAAGCGCTAAAACAGACACACACGCACGCACGCACACACACGCACGCACGCACGCACGCACGCACGCACGCACGCACGCACACACACACACACACACACACGCACACGCACACGCACATGGCTATAAATGGAGAGAAAGAATAAAAGCAATGGAAAATTATAGAGAGCATATTATATACAATTATATATTACAATGTGATTCCCCTCCGAGTGGAGACAGGCTGCAGAGGGGATTGAGTGAGGTCTGGATTTTATGCAGAGGAGAAAAGGTGAGTTTTGAGAGCGGACTTGAAGGAGACAAAAGTAGGTTGCTGACGGACTGAGAGAGGAAGTTTGTTCCAGGAAAGTGGACCAGAAACAGAGAAGGCTCATGGACCATAGGTATTGAGCTTAGTGCGTGGAAAGCGAAAAGTCAGAGGATTGGAGGCAGAGCGGAGGGTATGTGAGGGAAGATAGATCTCAAGTAGGCTTGACAGGTAATCAGGGGCTTCGTTATTGAGGCTTTTGTAGCACATGGTGTCTAGTTTGTACTGTATGCGCTTTGATACAGGGAGCCAGTGAAGTTGTGCCAGGAGAGGAGATATGTGGTCAGCTTTTTTCTTTTTTAGTACAAGGCGTGAAGCATTGTTTTGAATGAGCTGCAGGATGTGAATGGTGGAGGCAGGAAGACCAGACAGGAGTGAATTGCAATAGTCAATGCGAGACATTATGAAGGAGTGAACGAGTTTTGCAGTTGTTTCGACAGAGAGATACTTCCTGATCAGGCTTATACGATGGAGGTGATAGTAGCAAGATCTGGCAGTTTGAGAAACAAAGTTGTTCATGGAGAGGGTAGAGTCAATGCAGACACCAAGGTTTTTAGCTGAATCAGAAATTGGGACTGATGTGTTACATAATGGGAGAGAAAGAGGAGGCAGCTGAAAAATTGTCTGATGGGTGCAAATGAGGATAGCTTCTGTCTTGTCGTTGTTAAGCTGAAGTTTATTGTATGTCATCCAGTTCTTAATGTCCGAGTAATACTCAGTGATGCGAGTCAAGCGGCGCTGTATATTGTCAGTTGAGTCACTGTCTTGAAGTTGGGTGTCATCAGCATAGAAGTGGTGTTTTATAGAGTGGAAGTTGATGATAGTGGACAGGGGGGATGTGTAAAGAGTGAAAAGAATAGGGCCAAGGAGAGATCCTTGTGGAACACCACAGGTCAGGTATGCAGGTTGAGAGTAAGTGCCATTAATGAGAACAGTTTGTAGGACAAAACCAGCAAACTCGACAAAGCTGGCATTATATACAGAATAGACTGCCAGGACTGTAACCAACATTATGTCGGTGAAACTGAACGCCCCCTTCAGAAGAGACTAACAGAACACAAGAGGGACTCTTCTCCAGTAGGAGCTCACCTACACGCCGAAAAACATCAATTCAGTGCGGACAATGTCAACATCCTGGACAGAGAAAATAAGTGGTTCCAGCGAGGAGTCAAGGAGGCCATCTACATCGCAGCCACCAACCCCCCGCTCAACAGGGACCGGGGCCGTTACACCCTGCCCCCGGTGTACCATTCTCTGATTCGATCTCGTGAACTGGGTTCATCCCATGTTCGCGAGATCTGAGTAGAGATTCACGCAGACAGCATTAGAGCGCTGACGAAGATGGCGAGAACGCCATCGAAAGCTACGGAACTGTGAGTAGCGATTTTTACACTGTTGGGAGACCTTGTTCTTCAAAATTGGTAGCATTAAGTTTGTTTTCTGTTTTCTTTGCGACGAATCCAGAATTTTTATACACTTTTGTTACGTATTTCAGAGCAGAAACCATACCCTTTTTTCAGATACGCAAATGTCATTGTGTGTCCGTTAATAGGTTTAGGCGTCTGCTATAAAACCATATGCTCTCAAAGCTTTTCCAGACATATTCTACACTTGGTAGTTCCATCACATTTATACTAATCTATACTTTTGATTTTGTCCAGCTATCCCTTGTAGTATACCACATATTACTTCCCATCCACAACAGGTTGAGTTGCCATATGTGATTTGCAATGTGAATTCCTGCTTCTCTAATACAAAAGCTGCTGTTTCATATTATGTCTACCAAGACAGACTATTTCTGGCCATCGTTAAATAGTGACATATTGGCTATGAAACAGCTATCACTCAGTTTAAGTGCTAGATATTTCTCATGTTTTAGGCTTCTGCAGTAAGTGGGCTCTGATACGTTCTCAGGAAAGGAAGCTACCAACTGACCTATAACTTTTGGTAGTTTCGTATTTGTGATCTTCTATTAGTTCTCAAACCCTGACATGCTTTCGTCATTTTTTGTGCTTTCTCTTCTGGTAAAGTGACAGTCATGTCACTGGAGTGACCTAGAACTGCTCAGCCTCTGAACTATTTTTTTGCTGACATTCCTTTTCATGACTTGAGAACAACGGCGTCTCAGCCATGAAACGAGTTGCGTGATTCATTGCATTGTTGTCAAACATCATGCTATGTTGATAGAGTGTGTATGTATGAGAGCGTGGGTGTATGTTTGTGTCTATTTATTCGATCTTTAATTTATTCAGCATTTATTTTATTGTTTTCTTTCCCTGGAAGTGGACAATTGACTGGAGGGCTATGATTAAGGAGATAGTGTTATCATCATCATTATCATTATTGTCATTATTGTTCTCATAACCACTATTGTTATTATTATCATTTATTATTATAGACAATTCATTTACATATTATTTTTAAGGGTGGTTGTCATGTAATTGTGATATGTATTGACGTGATGACTTGTGTGATATATTGTAGTCGTTTTAATACATATCTAATATTTGCTCTCCATTTTGTTTTATGTGACAGAAATTAGATGAGACCTGTCTTGAAAATAAACTTGTAATAACACTGAGAGATTTATCACGTATGTCAGAATGGTACCAGGATTAAACAAAGCTATGATGAATACTTCCTTTCAGTTGATACATAACAACTACTCTGATGACACGACAAATACGTTTTCACTGGACACATATTTGCCTACTGTTTCTCAAAAGACGTTACAACATGATGAATGCATTAAAATCAGATTCAGTCAGATGGAGTTTATTCCTTGGAATAATTCTGATAACATATTAAGCGCAGAAGACGAAAAAATAGCATACGCATTTAAAAACAATATCCTAGTATTGATGTTCCTGATCGGTGGACCAGCCAACGTCATCAACATGGCAGTGTTCTACAAACAGGGCCTTAAGGATCGGGTCAACCTGTGTCTCTTTTCCTTGTCCTTAACTGATGAACTTTTCTTACTCGTGAATATTTTACTCTATGGAGAATATCTGTATTTACAGTTCATCACAACAGAGAGGTATGGCCCCATGCTGACCTTTTTGACAAATATAAATTTTCCAGGACTGGAGGGTCTTTATCCTGTTTCTCATGTCATATCTGCCATTATTGCTCTGGAAAGATGTTATTGTGTTCTAAGACCACTCAAAGTCCAGACACTGATGCACACTAGAACAATGGCAGCAATTATTATCGCTGTGTATGTCATTGTGATTGGCCTGTATTTCATTGTGGCTTTTCGCTATCGTATTGGATGTATTTATGATCCTGAAACCAGCGTGGTATTGAAAGCATTTGTTGCTGGAAAGGTTTACCAAAATCACAGGCAATTCATCGATATTTTGGATGGCTTTGTGTTTAGTCTTAGCCTTCCAGGACTCGTAATGGTAGCAGTGATATCATCAACGACAATTACTATTGTGAAACTACATCAGATTGTGACATGGCGTGCTGGAACATCTTCATCACTTTCTCCCCGGGAAGTGGCACTGACCAAGATGTTGGTTGGCAACTCCATCTTGTTTATTATCTGTGTGTTTCCTATCTCTGTCATTCGCTTCGTCTGGATGGCATTTCCTGACGTTAATTCAGGACAGCGACAGCATAATCTTTTCCTTACCTCTCTGTGGACCGCTGAATTGTTGACTTTCATTAACTCCACTTTCAACATTTTTGTATATTACGCCATGGGGTCAAGGTACAGGGAAACGTTTTGTGCGTTGTTCAGCAGAAAGAAGATCACTCACACACCCCAATGAAAACAAAAGGAAAATGCCTCTGAGGTGTGGCAAGTTGGGCAGTAAATGTTTTTAATCTGAATGAACAGAAGAAATGACATTTTCGTTCTACTTTAAAAGGAACTGACAGTCTGCCTCTGACTTTTTGACTGTATTGCTACTCACTCTCTCTCTCTCTTAATCTCTCTCTCTCTTTCTCTCTCTCTCTCTCTGTCTGTATCTCTCTCAAATTCAGAATAACTGCACACAACTTGAAGACTGGCACTATCCTGGTGTTGCAAACACGTACGTTCTCCGTTGTGTTCATGGGTCACTGTACGATGAGGCACCACTATAGTTTTGTAGATATTACATTTCAGAACAGTCACAATACCCAGTCACTACAGATCCCTACACATTATTGCACTATGTACAAGATGTAGCAGACATGTCTGTGTTAAATGTCACAAAAGAATGGCACATGTCACATGCGTGTTGCAAGCTTTGGTAGAGTCCCAGCGAATGTTACAACATGAAAACACACTGCACTTCTCGCACATCATTGTGGTTTTAGAACTTTGTAAGGACTATCAGTACATTTGCAACCATACCCTCTGCTGTCGTGTTAATTCAATAAGATCAGTCATATGGTAAGTTTCTGTAAATCTCGTTATCACGAAACTGGTAGTGTCTGATTCTTGTATACCCAGCTTGACCAAGTAACAATCACAACTCCCCGTAAAACTATACTGGGTTGTCTGTGTCTCTGACTCTCCCACACTTTGAATACTATCAAAGCATTTCTTATCAAAACACCCAGCCTCTTATCAAAACACCTATCATATGCCATTACCCAGGCAGGCAGATGGGAGCCGCCAATTAACAAGGTGTCAGGGTCAAATAGTTTATAGAGCTCTACAACTGCTTTAGCGGTTGGCTGGAAGAAAGAAAGTCTTATCTCTTGGCCACTCAAGTGCTCAAGCGGTTGGCAGGAATGACAGCATCAGTTTCACTAATCACTGCGGTGGTTTGTCAGAATGAAAGGGTTAACTTAGTTCTCGTTAACACCTTGTGGACAGGATTTTTCTGTTTTTGACCCCAAAGTATGGAACTCCTTCCTGGTGTCCGTAAGGCAAAGCAGATCTCTGCTTACATTCAGAAAGTAAAAAAAAAATATCTCCAAAAATCATAAATTTAATGCTTGTGTTCTAAATCGTATGGTATTGCAATGCAATAGTGTGTGTGTGTGTGTGTGTGTGTGTGTGTGTGTGTGTTGTGTGTGTGTGTGTGGGGCGTGTGTTGTGTGCCATGTGTGTGTGTGTGTGTTGTGTGTGGTGTGTGTGGTGTGTAGTGTGTGTGTGTGTGGTGTGTGTGTGTGTGTGTGTGTCATGTGTGGTGTTGTGTTGTTGTGTGTGTGCGTGTGTGTGTGTGTGTGTGTAGTCATGTGTGTGTGTATGTGGTGGTTTGTGGTGCTTGTGTGTGTGTTTTATGTGTGTGTGTGTCAGTGTTGTGTGTGTGTGGTGCGCGTGTGTGTACATGTGTGATCACACGCTGTATGTGAGTGTACATATATGTGTGCATGCTCATGTGTGTGTATTTCATGAATGCAGTTGTCACTGCCCCATAGCTGGCTAGCACTGCTGTTTGCAGGTCTGCAGAAAGGATTTCAGAGTGCACAAGTCTCTTTGTGTGAGTCAATAGCCTCTCCATCAGCAAGCTCTACGTTGTGCCTCCCTTGGCGACACATGATAACTGAACACTTAACGGGCTCATAATAAACTCAAGGGACTCAGAGGAGGTCTGTCCCCCAGATGCACAGCATGCAGTCCCACTGGCATGTGAACTTGCCCTGGTGACCACAAACAAGACCCCCAGATATGGGTAAATAGCACCACTGCCTTGCTGACGTCTAAGAAGAGATCAATGTTAGGGGAGTAAATCCTGACGGAAAGTCACTCCCACTGCCTTGTGGGTATCATGGGAATGACATAGGCTAGGGAGATTCCGTTAAACAAAAACAAACGGAAAAGGCAACCAGGAAGCACTATCGTATTATCCTTGAAAATCATGGTCAGTCAAATACAAAGATACCTAAACGACATAAATAGGGGCTCCAATGGAGTATTTCGTCAGGTAGGGGATGTAATGCAGTGAGGTGACATCTGGTTATCATCAAGCTACTGCAACAAAATCCAAAAATATGTTAAAGAATTGCAACATGGAAGATTAATCAAGGCATTAATAACCCAAAAAGGAAAGCTAAAAATGTCAATATACAGATGGATAGAATAAATATCAATATTTTAGGACTAGGGGGGGTGAGATGGAAGGCAGCTGGCATGATAACATCAGGCAATCATACAATTATGTTCTAGTGGGGACACACATGAAAGAGGGGTTGGTATCATAATGGACAGTGACAAATCACAGTCTGTCAAAAGAAACTGGACTATATCACTTCACTTCACTTCACTTCACTTCAGCTAGTTTCAGTCCATTGCTGGACATTAGCCTTCCTCATCGCACGCCACTATTGTCGGTTAACTGCTGGTTTGGTCCACTGTTTGTCAAACATTTCTAGATCGTTTCTCCATCTGGTTCTCTGGCGCTCTCTGTCCCTTTTTTGGCTTCGAGGGATCCAGTGCGTCACATTGGTGGTCCATCTATTGTCAGATCTCCTAATGACATGACCAGCCCAGTTCCACTTTCATTCACAAACTGTGTCTATTATGTTTTGGACCTTCGGTTTTCCTCTTACCCATGCCGCCGTTTTCTGGGTCTTTCCAGGTAGTTACCATCATGGTCCGTTCGTGGGCTTTTGCATGGTTTGCACTTTTAGGAGCTGACGTTTCGTAAGGTTGCATGTTTCGGCTCCATATGTCACAGTCGGCGTTATGCATGCGTGGTACACTCAGCGTTTTAATACATTCGACTTATCTTTATTTCTAATATGGCCTTGTTTTACCGAATGCTTGCCATCCAAGCACAATGCGACGTGTGATCTCTTGTTCCTCAGAGGCTGAGTCATCGATATATACTGACCAAGGTAGATATAGTGGTCAACCTCTTCAGTTGTGTGGTTGTCAGTTATGATCGTTTCGTCTGTCTTCCACATGGTTGTTGCACATGATTTTAGTTTTTGTCATGTTCATGCTCATTCCAATTTTCAAGCTGGTTTCGTGCAATTCTACAAGCATTTGGCTCAGACGTTCTTTGCTGTAGCAAATATTATGTCATCGTCTGAGAATCTGAGATGGCTCAGGTATTCACCGTCTATTTTGACTCCTTGGTTATCCCAGCTTATGTAATACCAAAGGAAACAAGAGTTATGTTACTTAGTTTATATCCCAGCTTAGTTTTTGAAAGGCATTTTCCACTATTTCCGTGAATTGCTTTGGAGAACTGGTGTCTCCTTGTCGTACACTTCGGCAGAGACGGAATGACAGTCTTTTGGAATGGATGTATTAACTAGCATTTTGTAGATGTGCCGGAGAAAGTTGGCGTAAACTGAGTCTACTCCCTGTTTCTGGATGGATTCGATGACGTCGGGGATTTATACAGAATCAAAGGCCTTGATGAAATCGACTGAATCCATGACCAGAGGGATTTTATATTCTGTATATTTCTCGATTACCTGTTTGACAACATGTAAATGGTGTTGTGTCAAATAGCTCTTTCGGAAGCTGGCTTGGTCTCTTTTTTGGTTCTATTCAGGTGTGTTCGAAATCTTGTTTGTATTACCTTCGTAAACAGTTTGTAGATGTTGTTTAGCAGGCTAATCAGACGGTAATTCTTGATGCTCTTTGGGTCTCTTTTTTATGTAGAAGTACAATAATCGCAGGCTATATCAGACAAAATTTTATTAGTTAGACTGCATGGAAGCCGTTTGATATCAACATTATCTAAATATATACACCAACAGTCGCAACTACTGAAAAAGAAATTGACAATTTCTATGAAGAATTTGAGAAAGCCAAGACTCAACGTAAACCACAGGACATTACAATGATAATAATAACGAAAGATGAAGTTAGGGTCATCATCATCATCATCAGCATGTGCCCTGCCGCATGGTGTTAGTGATCATAGCCCTCCATTCGAATCTATTCCTTGTCGCTGCAAGTACATCTCCCACCTTCTCTGTCCTCAGCCACTCTGCAAGTCCGTCCAATATTATCTCCCTGGGTCTACCTGGTGCTCCTTTTCCCTCCAGCTTTCCTGTTCTGACCCAGGTGCTCTAATTTCTCTTGCCTCATAAAATCCCTATAAATGTACTTGTCTTTTCCTAATCTTCTTCATTAACGTTCTTCTTGTGTCTGCCTCCTTCAAGATCGTCTCGTTTGTTTTCTTTGTTGTCCATGGAACATTTATCTTAGAAACCACATTTTAGTTGTCTCAACCTTGTTCTGACTTTGTGTGTTGACTGTCCACGCCTTACCTCCGTACAACAGTTTCGGTTCTATATAACACGGAAGAATCCTCTTCCTGATTTTAATTGAGAGGCATTTGTTAGTAAGAACGCTTTTCGCTTTCTTGAAAGTTGTTTTAGGGTAGCGTTGAGAAGTATAAAATCGGGAAAAGCCCCCAAACCAGACAGTATTACAATAGAAATGATTGAGGCTCTAGATGAATTTTGTATTGAAAAAGTAAGTCCTCCTAATTAAAATTTATGACACTGGAAAAATCTATAAAGATATGTCAAAAGCAATCTTCATTGCACTTCCAAAGAAAGCAGGGGCTGTAGAATGCGAGTTCCATCGTACAATCAGCTTGATGAGTCATGTAACACACATTCTATTAAAAATGTTTATCATAAGAACAAGGAACAGAATCAAAACATAAATAGCAAAAAAAGTAACGTGGATGTTTTGAAGAGAAGGGAACTATTAATGCCATATGCTTCCTTAGAATTATCATAGAATGATCAACTGAGTTAAGTAAGGATTTCTATGATTTGTTGATCACACCAACGTTTTTGGTGGGATAAGACAAGAACAATTGATCAACTACCTGGAAGGTTTTACTGGTGATGGAAAAGATCTAAGAATAATGACTATGTATTGGGAGCAAACAGCAGCAATGAGAGTAAAAGAATAATGTTAGCTCTTTTCTGTCATCAGATATATTTTCATTTCATAGCGAAACCATTATGAAAAACCTAGAAGAATGCCCTTGGGTAATGGTTGGAGGAAGCATGATGAACAATTTTTATTGTACAGATGACACCATTCTAATTGCGGAAATAAAACTATGAAGTCTTCTGATAATGATAGAAATGGACAGCAGAAAGAAAGCATTAGAACTAATGTCAAGAAGATTGAAGTCATAGTAATCAGTAAAAAACAAGAACTCCCCTCATGTAAAACAACAGCAAATGCCACAACACTAAATCAAGTTGATAAGTTTATATATCTGGGAACAGTCATCTCACCAAGTGGCAGATGCAAATTAGAAATAGCCGGTAGAATCAGCCGAGCTAAAACAGCATTTAAGAAAATGAAAAGCGTCCTTACCAACAAAAGCATATCAGTTTACATCAGGATGAGAGGTTTTCAGTGTTATACTGAACTGATACTGTTGTACGGATGTGAAGCGTGGACAGTCAACACGCAAAGTCAAAACAACATTAAGGCAACTGAAATGTGGTTTCTAGGAAGATTGTTAAGAGTTCGATGGGGAAAAAAGAGACAGTCTTGAAAGAGGCAAAGACAAAAAAGGAACAAAAGAGCACAAATGAAGAAAATAAAACGACAAGCAAATTCTATAGAACGTTTTTTAAGGCGAGCAAAATTTGAACACCTGGTAACGACAGGAAAGCTTGAGGGGAAAAAACAGCAAGTAGACTTAGAGAGAAAGAATTGGACGGATTTGTGGAGTAGATAAAGACAGAGAGAGTGGGCGATGTACTTGCAACGATAAAAGATAGATTCGTATGGAGGGCCATGATCGCCAACGCCATGTGACAGAGCTCATGAAACTGATGATGATGATGATGATGATGATGATGATGATGATGATGATGATGATGATGGATGACGACGACGATAAAGATGATGACAATGATGATGACGATGACGATGATGATGTTGATGATGATGATATGACGACGATGACGACGACGACGACGACGATGATGATGATGATGATGATGATGATGATGATGATGATTGTTACAGATGTCCGTTTATGTGTGACTGACAGAAATAGAATGAAAGTAGATTGTGTGTATGTAGGTGTGTGTTCTATGTGTTTTCCCCAACCACACACAACCTTCCCCTCAGTCACTTCAACAACCTCTGTATACAAAATAGTATATTTAAATATTTATAATTAATCAGATATCATCAGTTCAATTTTCATCCAACTGGATCAACAAACACATAAGACAGAAATAAATGTTCATTGACCACTGTTCAATAGAAAGTAATCGATTCAGGTTTCTGTCCCAAACAGTCCTTTCACAGGAACTCTTTCACTGCGTCAGCACTTCAGTCAGTTTGTTTCACAGCATCGAAATCATTGTTCAGGATTCAGTTCATCACTCTATGTAAATACAGTTACTACACAATCCTGGGGAGCAAGACGAAACACAGAGGCGTCATAACCGGACATGCCCACAGCAGGTATTCAGCAGAGTCCTAACAGCTTAGGACCAGGGACTGGATCAGGCATCCACCCCTCAAAACAGCAGGTATTCAGCATAGTCCTAACAGCTTAGGACCAGGGACTGGATCAGGCATCCACCCCTCAAACCAGCAGGTATTCAGCAGAGACCTAACAGCTTAGGACCAGGGACTGGATCAGGCATCCACCCCTCAAACCAAACTCACGTACGTATGTGGCTCCCTCGTGAGCTAATCAGACCAGACAGCTCCCCACGTCAGAAACTGCTAATATAGCAGCTTAAGACAAAACAGATTTAGTTCTCTTCAGGCAGCAAGGAAATGCGACCGCTCCACCTGGAAATCTCTGTAGAACTCACTTTTAGTTCACAGATTTTCGACACGCACACAACGCTACACGAATTCCACGCTCCACGCATTCCACGCTTCGCGCACTCCACGCTTTTACTTCACAGCCAATCAGAATAAAGACACCGAAAACAACACTGGGTGCTCCAGTCCACAAAAGCAAAAATGAGCCAAAACTCTATACAAAAGTGAAAATGTACTATGAAAGTATATACAACACATCCGTCACACTACCCCCCCCCCCCTCCTCTACAGAAAACACAATGACCGAATTGTCTTTGAGAGGGCACTCACGGAACCATTGGATCAACGGAGGATGGCGAGAGCAGGTCTGGCAACATATTTGACGGGGCGGAAATGGGGAGAACCTCAAAAGAGAACTCCTGCAGCGACAATGCCCTTGTTTTGAAACCTGGGAGATCGGCACAACAGGATCATGCAAAACAGCCTCTGGATGAGATCTCACGGAATTCACACCAGGAACATTCCCAATGATAACATCAGCAACCGGAGCCTCCA
>JAPXFY010000030.1:48615481-48622981 GCA_030674185.1 Monoplex corrugatus | reverse complement strand
CTTGACTCTCCGCCTCAACACCACCGAAGGCTATGTCACTCTAATCAGCGTTTATGCCCCAACTCTGTCCGCCTCTCCAGACACCAAGGATGAGTTCTACGAAAATCTTGCATCAACCATAAGGAACATCCACAGGACAGAACAACGTTGTTCTCCTTGGCGACTTCAACGCCAGAGTGGGTGCAGACAATGATTCATGGCCCTTCTGCCTTGGTTCCTTTGGAGTGGGAAAATGAATGAGAATGGACAGCAACTGCTTGAGTTTTGCGCCTGCCATGAACTGTGCATCGCCAACTCCTTCTTCAAGACGAAAGCCTCAGCACAAAGTCTCCTGGAGGCATCCCCGCTCAAAACATTGGCACCAACTGGATTTGATCCTAGTAAGACGTGCCACTATCAAAAACGTTTCCACACTGGCTCTTATCACAGCGCAGACTGCGACACAGACCACTCTCTGGTATGTTGCAAGATCAGGCTAAACCAAAGAAGTTCCACTGCTCAAAGAAACAAGGGAACCCTCGCATTGACGTCAGCAAGATGTCTCAGCCAGATCTTGTAGAACAGTTCGCAGAGGCCTTTCAGAGAGAATACGATGCATTGCAGCCCAGAGACTCTGCCACTGAGAGATGGGAAACGCTACGAGACACCATGCACCACATTGCTATGGCCACCTTTGGGAAGAAAACTGTGAAGTCCCACGACTGGTTTGAGGCCAAATCATCCCACTGTTGAGGCCAGGCGTGCCGCACTTTCCAAGTATAAGCGGTCACCCAGTGAGAAGAACCTGCAAATCCTCAGGGCTGCCAGAAGTAAGGTTCAGCTTAACGCCAGGCGCTGCGCAAACGAGTACTGGACAGAGCTCAGCGAAGAGATACAGACTGCTGCTGAAAGAGGCAACATCCGAGAAATGTATGATGGCATCAAGAAGGCACTGGGACCAACACAGAGCAAGATCGCCCCCCTCAAATCCTCCACTGGGGAAGTAATCAGCAATCCTAGCCAACAGATGGAAAGATGGGCGGAACACTACTCCGACCTCTACTCCACACAGAACATGGTGTCCCCCTTAGCCCTCAATGCCATCAAGTGCATGCCGGTAATGGAAGAACATGACGCAGAGCCAACTGCAGACGAACTCAGCAAGGCCATTGATAGCCTGGCATCAGGGAAGGCACCTGGCAACGACGGAATCGCCCCAGACCTCATCAAGCACTGCAAGACTTCTCTTCTGCACCCTTTGCACGCAGTTCTCTGTCAATGTTGGAATGAGGGAGCTGTACCACAGGACATGAGGGACGTCAAGATCGTCACCCTGTACAAAAACAAGGGCGAAAGGAGCAACTGCAACAACTACAGAGGTATCTCGCTCCTCAGCATTGTTGGCAAAGTCTATGCTCGGGTCCTCCTAATCCGCCTGCAGAAACTGGCTGAACGCGTCTACCCGGAATCACAGTGTGGTTTTCGAGCAGAGAGATCCACGGTAGACATGGTCTTCTCCCTTCGCCAAATCCAGGAGAAGTGCAGAGAGCAGCGGATGCCCCTGTATGTGGCATTCATTGACCTCACCAAGGCCTTTGACCTAGTCAGCAGAGATGGCCTTTTCAGGGCTCTCCGAAAAATCGGCTGCCCCCCCAAACTGCACAGCTTAATTGAGTCCTTCCACTCAAACATGAAAGGGATGGTACAGTTCAACGGAAACCTCTCCAAGCCCTTCGACGTACGCAGCGGTGTGAAACAAGGCTGCGTCCTGGCCCCAACCCTCTTTGGAATCTTCTTCGCTCTCCTCCTGAGGCATGCGTTCAGTACAGCGCAAGAAGGGATCCACCTGCGGACCAGATCAGACGGCAGGCTCTTCAACCTCGCCCGCCTCAGAGCAAGGACAAAGGTCCGTGAAAACCTCATCAGAGACATGCTATTTGCCGACGATGCCACAGTTGTGACCCATACTCAGCGGGACTTGCAGTCACTGATGGACCGCTTCTCCCAGGCCTGCAAAGATTTTGGTCTGACCATCAGTCTTAAGAAGACAAACGTCCTGGGCCAAGACACGCCATCTCCACCAGCCATCACCATTGATGACTACGAGCTTGAAGCCATCCATCAATTCACATATATTGGGTCCACCATCACCGATAACCTCTCCCTTGACACGGAGGTCGACAAGAGGATCGGGAAGGCAGCCACAACACTAGCCCGCCTCACACAAAGGGTGTGGACAAATCCCAAGCTGACCACAAAGACAAAGATGGCTGTATACAACGCCTCTGTCCTCAGCACCTTGCTGTATGGCAGCGAGGCGTGGACCACGCATGCTCATCAGGAGAAAGGCTCAATACCTTCCACCTGAGAAGCCTACGGCACATACTTGGCATTTCCTGGCAAGACAAGGTGACCAACACCGAAGTCCTAACCTGCGCTGGCCTCCCAGCCATGCATACCATGCTGAGACAGCGTCGGCTGCGCTGGTTGGGCCACGTTCGCCGCATGGAAGATGGTCGCATCCCAAAAGACATCCTTTATGGTGAGCTTGCCACAGGGCAGAGAAATATTGGCCGCCCACAGCTGAGATACAAAGACGTTTGCAAGCGTGACATGAAGGCGCTTGAGATCAACACTGAGTCCTGGGAGGACCTCGCAGACGATCGCAACAGCTGGAGAACTACTCTCAAGAAACAGCTGCGGATTGGTGAGGACAAACTGTCAGCTGCTGCAGCAGAAAAGCGAGTTCGCAGAAAAGAGATGACAGCCAACAGACCAGCATCAGCATACACATGCGACCGCTGCGACAGAGACTGCCTCTCTCGCATTGGTCTGTACAGTCACAGGCGACGCTGCTTGGACCAAGCAGACAGCTCATCTAGACATTAGAACGGATGTACTTTGTCCATGGTCAGTCATGACCGAAGGAGGCCTACTACTACTACATACATACATACATACATTCATACACTGCATACATACATACATACATACATACATACATACATACATACGTACGTACGTACTACGTACGTACTACGTACATACATACATACATAATACATGCATACATACATACTACACACATACTGCTGCGCGTGGGTCTGTTTGCGTGTGTGTGTGTGTGTGTGTGTGCGGTGGGTGTGTGTGTGTGTGTGTGTGTGTGTGTGTGTGTGTGGTGTGTGTGTGTGTGTAAACAGGCATAATGTCCCAGTTGTAAGTCCATCGATTTCGTGATCCATAAGCACCCACCTTTGTGACACATAATATTGCTTTTTGCTAAATGATGCTTCAAGGAAAAAATGCAGTAGTCGACTTCAACGACTTAGCTCAGTTTGTAAACCAACAACTCTTTCACATAGTAAACAGTGTCATCTCAGACGAAGAACAAATATATGTAGCATATCTATAGAAAGTACAGTGTGCCACTTTTTTTTCCTTAAACAAACACTTTAGATGATATTTTTACGAAAAAGTGGAATAGTGCCGCAGATTTCAGTTTGCTTACCCCATAAATACATTTAATATTGTCAATTCTTCACACTACTTGCTTTCACATAATGTATCTCTCATACATTTAAAAGCTTGTGATCAAAGGTTAGGCAAATATCAAAGAATAGCTCGCTGATGGAATCACTTTTTTCAATATTCTATGAAAAGCATAGAACGTAGATTTACTGAAATTGAATAAGAGATGATAGTATTTACTCTTCATACATTTAAAAGCTTGCTGTTCGTTCTACTTAAACCTTTTGACTCCTGCTCCCTGTCCACCAGCATCCTGCATTGTCAACCATGCTATCAAAGCAAAAACTTAACCCTTTGAATCCCTCACCCTGTTCACCAGCATCCTGCATTACCGATCATGCTATCAAAGCAAGGATAAACTTTGAATCACTCAACCTGTTCACCAGCATCTTGCATTATTGATCATGCTACAAAAGCAAAAACTTAACCCTTTGAATCCCTCACTCATTGATGGATAGGGACAAAAACTGATGGAGCTGATGGATAGGGTGCGGGAGTCAAAGTGTTCAGTTTTTGCAGTTGGGAACAAGGTGCTGGAGTCAAAGGGTTAGGCAAATATCTAAAGAATAGCTCCGCTGATGGAATCACAAGTTTTCTCAATATTCTATGAAGGAACATAGAACGTAAGATTTACTGAAATATGAATAAAGAATGGATAGATAAATATATAGATAATAAATAAATGACGAGATAAATATTTAGATAGATAAATAAATAATTAAATGAAAAAATGAATGAAAAAATGAATAAATAAATGAATACATGAATGAATAAACAAATGAATAAACAAGTATATAAAGTGACTGCCTGCCTGACTGACTGAATGATTGATTAATTGAATAATCGATTGATTAATTGGTTGGTTGGTTGATTGATTGATTGATTGATTGATTGACTGACCGAGTGTGTGTGTGAGTGAGTGGTTGTTGATTGGATTGTTGGTTGGTTAATTGAAAGTTGATTGATGATTGGTTTATTGAGTGGGTAGGTGAGTGAGTGCATGAGTAAGTGAGTGAGTGTGTGAGTGAGTGAGTGAGTGAGTGAGTAACTAAGTAAATTAGATAATTCAGTCAGCCAGTCAGTCAATTAGTCAGTCAGTCAATTAAGTAAGTAAATAAATAAGTAAATAAGCAAGTACCGCAATACATACATAAATAAAATTATCGAGCACTCTCTGTTCTATTCAAATAGAAAACAAACAAACAAACAAACAAATAATCAAACAAACAAGCATACAACAAACAAGCAAGCACATTATCAAACAAACAAGCAAAACGTGGGACTGCATAACTTATCAGACATGTGGAGAATACATTGTACCAGAACAATAGGAAGATACACGTGCCTAGACTGCACTTGTGATTCGTCATAAAGTATGCTTCACAGCATCAAACAAAGAAGTACCCAAACATGCATCGTGTGACAAAAGGCACCATCCTTAATTTGATAAAGCAACACTGCGGTGGGGATGTGGAGGGTAGGAACGTGGGGATGGGTGTGGTAAGACCCGAAAGAACACGTGTGTATTATCTAACCACGCCACTGAGTACATATTCTATCTGTCTAATGCTCCTTTCATGAATCGATTCATGCAATTAGTCTCTAGCTCTTGCTGTTTATTTGTACGCTCGATAACAAAAACCAAACTATCAGCCGGTAGTATTTATTAAAGAGACAATCACCTCTACATTCAATCTGTTCTGAATTGGAATAATAAAAGCATTGGCAAATTCCCTGAATCAGTTAAGATTTGGGATTCTAAAACAAAGTCAGCAACTCACTCGACTTCTCACATCGAATAGCAATCTTACATTTCTGAAAGATAAAGTGTTATAGAACTCGTATCTATACTTTGCAGTCAATCAGATGAAACTGAATACTAAAGTACAGCTAAAACACAGAATATCTGGTTCATTCAGTACTAGTAATATGAAAATCATATTTTCAGTTAACACACTATCATTTTTTAAAAAAATCTTATGATTCATTTTTTTTTTTCAGATTTGTTCCCTTACCATTATTCTGCAAATAAAATACATATGCACAAGACATTTCATGTAACAGAGCATACATAAACAGATGGTTAGGATAAAAGTTGGGGATAACATTAAAACTTTTATGGAATATACTTCTGCAAATTCTAATACATCCACAAGTATAACCCATTCCTACTTGCCTAAAATGAATATGGGTCCATTGTAAAGTTTTCTGATATGATGTAAGTCAAATGATAGTAATGGATAATGAGATAGCAAAGGCATTATCGTTTAAAACAACATATGTATGCAATCCCAATGCAAGATTTACAGATTCCTCAAACCGGATGATCTTTTCGCAGTGTTTAATATATATTTGTTCTATTCAGATCATGTATTCTCACTTTTGGGAGGACTACTTTTGTTTCGGTTTTATAATTGGAAACTATACATCATCTAAATACACTAACATATACAAAACTTTCAATAAGCATACATTTAAAAATTAGCATGTTTGCCTCTAGTAGCATATTTCCAAATTGGTTTACAAAATGTTATCATCTATCACATAAAAAAGAACCATTGATTCTGTTTATGTAAAAAAATAACAACGTTTTGATTGCCTTTTTCGTGTATGTGTAAGGTTTATCAAGAATGATTTGCGTATTGAAATGCAAAAGCTATGTTAAATGCTATTGTTCACTTTAAATAAAAGTTATTCATGTATTAGATATTGGTTACACTTTTCTTCTCCTTCAAGTTTACATTTATTGCCAGTAACCTGCAGACACCAAGTTTCTGAAACCATCTGATAGCATGTATCTCTTTTTTCACTCTAATGAGCGTGATCTGTTTGGAAAAAAACCCTGGAGAATCAGTAACCGATTTTCAAAGGTATTTAAAATATGATACTCAGAAAACAGAACGGTTCCATCAGTTGATCTGATTATAATTATAAAAAAAGACAACTGTATGATCAGTCTGCTATGTAGCTGTTTTAAATCTTATTTTTTGGCTCACGATCATCCAAGGATTTTGCTTACACCCAGCAGATAAATCCACATAACTATTTGCTCAATCAGATGGCTGCATTTTGATTGTTTTGAAGAAATGTATACCTTATTTCAGTCATTTAATTTTGAATAGTGAAACAACATACATGAATGTATAATAGGTTTTTGAACAGTATTAATTATTCTTGAAAATAACGAGTGTATTGCTACCATTACAAAGTTTACTGTAGATTCCAGACAATGATATGTTTTAACCTTTTCGCGACGCACCGGTTGCCGGAGACGGTGCCAAAAAACTTCCCTCCCGACGCACAGTACCCCCAGTGCCGGTAAGGCGTCTGTTCCCCACAGACGCACCGACCGTACAGTGCCGGTCAAGTTTTGAAAAATTCTGGCAGCTTTCACTGAAAAGAATATCCAAAACAACTGTCAGTACTGTTTAGTAGAAGGTTTCAGCAAAGGGACAGAGTCTGTTTAGTTGGTGTAGCTTTACAGTTGATGGTTTGACTGATAACGGAATAAAGTGACCCCCCTGACCAGGAAATTCCAATGCCATGTGTTAGGTCTGAACTATCTTCCTTCATAAACTGTTTGCGGCTACCAGGCGTGGGAATTCAGGAGTTATTATAAACTTTACCATCCAAGTTGACTGCTCTCTCTCTCTCTCTTTTCTCTCTCTCTCTCTTCTCTCTCTCTCTCTCTTTCTCTCTCTATCTCTCTCTCTTAATCTCTCACACTCACTCTCTCTTTCTTGCTCGCTCTGTGTGTGTGTGTGTGTGTTTGAGAGAGAGAGAGAGAAGGAAAGAAAGAGAGAGAGAGAGAGAGAGAGAGAGAGAGAGAGAGAGTGGTTTCAAAGGTTCCTGTAGACTTCAATACAGCACAGTACAGTTACTACTGGGACGTGAGCTTGCGTCTGGGTTATACTCTGTGACCTACGTTGTTCTTGTCGTAGCGATGCGTATAAGTGTTGGAAGTTATTTGAAAATAGTATGCTAGTAAAGATC
>JAPXFY010000030.1:48585481-48607981 GCA_030674185.1 Monoplex corrugatus | reverse complement strand
AGACAGACAGACAGACAGACAGACAGACAAATCTGCATTGAAAGTTGCTTCTTTTTTCCTTTGGTTTGAGTCGATCTTTCTTCAGGTTAGAAGTTGTGTATATGTGATAATACACCACATGACTTACATTCAACAACACAACCATTTTCTTCACTTTAATCAACACGGCAATTAATACATTGATTACCTCAAACCAGTCTGTTGTTCAATATCTAAAGCAAATGAATATTAAAATGTGCAAGTCAGAAGATCTAAATTCTATGGACGAAATCATAATTAAAATATATTACATGATCCAGCAAATCCCTTTCTTAATAGGATTTCATCAGTGGACAGAGGATTTATTGTGATTACCTGGAAGCCTTCCCATTGAAATCTCTCCTCTCTCTCTCCTCTCTCTCTCTCTGCTCTGTCTGTCCTGTCTGTCTCTGTCTGTCGCTGTCTGTCTTTCTTTCTTTCTTTTTTCTCTAGACTTGCCTGTCTCTATCTCTGCCTGTCTGTCTCTTCACCATTTTGTCTGTCTGTGTGTCTGTCTGCCTGTCTGTCTGCCTGTCCCTCTCTCTCTCTCTCTCTCTCCCTCTTTGTCTCTCTCTTTCTCTCTAAGCCCCCCCCCGCTTAATTCCTTATTTCTCTCCGCGTCTGTCTCTGCGTCGTCCTTTCTCTAAACTCTGTCAGTTTGTGTGTCTGTCTGTCTCTGGCCATCTTGCTGTCTGCCTATCTCTCTCCCCTTCCTCTGTCTGTCTGTCTGTCTACCGTCTAACGTCTGTCTATTACAAACTATATATATCTCCTTCTCTCTCTCTCTCTCCTCTCTTCTCTCTCTCAGTCTCTGTCTCTTCTTGTCTGTCTTTTCTCTTATATTTGCACTGAGTCACCCACTCTCTTTTTCTTATTTACCTCTGAGTTTTGGGCAGTATTTGCTTGCTTCTTTAAATAATTTATTTCTCGTACAAAATCGAAAAAAAATAAATCTAAAAAAACAAACAAGCAAACAAAGAAACAAACAAACAACAACAAAAAAAAAACAAATATGACGCCTTTTCAGCAAAATTCCATGAAGTAAAACAGAAACTAATTGACAAAATATCAAAGTTGACATGTACAAGAAACGTGACACTAAAGGAATGAGATCTGTCAGTAACGTAAAAGAAAATGAATACATACACTGAGTGGTGTGCATTTCTTTGAGGACATTCTTCAGTTACTGTTTTTTTTAATAATCTTTTCTACAGAATGTAAATGAATACGGCATGATCTAGCTGACAAGTGTCAAACCCGTGTTTCTTTATGTCCGTAAGATTAATAGTTTACAGAAAAGAAACTTGAAGGAAAGCAACCTGTTAATAATATCAACATGGAAGCTTCATCATCATCATCAAGTGCCTTGCAACATGGCTTGGTCGACCATGGCCTTCAATCTGGTTCTATCCTTGTTGCCTCAAAGCACCTCCCCACCCTCCCTGTCTTCAGCACTTGCAAGTTGTCCAACACCCTCACCTTGGTCGACCCGGCGCTCTCTTTCCCTCCAGCCCACTGTTGTGACCAGGCACTCCAATTCCCCTCTCCTCACAAAATGGCTATAAATGTTGCTGTCTTTTGCTAATCCCTCCTACAATAATCTTCTTGTGTCCGCCTCCATCAAGACTGTCTCGTCTGTTTCTTGCGTAAATGGAACTCTCAAATTCCTCCCAGAAACCACATCTTGGCCCCCACCAATCCCGTTCCAGCTCCTCCTGCTGACCGTCCATGCCTCACAACAAACACCATCGTTCCATAAACATTAAATGACTCTCTTCAAACGTCAATTGACAGGCATTTGCTGGTAAGAATGCTTTTCAACAGTTAAATGGTTTTTGGCCTGGCCGATCTGCTGCCATTTCTGATGTCACTGCCGTCTGGTGAAACGAAGCTTACTGCAGTTTAAACAATACATTTCGAGAGAAATGCTATATTCGTTATAAAACATCATAAAGCTGCTGGGTCAAGATGATATTATTGGAGAACGCTCAAATGTTGCTGCAAAACAGAATTATCTTAAATTTCTTCTATTTTAAACACATTTTCGATGAGTTTGGTTTGTTTTTTGAAATTCAAAGGTCATTTGTTGTCTGTCTATGTAATACAGGCCATCCCAACAATCCCGGGAACTGGTAGACTTAACTCATTAAGGCACACGGCTCAGAGAGACCAAATTTCTTTAAAAGGGAGGGTAGGATTGATCTGGAAATAGGTCAACTGATGTTCTTGTTGACTATCAGATCAGTCACGTTATCTAAAATACACTATAACTATTTTTCAAAAATTTGTTACTGGGTAGTGGCCAATACATTGCCCAAAAGTGAACAAAATGCGAATTATAGAGATTTTGACGACTTGTAGCTGTGCTGTAGTTGAAAAGTACCAACATGTTTGACTCGGTGTCAAGGTCATTGACCGACCTACTTCCTGAGGTGAATCACTTGTGAAATTTCCATTCACGTCCAAACAGCAAATACGAACGCAACCCGATTGTCAAACCCCCACTGAATGGGTTGAGCGAAGGCTTGTGATTGGCTCCGCGATGTTAAAAAATAGTCATTGGCTCCAACCGTCACGTGATATTTCCAATATGGCGTCGCTTTTTCTAGTCGAGTCTGCTTGAAATTTGATTGTACGCCGATTTCATTCACGTAGATCAATTAAAGCCTTTAAGAAAATGCCACAGCCTGGAAATAAGTGGAGAATTGTCCAATCGATATGGCAAAAAGAAAAGGGAAGAAAAAATGTCCGAGGAGAGCGCGACGCGATCTGAAGTGGCGACTGATGACCGACGCCATCTACCTCAACAGCACCAGCACCAGACGATCGTTCCGAAGATCTTCTCTTCATCGAAAAGAAAACTTTATTTCCAAAGAAGAGAAGTTGATGCTGACGTCGATTCATCCGAATGATGATACGAATGTATCATCTTCTAGCTCAAACGTCATCGTCGACATCGCTACACAAACGGTTTGGAACGTTTGGTGCAACGGTGCAAGCACAACTTCGAAGATCGGAAGTTGGTATACTATTTTTTACTCTTTGTTGTTGTAGTACGTAATTAATTAACTTGCAGGGACCCAAACAGGCCATTGGTACACAGTAAGTAGGAGTGCATGCATAGACTGTGACTGTGATGTGGATGAAAAATAACTGACAACACACTTCAATTTTATTCTGGACATGCTGAAATAACTCACATACACACGATACAGTACACACCAGTTGCACATAGGCCTATTGGAAGCAAAAAAACCTGTGGTCTCAGACAACACAGTTACTTTGTACATGGCATTGACATTCTCCTATAGCCTACATAAATGTGTAAGCTTTTGTTCAATCTCAATAAATGGATGTGACTTTGATCAACACACACTGACAAAGTTGCACACACTATAAACAAGAACATGCGATGCTGTATTTTTTTTAATGAATTATTGCAACCAACCTCCCTAATTTCTCATATTCTATTCTCACATCTTATGCTTTTCAGGTTGCTGTATTTGAGGATAAGAGCAAGAGAAAGGGGACTGCTAGCTGTCTGTCAGTGAGATGCGTTTCCTGCCAGGCTGTTGTCTCAGAAACCATGACCTCCAAGAGACAGGCAGAGTTTTGACATCAATCGTCGGATTGTTGCTGCTGCTTCGGTCAATGGCATTGGCTTCACTCAGCTTTGTCGGGTTTTTTGGATGATTGATTTGCCCCCCACCAATGCACCTGAAAACCTGGCAAAAGCATCAAAAGGTCTACACTGCCAAAGCCTGCCATTCTACGGAGATCCATCTCCAAGAAGCAGCTGAACAAGTGCGGGAGGTCTACAAGGAGATGCAGCTTGGTGAACCCTCAGCAGACAGGCCTTTGGATATATCTGTATCCTTTGATGGCAGTTAGCAAGAACATCCCATAACGGCATCACCACTGTTATAGAAATTTTGTCTGGGCTTGTGATAGATTATGTAGTTTTGAGTAATTGTCATGCATGCGAAATTGGTCCCTCCCCAGATTCTCCAGAGCATGCAGATTTCTGGCAGAAGCATGAACCTGACTGCCAGAAAAACTGCAACTGTTCTTCTGCTGCAATGGAGACCAAATCTGCTGTTATCACGTATGAAAGGTCTCTGCAGCTTCACAATTTCAGGTATACAAACATGCTCAGTGATGGAGACGCCAAGGCATTTGCTGCTGTCAAGGAAGCCGCTCCATACGGACCTGACTGCAGCATCAAGTAAGATTGAGTGTGTCAACCATGTAACCAAGAGAATGGGGACAGCCTTGAGAAACCTTGTGGAGAAGCAGAAGGCCATCAAAGAACCTATTGGTGGAAGAGGGGGGCTCACTGACAAGCGAATTACCCAGCTCACCAACTACTATGGCCGGGCCATCAAAGATAATGCTGGTGACCTGAAGAAAATGGAGCAAGCTGTGTGGGCCTCTTTCTTCCATACAATGAGCACAGACGATGATCCACACCATCTTCGTTGTCCAGATGGGGCCAACTCCTGGTGTGTTTTTAAAAGAGCCCAGGCAACCAACGATACACCTCGTCCACACTCAAATCCTCTTCCGCGGAAAATCGTCTCTGCACTTTCTCCAGTTTACAAGCGGCTTGGAGATCCTCAGCTGTTGCAGAGATGTATGTCGGGAAAGACTCAAAATTCTAATGTGTCTTTCCACTCGTTGGTGTGGAGAGCTTGCCCTAAGGAACGTTGGGCAAGCAAGCGCTCTGTCCTTGCTGCTGTGGTTGTTTGTGTCCAACGGTTCAACGAAGGATCATCGGCCCTTATAGATGTGCTTGCTGAGCTGGAGATTGTTGCAGGGGCACATGCTGACGCTTTTTTTGAAAAGTCTGACTTGGTCAGAGTCAAAGAAGCCACCAAAAGATCTTCAGAAGCTGCCAAAGCAAAGAGAAAGCGTGTGGAAGCGAAGAAGCGGGAAGAGAGAGAAATGCGTCGATCACGCGAAGGAGAGATGTATGGACCAGGCTCCTTCTAAAATTATATTCTTTGAAGTGGGGTGTAAAAACACTCTCAGCTGGTCCTACATATTGTAATCTTGTCATATTTCACCATATATTCTGATTTTATGCCGTTCAAAAATAAAAAGTTTGTTAATAAATACTTCTCAAACTTTAACGGCCGTTTCCTCAAAACCATGTTTTTACAACGGTTGCTTATTGCCAACCGCTGTCATGTAGAAAGTTTTCAAGATATTTCAAAGATATTTGGTGTACTAGTGTAAAATTGGATGCTGAGTGCAATAATGCTAGTTAGATCACTGTAGCTCTAATATAATTTTAGGGTGAGTTATTGATCAAGTGTGAATGTGGTCTTCAAAATTTGAAAAAAATTGAGCAAAACAAAAAAAAAATACGTATATTTTTCAGACCGCATTTTTTTTGGTGTTATGGCGCCCTTTGGTGTTTTAACTTCATGGAAATCAATTCGCTTTATGAAAGGTCGGCTCGTGTGATTTTTTGTACAGGTTGGCAGTGACCATGTCAATTCTTTTTTCATATCTTCAAACCTATTTGACATAAAGTCTTCAAACTGTGTGCAGATGTTTATCTGCTCATATTAAACATACGTGCACAATTTCATCAAAATATCTTTAATATTTTTTTTATAGTTTTTTTTTAATTTCTGAGCCATGTGTTCCCTTAATTCATCTATTTACGTATACATTCATTTGCTTCTTTCTTTGTTTCATTCATTAATTCATTTAATATATCGCTTATATGTTTATCGATTTGTTTATTGGTTTATATGTACATATATTTATCATAATTGTTCATTTCATTATTTATCTATGCTTTTCTTATTTATTTATTCATTTATTTATTTATTTATTTATTTGTTTATTTATTGTATTTCATTTTATTACTTATGGACGCACACACTCATTTGTTTATATACTCTACAAAATTACAACATTTGTTGCTGTGACAAGTTTACGTTGCCAATTTCGTTTACATTCGGGCGGGGGGGGGGGGGGGGCAGAAGATGTATATGTATATGTATAAATGTGTGTATGTGTCTGTGTACATACGTGTATATGTATGTGTACATGCGTATTTGTGTGTGTATGTATGAGTGTGTGTATGTGTGTATATGTGTATGTGTGCATATGTGTATGTGTTGTACGTGTGTGTGTGTGTGTGTGTGTGTGTGTGTGTGTGTGTGTGTGTGTGTGTAATGTATGTGTATGTGTGTGTATTTATGTGTGTACATGTATGTATGTGTCTTTGTGTATGTGTGTGTGTCTGTATGTATGTGTATATGTGTGTGTATATGTATGTGTCTGTTTGTGTGTGTGTTTGCTGTGTGTGTGTATGTGTGTGTGTGTGTGTGTGTGTGTGTGTGTTGTGTGTGTGTGTGAAATGTACAGCACTTGACCAGATATGTTTTATTTCTTAAAAGAGCTAAAATATACTGTACACATTCTAACTCTTGAAGGGTGTTGAATCAAATTTGAAAGAGATTGATTCATTTATTTTGCTCTCTGTGATTTCTCCATTGTCCGTTCTTAATTTAGTTACTTTGTTCATGAATGCAGTATTTATATACCGCAGTAATGAAATATGTATTCATTTTACATCACATGCCTGACAATCCCACTCTAAATGTAGTATATTGTTGGCTTTAAGTACTTCATCTCATTTTGGTTGCTACATATTTTGTCCTTTTATTAATTTTTGTCTTGTCTTCATTCCTTTCTTCTTACAAATTTTACTTTTACCTTAGACTGATGCTGTGTTGTTACATGTCAAATTACATTGTATACTTAGAAAGAAATGAAAAGAGGTGGTTGAACGGCATCACACAATATACATGTACATAAAAATGGACGGGTTTCCAAGTCGAGGGTTGATATAGTAGACATATACAAGCATGGATTAAAACATAAAATGAAGAAAAAATACATGATACATGATGATTGCGTATAATTCAAATAATAATGTCACAGGCAAATATGACAGAAAGCAGAGTAAACATTTATCCCTGTCGTAAGTCAGTGGTGTGAAGTGAAACAATTTTGTATGACGATGTCATGAATGTTAAGATATGACAAGCTTCCTTCCATCTATGATCTCATAATTACTTGAAAACAAAATATGAAAAAGCAAAACAAAACATGTCAAGACTAGACTATCGTTTTCAATATTGTGAACCTAGAAACTAAAAATTTGCATAATGATGGATAAAACGCGAAGGATCAAAATTGCATTAGACAATTTCCAAACTGGATCAACTCTTCAGTAAGTTTCGCATTTGACATAAGATGACATTTTTCTTGTAAACACCGTTGCAAAATAGAACCAAAACCTTGTTTGATATTACAGTTCCAACACAGGTGCAAATTAAATTGATCTCCTGCCCGACAAACATAACTTTTTGTTCTAATCAAATCTTATTTGTTGTGAGGGTCTTGTGCATCAAACGAAGCTGAAATTATTGCAGCTTTATTCCATGAATTGTGTTTCTTTTATCTTATTATTTCTTTGAAGGTAGCTGTCCAGTAAATAGTTATGGAATACTTTATTGTTCTGTTTAGTACAACGTCGAGTAAACTTAGAGTAATATTGTTTCTTAATAGAATGTCAGTAACAGTTATGATACTTTATTGTTCTGTTTAATAGAACTGTCCAGTAAACAGTTATGGAGTACTTTATTGTTCTCTTTAATAGAACTGTCCAGTAAACAGTTATGGAGTACTTTATTGTTCTCTTTAATAGAACTGTCCAGTAAACAGTTATGGAGTACTTTATTGTTTTGTTTAATAGAACTGTCCCGTAAACAGTTATGGAGTACTTTATTGTTTTTTAATAGAACTGTCCAGTAAACAGTTATGGAGTACTTTATTGTTCTCTTTAATAGAACTGTCCAGTAAACAGTTATGGAGTACTTTATTGTTTGTTTAATAGAACTGTCCAGTAAACAGTTATGGAGTACTTTATTGTTCTCTTTAATAGAACTGTCCAGTAAACAGTTATGGAGTACTTTATTGTTCTGTTTAATAGAACTGTCCAGTAGACAGTTATGGAGTACTTTATTGTTCTCTTTTATAGAATGTCCAGTAAACAGTTATGGAGTACTTTATTGTTCTCTTTAATAGAACTGTCCAGTAAACAGTTATGGAGTACTTTATTGTTCTCTTTAATAGAACTGTCCAGTAAACAGTTATGGAGTACTTTATTGTCTTCTTTAATAGAACTGTCCAGTAGACAGTTATGGAGTACTTTATTGTTCTCTTTAATAGAACTGTCCAGTAAACAATTATGGAGTACTTTATTGTTCTCTTTAATAGAACTGTCCAGTAAACAGTTATGGAGTACTTTATTGTTCTTTTTATAGAATTGTCCAGTAAACGTTATGGAGTACTTTATTGTTCGATTAATAGAACTGTCCAGTAAACAGTTTTGGAGTATTTTATTGTTATCTTTAATAGAACTTGTCCACTAAACAGTTATGGAGTACTTTATTGTTTTGTTTAATAGAACTGTCCAGTAAACAGTTATGGAGTACTTTATTGTTCTGTTTAATAGAACTGTCCAGTAACAGTTATGGAGTACTTTATTGTTTCTGTTTAATAGAACTGTCCATAAACAGTTATGGAGTTACTTTATTGTTCTGTTTAATAGAACTGTCCAGTAAAAGTATGAGTACTTTATTGTTCTTTTAATAAACTGTCCGTAACATTATGGAGTACTTTGTATTGTTCTCTTTAATAGAACTGTCACATAACAGTTATGGAGTACTTTATTGTTATTTTTAATAGAACTGTCCAGTAAAAGTATGGATACTTTATTGTTCTTTTAATAGAACTGTCAGTAAACAGTTTATGGAGTACTTTATTGTTCTGTTCAATAGAACTGTCCAGTAAACAGTTATGAAGTACTTTATTGCTTTGTTTAAACAGAGCTGTCCAGTAAACAGCTATGGAATACTTTATTGTTCTGTTTAAATGAACATGATCAGTTTTTTTAAATCATTTTTTGGTTCTGTTATGTTTAGAATGAATAATCTCAAATGCTTTCTAGAATTTATTTTATTCATATATTATTTATTTTCAGTCTATTTTGTCTTCTTTCTTCTTATGATATTCTTAGCTTGTTCTTATTATTTCATTATTAATTATTATATTAATTATGTGTATTATTATCGCTTATATATTATTGTTTTATTATTTATCATGGTTATTATTGTTATTGTTATCATTATAAGTTATATATCATGTCATCGTCATCATCAATCATCCTTATCATCATCATCTTCATTATGCATTTACTTTTTTCCTTAGGGGTGGGGGATGATTTTTCATCATGTGATTGTGATACGTATCAACGTTATGATTGTGTGGTACTTTAAAATCACTTTAATACATTTTTAATGTTTGCTTTCCATTTTGTTTTATGTGACAGAGACTGGCGTGACGTGTCTTGAAAATATACTTGTTAGACCACTGAGATATTTATCACAGATATCAGAGTGGTAACCAACTTCTAAACAAAGCTATGATCAATACTGTCCTTTCAGTTATATACATAACAACTACACGGATGAAACGACAAATACGTTTTCAGTGGACAGATATTTGCCTACTGTTTCTCCAAAGCGTCACAACTGATGAATGTATTGAAATCAGATTCAGTCAGATGGAGTTTTATTCCTTGGAATAATTCTGATAACATATTAAGGCAGAAGACGAAAAACTAGCATACACAGTTAAAGAAAATATCTTAGGTCTGCTGTTCCTGATTGGAGGACCAACCATATCATCAACATGGCTGTGTTCTGCAAACAGGGCCTTAAGGATCGGGTCAACCTGTGCCTCTTTGCTTTGTCCTTAACTGATGAACTTTACTTGCTTGCGAATATTTTACTCTATGGAGAGCATATGTATCTTCAGTTCATCACAACAGAGAGGTATGGTCCCATTACGACCTTTTTGACAAACATAAATTTTCCAGGACTTCTAGGTCTTTATTCCGTTTCCTCCTGTCATATCTGCTATAATTGCTCTGGAGAGATGTTATTGTGTTCTAAGACCACTCAAGATCCAGACGCTGATGCACACTAGAACAATGGCAGCAATTATTATCGCTGTGTATGTCATAGTGATAGGCTTGTTTTTCATTGTGGCTTTTCGTATCGTATTGGATGTATTTATGAATCCTGAAACCAGCGTGGTATTGAAAACATTAGTTGTTGGAAAATTTTACCAATATCACAAACAATTCATCGATATTTTGGATGGCTTTGTGTTTAGTCTTGGCCTTCCTGGACTCGTAATGGTAGTTGTGATATCATCAACAACAATTACTATTGTGAAACTTCATCAAATTGTGACATGGCGTGCTGGAACATCTTCATCGCTTTCTTCCCGGAAGTGGGGCTGACCAAGATGTTGGTTGGCAATTCCATCTTGTTCATCCTCTGTGTGTTTCCTGCCTTCCGCCATTCGCTTCGTCTGGTTGGCATTTCCTGACGTGAATTCAGGACAGCGACAGCATAACCTTTACCTTGCCTCTGTGTGGACCGGTGAAGTGTTCACTTTCATGAACTCCACATTCAACATCTTTGTATATTACGCCATGGGGTCAAGGTACAGGAAACGCTTTGGGCGTTGTTCAACAGAAAGAGGAATACACACGCCACACAGAAAAATCAAATAGAATGAAAATTCCTCAGAGGTGTGACAAGTTGAGCATAAATATTTTCTAACCTGAATGAAACGAAAGAATGACGTTTTCGTCCAATTTTAAAAATGGACAGTCTGCCTTTTGTCTGCTTGATTGTATTGCCTCTCTCTCTCTCTCTTTCTCTCTCTCTCTCTCTTCTCTCTCTCTCTCTTTGACTGTATTGCTTCTTCTCTCTCTCTCTCTCTCTTCTTCTCTCTCTCTCTCTCCCTCTCTCCCTCTCTCACTCTCTCTCACTTTTTCTGTACTCACTGATGTGCTACATATTCAAAACTACAGATAAACCTATTAACAACAGAATCATACCTTTGGACTGAGAAACAGGTAAAGGTTCTGTTTGATATTATCTTTGATGACATTAGATTGAATCCTGTTGGACGTGTTCCTGGGGCACATTCGTAGATGGCTTTAGCCCTGAAATTGCCATGTACTGCATGGCACTGTGTTTGTTATGTACTGACCCTCATTTGCCTGTGAGAAGAAGCCCTGACGTGAATAATCAATGACAATATCAAATTCAGAATCTCTCTTCATATTTGCCTTGCATTTATGTTGGGTCAGTAATTACAAAATGGTGTAGGGGGCTCTGGATAGAGGTAGTACCTTTGATTTCTGGCTGCTTGCACTCTACCCGGTAGGGTGGACGGGCATCACTGGTCCTCGTCCATCCTCTAAATCTCTCACGTGCTGGCTCCAAGCGCCACACACCCGGGACCTCGCCTCAGCAGGCGTGCCAAAACCATGTGAGGGGGTGATGTTAACACTGCATCACTGGGTGAATAACCTCCACGATGCAGGTTACCGGCCAAGGCGGACGAAGTTCCGCAAGGAACTCAACGGCTATGTGTTCAAGACCAAGGCGAACCACCTAGATGGAGGACGTCGGCTGTGGTCTGGCATGGAGAGGGATGGGCTCCGCCATGCGACATTGCCCAAGACACACTAAATGAAGATTACAACCGCAACTCAATCCATACCGGCCCGGTCGTCGCCGGAACAAGGACCGCGCCTTCCGTCGCTGGCCATCAGGGCGGAGGTGAAAAGTATGTGACTGATGGACCAAAATCCCTACGTACAAGAAAAAATGTTACTATCGCACCTGGGAAAGTGAGATCGCTGAGAGCAGCAGGAAAAGTTGCAGAACTAACGTATGAAATGAAGAATACGATGGAGCGTCCTTGGGCTCTGTGAGGTACGATGGAAAAACCTCGGAGAAACGTCTACCCCAGAAGGCCACAAACTCTACTTCAGTGGCAGTGAAGACAAACATGAACATGGAGTTGGATTCCTCATTCACAAAGACACTGTGAATGCCATCATGGGATGCCGACCAGTCTCTAGCAGACTCATTACTATTCGGCTTAAGGCTTCACCTTTTAACATCACCGTCATCCAAGCTTATGCCCCAACAACTGACTATGATGACGAGGCTGTCGAAGATTTCTATGATCAACTGCAGGAAATCGTAGATCAGACGCCAAAGAAAGACATCATTATAGTGCAGGGCGACTGGAATGCGAAGATTGGAGAGGATGAACACAATAACTGGAAAGGGATATGTGGCCAATACTGCAACCCTGAGACCAACGAAAGAGGTTTAAGGCTCCTAGAATTCGCCAGTTACAACGACCTGAGGGTGGTGAACACGTTCGGTCCACACAAACCATCTAGACGCTGGACATGGCACAGCCCAGGAGAAAAATACCACAGTCAGATCGACTACATCATGGTTCAAAGACGCTTCCAGTCAAGTGTTAACATCGCAAAGACCAGGAGCTTTCCAGGAGCCGACATTGGAAGCGATCATGAGCTTGTAATGATGACCTTCAAACTCCGCCTCCAGAGGATGAAGAAATAGGGCAACATAAGAATTAAGTTCAATCTTGAGAAGCTCAAAGACCCCAACATAGTTGAAAACTTCCAAGCAACGATAGGAGGGAAGTTTGCTCCTCTCCTCGTCCTTGACAATATGGACACCGAAGTAGAACACTCTGATCAACAACTTCAACACTGCCGTGACCGAAGCAGCCAACGACATCCTTGGAAAACACCGACCAACAAAGATGCCCTGGGTCACGGAAGAAGTACTAAAGCTGAGCGACAAAACGCAGAGAACTAAAGCAAAAGAAGAGTAAAGGATGAAGGTGCTAAACTATACAGAAAAGCCAACCAACAAGTTAAAGAAGGCATGAGGAAAGCAAAGGAAACATGGATTGAAGAACAATGCCAAGATATCGAAGCAAACCTGCAGAAAAATAACAGCAAAAAAGCCTACCAGCTTGTGAAAGAACTAGCAAGCTCAAAACAAGGCAGAACCACTACCATACAGAACAAAGCAGGGAAATGTCTCACAGAAGATCAAGAGATTCTGCAGAGGTGGACAGAGTACTGCTCCGAATTATACACACACACAACAACAGGAGATCCCAAGGTGCTAGACGTTCCTCCACCAACCAACAACGACAGCTACCCCATCGTGCGAGAAGAAGTTGAAGCTGCAGTAAAATCATTGAAGAAAGGCAAGTCGGCAGGAATGGACAACATTCCCTCAGAACTGGTCCAGGCAGGAGGAGAGGCCATGATAGATATGCTACTCATCATCTGCAATAAGATCTGGCGGACAGGTGAGTGGCCAACACCTTGGACCCAGTCCCTGATCATCACTCTCCCGAAGAAAGGCAACCTACAACTATGCCAAAACTACCGTACCATCAGCCTGATCAGCCATCCAAGTAAGGTCATGCTAAAAAATCCTTCTGAGTAGACTGAAGCCACAAGCTGAGGAGATAATAAAAGAAGAGCAGGCAGGTTTCAGACCAGGAAGAAGTACCACAGAGCAAATTTTCAACCTCAGATTGCTCTGTGAGAAATACCTGCAACACCAGCAAGGCCTTTACCACGTCTTCGTGGACTTCAAGAAGGCATTCGACAGAGTTTGGCACGCAGCCTTGTGGGCAACCATGAGGCTGTACAACATCAATGCCAACCTGATCAGAACCATAGAATGCCTCTACGAAAAGGCGACCAGTGCAGTCTACCATGACAACAACATAGGCGAATGGTTCCGAACCACAGTTGGAGTACGCCAAGGATGCCTGCTCTCCCCCACTCTCTTCAACATCTTCTTAGAGAGAATAATGGCTGACGCACTTGAAGACCACGAGGGAACAGTCAGCATCGGAGGTAGAACAATCACAAACTTGCGTTTTGCCGACGACATTGACGGACTAGCTGGGCAAGAGCAAGAGCTAGTCAGCTTGATAAAACATCTTGATGAGGCCTCCACATCATATGGCATGCAGATCAGTGCAGAGAAAACCCAGTTGATGACAAATAATACCAATGGCATCAGCACTGACATTACCATAGACAACAAGAAACTTGAGACCGTCCATAGATTTAAATATCTGGGAGCTATAGTATCAGATGAAGGATCAAAGCCCGAGGTACTTTCCAGGATTGCACAGACCACAGCTGCAATGACCAAGCTAAAAGTCATCTGGAACGACAAGAATATCGCAATCGGCTCCAAGATCAGACTGATGCGTTCCCTGGTCATGTCAATATTTTTGTATGCATGCGAAACATGGACCATAACAGCAGACATTGAAAGAAGGATACAGGCAATGGAGATGAGATGCTTCCGCAAACTCCTTGGTATCTCGTACTTAGATCATATAACCAATAAAGAAGTGAAAACCCGAATCGAAAACGCCATCGGGCCGTATGAAGACCTCCTGACCTCAGTGAAAAGACGCAAACTGAGGTGGTACGGGCACGTCACACGATCATCTGGACTGGCCAAGACCGTCTTGCAGGGAACAGTTCAGGGAGGGAGACGAAGAGGCAGACAGAGAAAAAGATGGGAAGACAATATCAGAGAGTGGACTGGCCTTGAATGGAATATCATTCTGCGGAAAGCTGAGGACCGTGAGGAGTGGAGGAAGTTGGTTGCAAAATCTTCAATGGTGCCCCAACGGTCAACCAGACTACGGGACTGATGATGATGATGATGATGATGAACACCCCAACACACACAGACACACACAAACATTTAAGCAACCAGTTGATGTGCACGACGACTTTTTCTTGTGGGCAATTTCTTCAGGCTTTCTGTACATAAAACTTAAGATCTGTTTTGCATCAGTCTGCTATTTCTTTGTACTTTGTTTCTATCCAAGCTTCCTTAGCTTCATCACAACTATTCCTGATTTCCTTATGCATTTGTTGTATTTCATTCAGCCTAAAATTTTCTATAAGAAAAACCCTTAATAAATCATGTATGAACAGGCAGAAACAGATATATGACATCATAATACATAAGTTCTATGTTTCACATAATGTCGTGAATTTTTCATCAAAGAAAGCTAGTGCAGACGTTCAGAACATCTGGACTATATTCACAATGTACGTATTAAAAAGCATACCTAAAGCATGACAATTATCATAATGCAGTAAATGAATCAACTAAATGAATGAATTACTAAGTAAACGTCCAGATTCTGCACATTATGATATTTTGGAAAATGAAATATATTTAAAGAAATCTAACTCACATGTACTTGAGGTGGCCTGGTTTCGAAGAATCCTTGGGTAAGAAAGGTAAACCTATTTCAGTTCCCAGGTGTGCTGCTGGATGAATGTCTCCACGAAGAAAGCCTAGGCATACTGATGATGGGATACTGCTTTGTAAAATGTGTGAAATATGAACTGGAAAATATACTTTAGAATTACAGTCTTCAATTTTGTTCCATGAAAAATGTTTGAATGCGTCAGTCACGATCAATGTATTTATATTTGTGTTTATCAATGACAGTTGATTTTTGTTATTCACAAACGTTGCCAGTGCCAAGTGTTTTGGTCAGTGGTGTTCTCTTACCTGTGTGAAGGAAATGGTGCACACGGAACTTTGTTTTATCGTCTGGCCCATAGGACTGATGTCCAAAACACCTCAGTTTTTGTTTCCTCTTTCACTGTTTACATGTTGAAGATGAATGTAAACTGAGGTCTTTGGTATCAGTGCTTCATGGCAGTTGTAGCTGTAAGGCCTTGATGGTGGTCTTCTCACTACAAGGATCTAATGTACAATCATCATCATCATCAGGTGCCCTGCCACTTGGCGTTGGCGATCATGGACTTCCATCTGTCTCTATCTATTGTTGCCACAAGCATCTCCTCCACCCTTCTCGTCTTCAGCCAGTCTGCAAGTCCGTCTAGTATTTTCTGCATGGGTCTACCTGGTGCTCTCTTTCCCTCCAGCTTTCCCGTTGTGACCAGGAGCTCCAAATCCCCTTTCCTCATAAAATGGCCTATGAATGTTGCCTGTCTTTTCCTAATCTTCCTTATGAATGATCTATTTGTGTCTGCCTCCATCAAGACTTTTCTCGTTTGTTTTCTTTACTGTCCATGGAACTCTCAACATACTTCTCAGAAACCACATCTTGGCTGCCTCAATCTTGTTCTGGTTTTGCTTGTTGACTGTCCACGCCTTAGAATCGTACAACACTAATGGCTCTATATAACATTCAAGAACTCTCTTCCTGAAGTTAATTGATAGGCATTTGTTGGTAAGAATGCTTGTCATCTTCTTGAATGCTGTTTTGGCTTCGCCGATTCTGCCGTTTATTTCTGATGTGCATCTGCCGTCTGATGAAATGACCGTTCCCAGGTATTTAAACTTATCAACCTGTGTCAAGGTTGTGCAATTTGTTGTTATTTTGCATGAGGGTATTTCATGTTTTTTACTGATCACCATGACTTCAGTCTTCCTGCTGTTTAGTTCCAACCTCTTACCTTTGCTTTCTATTTCTTGTATATTCACAAGGTTTTGTAGATCCCTTTCATTTTCTGCAATTAGCACGGTGTCATTTGCGTATCGAATGCTGTTTATCATTTTTTCTCCAACCTTTAATCCAGGGTCATCTTCTACGTTTCTCATGATGTTTTCGCTGTAAAGTGAAAACAGATCTGGTGACAAAACACAACCCTGTCTGACTCCCCTTTTGGTGTTTTGGAAAGAGCTTATATTGTTTTCCATTCTCATTGCAGCTGTTTGTTCCCAGTAAATATTTCTGATTATTCGTAGATCTTTTCCATCAACATTGAGTCTCTCCAGTTGGTTGATCAATTCTTCATGTCTTACCCAATTGAAAGCTTTGGTATAGTCAACAAAGCATAAATACAACTCCTTATCCACCTCTCTATGATAGTCCTTAGGGTGTATATGGCATTAATAGTTCCTTTCCCTTTCACAAATCCACACTGTTCTTCTACTATTTCTCTTTTGATACTATTCCTTGTCCTCATCATGAGTATTCCTAACGTGATTTTTGTTACATGACACATCAAACTGATTGTGCGATGGAGTTTGCATTCTATAGTCCGTGTCTTCTTTGGAAGTGCAATGTAAATTGATTTTAACATATCTTTGAGGATTTTTCCAGTGTCGTAAATTTCATTAAGGAGGACTGTCATTTTTTCTTTTCCAAATTCCTCCAGGGCTTCAATCATCCCTGGAGTAGTGTTGTCTGGTCTTGGGGCTTTTCCTGGTTTCATCTTTTTCAGTGCTGCTCTAACTTCATCTTTCATTATGGGACATTATGGCACATCAAAATCAAATTGCATAAAACATCAAACAGAAAACAATCACAAAGAATATGGTCGTCTCAGAATGTGTTCAGCAAATGTGCAAGGAATCTTGGTGTTTTTCTTGGGGAATCCCTGTCCATGAAAGCTTACATTAAATACATGATAAAATCCTGTATCTCCTACGATGCAGAATAAGCACAATCCGCCAATTCGTCTCTATTGATGTCGCAAACAAGCTGTGTGCATCTTTCATTCTAATGGACTAGACAACAGTAATTCTCTCGTAGCTGCACTTTCTTATGATAATCTATCAAAAACGCCAATGAATCCAAAACACTGCAACTCGACTTGTTCTACCACAGAGCAAATGGAGCAATGCAAAAGCGCTCTTCCACACTGGCTGCTACTCAAAGCAAGAATTTAGTATAAAACTGTCACACTTTCTTTCAGTATCTGAATTCGAAGGCAATGCGAACACATTTATCCAAACTCCTCCTGCCATACAAACCTTCCCAAGCTTAACGGTCTCAAGACAGTTCTCTCTTAACTCGGTTGTCGTTAACAACTTGCGGAAAAGAATCTTCCTCTGTTGTTGGCCCAAAACCATGGAACTCCCTCCTAGTAACCTTAATACAAAGCAGTTGTCTGCTTATTTTCAAAAAGTACCTCAATACACATCTCTTTCAGAAGTATCTCCAAAAATCATGAATCAATGCTTGTGGTTCTAAATCCTATGATGTTGCAATGCATTTCTCTGTGTGTATGTGTGTGTGTGTGTGTAGTGTGTGTGTGTTGTGTGTTTGTGTGTGTGTGTGTGTGTGTGTGTGTGTTGTGTGTGTTGTGTTGTACGTGTGTGTGTGTGTGTGTGTTTACGTGTGAGTGTATGTGTGTGCTGTATGCGTGTGCACATGAGTTTATGTTTATGACATCTCTTATCTTGTTTCGTTTTGGTTATTGTATTGCTTTCATTACTGGATTACCTGTTTCTTCACTCCTGCGTCTGCAACGCAAACAAAACACAGCTGTTCGTCTTGTCCTCAGAAAGGAAAAGATTGATCATATCAACTCTCTCCTTCGCTGTCTTCACTGGCTGCCTGTCTTAAAATGACTTTAATATAATCTGGATTACCTTGTGTTACAAATCTATTCACCAGTCTGTTCCATCATATCGTTGTGACAACATCAAAACTTATATGCCAAATCGTACCTTGCGCTCAGCTTTCAGATTGTTTTTCTCTTCAGGTCCCTAGATTTGAACTACCAACTGTTGGCAAGTGTTCTTTTGCTGTCTTAAGGACTGTTAGCCTGAAGTAGACTTCCGCTCTGTCTTCGCCCAACATCTACCCTTCCTGCTTTTAAATCTGATTTAAAAAAGCCCACCTCTTTTCCCAATTATGAATTCTACAACTAGTTCTTTCCCTCAGTTTGTGTACTTTTTTTAAAATATTGTAAGATAATCTTTGTCGATTGTATGGGTATGCCTAGTGTATGAGTGTGCTTTGATTTGAATTGTCAAGATTTGTATCATTATTATCATTATTATTATTATCATTGTTATTATTATTATTAGTATCATTATTATTATTTTTATTGTTATCATCATCATCATCACCATTATTATTGTTATTATCATGCTCATATGCGTGTAATTGTTACTGCCCACACCACTAGCTAGCACTACTGCTTGCAGCTATGCTAAAAGAAGAGTTTAGTGCATAAGTCTCTCTGTGTCAGTACATAGCCTCTCCATCAGCACGCCCTGCGTTGTGTCTCCCCATGGTGACACATGGTAAATGGTAAATGAACAACTCACAGACTGAGGCTGAACTCTTGAAGGACATGGAGGAGGTCTGGACCCCAGATGTGTGGCACGCAGGCCCACCGGTGTGTGGACGTGCCCTGGTGCCCACAAACCAGGGAACCAACTAGTATAATGTCGACTTCAGGAACATTTCATGATCATATATTCACAAGTGCATATGAAACAAAATGAATCATTTTGAAAGAGGAAATTCTTGTTGCTATAAATTGCAGTAAGGAAACTTGAAAACAAAAAACCTGCAGGACCAGATCAAATGATACCAGAATTCTTCGAGTTTTCTAGTGATTTGCCTATATGGATTTTGACAAAGTTATTCAATAACTTATATGATAAAAGTTAAATTCTAATAGCTGGAAATAATCTGTCTTGTTGGCATTATAGAAGAACGCAGACGTTAATGACACAAAAGCAGTCTGAAGTTATTTGCATCGAATCGCAAGCAAAAAGAAGCGTTCATTAACTTTGAAAAGTTGATTCCATTTCAAGAAATTCATTACGACCAATACTCAGATAAAATGGGATCAAGGACAAGTCATTTCGCTATATTTAGAGTATGTATAAAAAAGTTAAGACGAGGGTTAGAAATGGAACTAGATTTAGTGATCGTATTTATAGTACTCAAGGTGTGAAGTAAGGTTACACATGCATCCCTGCGTTGTTCTCTCTTTTTATCAATGAGCTAGTGTTATTTATAAGCAATAATGGTAAACATGGCGTGAATATTCCAGCACATTTAGCACAAACATTTGTCGTGCTCTTAGCAGGTGACATTACATTGGTGGTTATATGCATCCCTGCGTTGTTCTTTCCTTTTATCAAAGAGCTAGCGTGATACATAAGCTATAATGTTCCAGCACATTTAGCACACATATTTGTTGTGCTCTTTGTGGGTGACATTGCTTTGGTGGTGTATGCATCCCTGAGTTTTTCTCTCTTTTTATCAATGAGCTAGTGTTATTTATAAGCAATAATGGTAAACATGGCGTGAATGTTCCACACATTTAGAACAAATATTTGTCGTACTCTTTGCAGATGACACTGTTTTGCTCTCTGAAAATGTCATGGGACTACAAACTCAGTTGAACAACCGCTACAAAGTAACAAACTTGAATTAATGGCAGCTATGCTTAAAAGTAATATAATGGTTTTCAACAAGGAATGTTTCTTAGCAGATTGTGAAAGATGTCACTGTGTCACTATGTTAGAATCTCTGTTGTGAAAGGATATCAATAAATTCGAATCCACTTTACTACAAAAATGAGTTTCAGTTTTGCATGTTTCTTTTTACCTCTGTGTTTGTCTCTTTCTCTGTCTCTCTGTCCCTATGTATCTCGCTTTTTCTCTGTCACTCTCTCTCTCTCTCTCTGTCTGTTTCTCTCTGTCTCTCTATGTCTGTCTCTCTCTGTCTCTGTATGCCTGTTTGTCTGCCTCTCTCTCTCTCTCTCCTTTTCTCTGTGTCTCTGTCTCTGTTTGTCTCTCTCTCTCTCTCTCTCTTTCTCTCTCTTTCTCTCTCTCTCTCTATGTGTCATTCTGATAATTGATAATGTTTAGAATTATTAAAACGTGCTGGAAAAGAAGACCTAACAATAATGTACCATCTTTGTTGTAACATTTGGAATACCCATCAATGGCCAACCAATTGGAATCTTCAAGAAACAGTGATGCTTCATAAGAATGGCAATGTCAAAGATTGCAATAACTACAGAACTATTGCCCTAACCAGCCACGCCAGTAAGATTTTGTTCATAATTATTCTCAACATATTGAAGCCCAATATACAAGAACTATCTGACTTCCAGGAAGGCTAGAGATCCAAAAGAGGCACAGCTGACATGTTATGTGTGTTACAAATACTCATAGACAAAATAAAAACCACTGATAAAGAAGTTTTTATCACCTTCATAGACTTTAGCAAAGCATTTGATAGCATCATTCATCTCTACCTATTTAACGGGATGTTCAAAATGGGCTTTCCTAAACATCCCATTTCATTAATTGCCGCATTGTATAAAACCCAACAGGGTACACTTAGATGGAACACCCAGAAATATAAATTCTTCAACATCCTCATGGGAGTTAGACAAGGTTATATCCTCTCACCGTATCTATTCAACATCTATACGGAACAACTCATGAGTGATGCTGATGTAGAAAACATGGGCATTAAAAAAGAAGAAAAAACTTACAAACCTGCGTTATGCCGATTATACTGCGCCATTAGAAGACAACATTACCATTGTGAAAAAAAAATATACCTTTTGGATGCAGCAGGCAAAACGGCTGGTCTAAACCTGAACGCAAACAAACAAAAACAAAATACAAACAAAAGTGCTACATATCAAAGGCAAAGACATTGTAAACAATCATACATCTTAATTAATAAAGTTCCTTTTCAGAAAGTGTTAAAGATGTCAAATGTCTTGGTTCTGTAAACACTGATGATAGAACCTGCTCCAAAGACATCAACATACGAAATGGAATAGCAAAGCATGAAAATGGTCCAACTCAACAATATCTGGAAAGACAAAGGCATACCAAATGGCCTGGAAATTAGACTTGATCTGACCAATCATGATTCATGGCTGCAAAGCCTGGACTCACACCACCACCTCCTGACAAAAACACACACAAACAAAAAAGGAAAAACAAAAAGTATGAATCACGGAGAGAAGACAATTTCAAAAAGGCAATGGCAAATACAATTAAACATAACATTACCAACAAACCCAACAGGCTTCGTTATACTTTAACTTTCAGTCTTGCCACAAAACACTCTCTAGAACCCAAAATTCAACAGAAAAATGTTCTCACGCAATCCGTATTCATTTATTGTCAACGCCTAATGTGCATTAAAACAGAACCGTTGGTTTGCTTTGCTGCCTGTGTGGTTTTTATGATGGTGCTGATGACTTTCATTTTGCAATATGTGCTGATTTGTGGGGAAAATGGGACGTCCTGTTCGGTGTTTGCAAATTAATTGTTCTTCTTGTTCTCTGTGTAGTTCTGAATGTCTTGAAAAAAAATCACTTGTCTGGGCTTGACTTGTTTAGATTAATTTAAGATTCACTGACGCTCTCCTTGTCCCTTTCACTCTTTCTGTCTCCAACTCTGTGTGTCTGTCTGTCTGTCTGTCTGACTGTCTGTCTGTCTGTCTGTCTCTCTGTTTGCATGTCTGTCTGTTTATCTATCTATCTCTTTCTCCATCTCTCTCTCTGTCTCAATCTATGTCTCTGTCTCTCCATCTCTCTCTCTCTCTCTCTCTCTCTGTATATCTCTCTCTTCCTCTCTATCTCTGTCTCTGCCTCCATCTCTCTCTTTTTTTCTCTCTTTCTTTCTGTCTGTCTCTGTCTGTCTGTCTGTGTCTCTCCCTCTGTCT
>JAPXFY010000030.1:48557981-48580481 GCA_030674185.1 Monoplex corrugatus | reverse complement strand
GTATTGCCCTAGAAATCTCCCCAAGTACTCAAGACTTAAGCTTAAGAAGTCTCCCACTTGACAGTATCTCAGTTCACTCTGAACACTTGCAGAAAGAAATCCTTTTTTGTTTTTGTTTTGTTTTATCCCAACAACATCGAAAAGAGCCGCTGCCGTCTTTAAGAGAAAGCAAATTATATTATTTTGAAGTAACAACATCAAAACATATACTTTCAATAGTATCTCCAAAACAGCAGGATTCGTGAATAATTTGACTGTGCAAATCATATTTTTTCTTTTGCCTATCTAATCTCTCTATCTATCTCTCTATCTATCTTCTCTATCTACTCTATCTATTATATCTATCTATCTATTATCTATCTATTATCTATCTATCTATCTATTTATATTGTATGTATGTATGTTTGTATGTATGCATATGTACCTCCTTTCCATGAAAGGACGTCATGGAATGGTATAAAAATCGATTTTGAAGAATCAGTCAGTTGTCACAATTGCTTCTAATTACTTTTCTCGTATTTTGACAAACCTACTGATATTCGAGGATATAATTTTATTTTACCGATTCAGACCAAATTGCCTTGCATGGTTTATGTGCATAATATATTTTTCTTCTTGCGTTCAATGAAATTCTGTTAAATATTGTTCACTAAAGTGTTAAAAATATGTTCATTATCATACACTCTTGGTATATTAGATGGTGTACATATTTTGTTCATTCAAACTTACCTGCGTTGAAAATGAAGATGTTAAAAAAAGACGACGACACCGATGTATAACAAAATAAATCCAAAATGTACAGATATAACAAAATACTACTGTTTTTCGCCCTGATATGAAATTGTGATCAGTTTAACCCAGTGATATCCCCACATATACAGCCATCAGTCTTTGTCCTCTGTCTGGATGGTTAGCATAAGTTGTCTTGACTGCCTTGTGGTGAAATGTTTGGAATGCCTTTGACCTGCCTGCGTTTTTAAATACATAATGTAGTTATTGCCCGAATTAACATGGCTGATGATACTGCACTTCTGAAAGTATGTGATGCAAACTCTCCAATCCCCACATTTCGGGGACATTCCACATCCATCTTGCCACTGTGTCTTTGGCTGCAGCTTCTTTTAAAATCGTTTCCATTGCATCTTAGTCTAATAAACTGTTTGAACTCTGAGCAGACATCAGCTACACTAAGTGGGTAAAGCTTTAAAATGATATATGTCACTGGTAAGTCTGGATGGGATTTTTCTGTCCTGAGTAAAAATATACCCACAGTCCATATATATGTATGCATTGATTTTGGCGTTCTTCTTTCAAAAGCATTATTTTTACATTAACCCTACCTGCCCCATCAGACCTGCAACCTATCTTCTTTACAACTGATGACTGTGTTATCGTAGCTGTATTGAGTACATTATAGCATAATCCTGTTTTGTACAAGTCTGCTAGAAATTCTCAAATGACACTCGTAAAGGCTGAACAAGGATTGACTATCCATGCAAAACAATGTTATCCACCACCTTCGAACATATGACTCACACTGATTTGTTTGTTTGTTTGTTTGTTTGTTTGTTTGTTTGTTTATTTGTTGTTTGTTTGTTTCTTTGTTGTTGGTTCTTTTTTTTTTTTTTTTTTTTTTTGCCGTCTGCCTATAGAAATCGAACGTCTCTCCATGAATAATTTATGGATAGATTCATTCCTTGTAATATCACTGCCAGCTGTTCGAGGATTATTTCAATATGGAGGCACATAGAGTATGGGGATAAGTGATGAGTTACAATACTCTTTTTCCCTCTTGCTAGAAGTACAAAGCTGTCGATCGGGAGGTGCAATATCTCTGGGCACCTGCAGACTGTAGGCTAATGCGGAATGATGGTGATCTTTTTTGCAAGTTGATGGTCAAGTTTTTAAGACATTCTGGACAACATTGACAGGGGGAAAAAAACACAATTTCAGTTTTTACCAGTTAAGGATGAAGGCATTCATTGCAGAAGCATCTGGATCTGGTGGCCAGGCCATAAAAAATTTAAACCATTGACTTCAACGCGAAGCTAAAATATCAGTGTCTCATCATCATCATCAGGATCTCTGCCGCATGGCGTTGGCGATCATGGACTTCCATCTGTCTCTATCTCTCATTGCCCCTAGCATCTCCTCCACCCTCCTCATCCGCAGCCACTCTGCAAGTCCGTCCAGCATTTTCTCCTGGGACTACCAGGTGCTCTCTTTCCCTCCTGCTTAACCATTGTGACCAGGTGCTCCAAATCCCCCTTCCTCATAAAATGGCCTATAAATGTTGCCTGTCTTTACCTAATCTTCCTTATGGGTGATCTACTTGTGTCTGCCTCCATCAAGACTGTCTCGTTTGTTTTCTTTGCTGTCCATGGAACTCTCAACATTCTTCTTAGAAACCACATCTCGGCTGCCTCAATCTTGTTCTGGCTTTGCTTGTTGTCTGTCCACGCCTCACATCCGTACAACAGTACTGGTTCTATATAACATTCACGAACTATCTTCCTGATGTTATTTGATAAGCATTTGTTGGTAAGAATGCTTGTCATCTTCTTGAAAGCTGTTTTGGCTTGGCCAATTCTGCCTGCTATTTCTGATGTGCATCTGCCGTCTGATGAAATGGTCGTTCCCAGGTATTTGAATTTATCAACCTGTGTCAAGGTTGTGCCATTTGCTGTTATTTTGCATGAGGGGATTTCATGTTTTTACTGATCACCATGACTTCAGTCTTCCTGCTGTTTAGTTCCAGCCCCTTACCTTTGCTTTCTATTTCTAGTATATTCACAAGGTTTTGTAGGTCCCTTTCATTTTCTGCAATTAGCACGGTGTCATCTGCGTATCGAATGTATTTATCATTTTCCCTCCAACCTTTAATCCAGGATCTTCTTTTAGGTTCCTGATGATGTTTTCGCTGTAAAGTGAAAACAGATCTGGTGACAAAACACAACCCTGTCTGACTCCTCTTTTGATATTTTGGAAAGAGCTTACATTGTTTTCTATTCTCATTGCAGCTGTTTGTTCCCAGTACATATTTCTCATTATTCGTAGATCTTTACCATCAACATTGATCAATTCATTATGTCTTACCCGACCTAAAACCTTGGTGTAGTCAACAAAGCATAAATACAAATCCTCATTCATCTCAGTTGACCTCTGTATGATAGTTCTTAGGATGTAGATGGCATAAATAGTTCCTTTCCCTGATTGTGCGATAGAGTTTGCATTCTATAGTCCCTGTCTTCTTTGGAAGTGCAATGAAAATTGATTTTGACATATCTTTGGGGATTTTTCCAGTGTCGTAAATTTCATTTAGGTGGACTGTTATTTTTACTATGCCAAATTCCTCCAGCGGTTCAATGATCTCTGTAGTAATGTTTTCTGGTCCTGGGGCTTTTCCTGGTTTCATCTTTTTCAGTGCTGCTCTAACTTCATCTTTCATTTGGGTGGTCCTTCAAAGTTCTTTTTTATAATGTGTTCTGTGTTTCTGTCATCCTACAAAAAGGTCTCCCCATCTGTCAAATATTTTGTCTTTTTCCATGATAAGCGTGCCATCTTTCGATTTCAAGCAACCAGTTGATGTGCATGTATTTTTCTTGTGGACAATTTCTTCAATTCGTCTGTATATACCCTGAGGGTCCGTTTTGTGTCGGTGTTCCATTTCTTTGCACTTTGTTTTTAGCCAAGCTTCCTTAGCTTCATTGCACCTATTCCTGATCTCCTTGTTTGTCTTCCCCTATATCTCCTCGTTTCTCTTTGCCTTCCTCCTTTCCTCCATCAAGCCCAAAATTTCATTAGTCATCCAGCTCTGTTTTGCTTTTCTATCTGCCTTAGGGATTTCTTCACAAGCTCCATTTATCGAATTTCTCAACTTTGCCCATTGTTCCTCACTGTCACCAACGTCTTCCAGAGCACTGAGTTTGTTTTGAACATGCACATTAATTTTTTTACGTATCACTTCATTTGTCTTTAAGAATCCAAGGTTTAGTTAGATGTTGCTTTTAGTCTGTTTCCTTTTCGTCACTTTCTGTCTAAATCTTCATACTACAGGATTGTGGTAGTGTTTTCGCTGATCAGGATATAGTGTGCACATACACAGGAAATGTTTTGGCTATACATACAATCACACTCACATCTCACAACAATAATAATATTCAACATCATATTAGACATATTCGTCAGTCATCAGGGAATCGAACACACATACACACACACACACACACACACACACACACACACACACACACACACACACACACACACACACACACACACACACACACACACACACACACACAGCCACAGGACTTAAACAACATAAGGTAAAAAGTATTCGCTTACCCCCCTCCTATCATGCACAAGACTAAAATCCAAAGACAGGTAAAAAAGCTCTGATGTATAACAAAATATTTTGTAAGGGTACATTCCACCGCGAGTTGAAAAAAAACATAACTATAATCCAAGCCTGGAGAATTAACATAGTGTATCAGTTAACAGTAATAACGAACAGATGAAAGACATATAAAGTTCCTTCCAATAACTATCACCGAATTTCCATAAGCCCCGCTCGAATACGCATACTAAAACTTAGAATTCAAGACAAGATAAATAGCGCTTATATACACATGGAAAAAAGTTAAGCAAGCCCAACATTTTTGCGCTAAGGAAGCGATATAATACTGACAAAAAGAAAGCAACGCTCAAGTTCACAAAATGGTCTTTATTACATGAAAGTATGACACTTGCATAAGACATAAACAAAAGAAATATGGTTCTGTGTTTGACAATTCACGTCAATAACATTGAAGACAGATGTGCATAATTTTTGGTTAAAAAAACGTGTCATGTTGAGTTTGGAAATAACGATTTCATACAGTTGGTCCAGAAATTAATAGTGGTATGAAACCAACATTTTACGTGTCCAGGTAGCATAACAGCAAACAAAAGTCAATACCGGGTGTATCCTCCCTGTGCATTGATGACTGTCTGAACCCTACGTCTCATCCCTCCGGTGAGGCGTCGGATCTGCTGAATGGTGAGCTGCTGCCACTCCCGATGCAATGCTGCTTCCAGTTCATGGAGATTTTGCACAGGAGGGTCCAGTGACTGTATTCGACGGCCAAGCAAGTCCCATACATGTTCCAGCGGATTGAGGTCCGCACTCATGGCAGGCCATGGTAATGTTGTCACCGCCTCTTGCTGGAGGTATGCTGCGACTGCTCTGGAACGATGAGGCCTGGCGTTGTCGTCCATGAACACAGGTCTGGTGGCTAATGGGTGGTCGTCAAAATGAGGCACAACAGCTGGCTGCAGGACCTCCCGGATGTAGCGATCTCCTGTCAAGTTGCCACGAATGGTCACCAGGTCCAGTTTGCAGTCGTGGGAGATGCACCCCCAGACCATGATGGAGCCTCCGCCGTGAGGAACAGTTGGTGTGATGTTCCTTGCAGCATAAGCTGTGTTGGGCTGCCTCCATACTCTCGCTCTCCCATCGGTAACATGGAGTAAGAAGCGGCTTTCATCTGACCAATGGATCTTCCGCCAGTTCCTCAGGTTCCAGTGCTGTCGGTCAAGACACCAGGCCAAACGTAATCGCTGATGACGGTCTGTGAGGAGTGGACGCTTGATGACCCTTCTTGCCCTCAGTCCTATAGCTCTAAGCGATTTCTAACAGTTTTTTTGGACAGATGTCGATTTGGTAGCCACTGCCGTTTCAGATGGGATGAAGATGCGAATCGCTGTTGCCGTACCAGACGGTACAGCGCCCTGTCTTCACGTTGGGTAGTAACACGTGGTTTGCCTGCTCGTGGCCGGTCCTTCACAGTGTTCGTTTCAGCATGTTTTCGTATCAATCGGCTGATTACTGACGTTTGGTATCCCAGTTGACGTCCTATAGCTGTGCAGGTCATACCAGTAGAATGCATGCCAATAATTTGCCACCGTTGTTCTTCTGACATTCTCCTTCGTTCCATCTTGTAGGACAGTGACTATGCAGTGGGAAACTGCCTCAAACACGCACGTATCTGTGGCGTGAGCAAACTTCATTTTGGCGAGTGCGTGGATGGCGTGGTGCTCGTGCACGCCACATGGAGCCAGTGCCTCACTGTCACACTGGGCTGTTTTCATCATCGCTATGGAATACCAGTCTTGTCCAAAATGACATTTTGTGCCATGTTAACACTTACAGTAACCTGCGACAGTAGATCAAATTTAGGGTTGCTTAACTTTTTTCCGTGTGTATAGATTTGGTTAAGAATAAGTTCATCACAGGGTAAGAGAAAAAACTGTGAACTAAGACACGAATGTGGAATGCAAATCATTAACACATCAGTAAAAGCAAGAGGATGTAATGATGTAAAGATATAAGTCTAGCAGATACACACAACATCAAGAGGTCTACAGGGAAACAGGGTGATGGGCAGCCCTTACATAAAAACTTTAAAGCGACACGTTCTGGCTGTGATGGAACGAAAGTGTTTTCCTGAAGGAAGTGGAGTAAACAGACTGTTCGCTGGGTGATCTTTGTCAGCTATGATAGATTTAATCTTCTTCTTAGTTCTTTTTTCGTAGGTGGAATCGATGGAAAGAAGAGTAATGCCGATGATCTTGGAGGCAGTGCTGACAATTCTGTTTAAGCCATTTTTCTCAGTTGTTGTACAGTTACCATACTAGACTGTGATAGAGAAAGTTAAAAACATTTTCTATCACTGCTCGGTAAAACTGAATAGAGATAGACTGGCTTACCCCAAACGTTTTAAGCTGACGAATGAAATAGAGACGCTGCTGTGATTTTTAATGATTAGTTTTGTGTTTTCCTCCCACTTTAACGAATTCGAAATTGTTGTTCCCAAAAGTTTAAACGTGTCTGCTACTTCTACCGTGTCTCCCATGATCACTATAGGATATATGGTGTCTTCTTTCTTCTGTTGTCTATGATCATTTCCTTCCTTTTCAGAACGTTTAACCCTAAGTTGTCGCACCAGCCAACTAATCTGTCTATCTCACTTAAATAGTGAGACTTATCACTATTTTTGATGAGCCTTTCAACCGTTGTGTCCATTGAATATATCTGTATGGATTGTTTTTTTCATAAACCTAACCTGCCTCTTTGGAACTGCAGCCTATGTTTTTTACAACTGATGATCCTGTAATCGTAGCTGTATTGAGTGCATTATAGCATAATCCTGTTTTGTACAAGCCTGCTAGAAATTCTTACCTGACACTCGTAATGGCTGAACAAGGATTGACACTCCATGCAAAACAATGTTATCCACCTTCGAGTATATGACTCACAATGTTTTCTTGTTGTCTGCCTGTAGGAATCTTACAAGACTTTACAAGTCTCTCCATAAAAACATGATGCTTGGATTGATTCCGTGATAATGTCACTGTCAGCAATTGGAGGAGTTTTTACTCTCCAGGCATGTAGAGTGTTGGGATGAGTGATGAGTTAAAATATCCATTTTCCTGTCGGTAGGTGTATACAGTTTTCGAACAAAGGGTGCAACATCTTTGTATAGCTTAAGTAGTTGGCCAGTTTGGAATGATGCTGATCCTGTTTGGAATGATGCTGATCCCCTTTGGTAGTTAATGGTCCATTTGTCCTATGGTCTTCTGGACAACACTCACAGGAGGAAATACATGATTTGCACTTTGACCAATTAAGAATAAAGGCATTTACTGCACAGGCATCTGGATCTGGTTGTCTGGACATGCAAGATTTAAATTATTGTTTTAAGCGTGAAGCTATCAAATATTTGGCAGGTAATCTTAATATTATTGTGATTTTTTTTAATATTGGCGGATTTGATTTTCATTATCTGTTGTTATCAGATTTTCTTGACAACGTATCTACCATTACATTAAGCTTTCTTAAGTTATGTGTTACTGGTATTTAAATGTTTCTGTCTTTGCATCATATCCAATTATTTTTTCTAAGATTTTGCTTTTTATAATTTTTTGACTGAGAACCTCCTATGTTTTTGAGATAAGCAACTGCGAATGTGTTGTCTAATCTTTTCAGGCATTTGCTATAGAGCTATGCTCTCAAAAGTTTTTCAAGAAAATCTATGGTTAATAGTTCCAACACACTGACATTACACCGTCCTTTTGATTTGTCCATCTAGCCCTTGTTGTACACTACACGTTACTTCCCATCCACCAGAGGTTGAGTTGTCAGTTGTGAATAGCTATTTGTGATTTGCAATTGACCCTTAACTCTTCCTGTACGTTAAGGGTTTTCAGACTGGACGCTGGGTTCATGTGCGACCTATTTTGGAACAGGGGTAAGGTCAGTAAAACACTTGTAGATATGTTTGTATTCAACATAGAACAAAAGGTTGTTAATGGGTTGTGCAAAATTGAATTCTAAACAACATACATGTAATAAAATTATGATATTGTTCATTATATAAAACTTGACCTGTGAGTTTTGCATGCATACTATTTGATGCAGATAATTTTTTATGCATATAGTTAGTACTAACTAAGCTCCAGCTGACCAGGTAATCCATATAGCTCCAAAGTCAAAAAGCAGAAAAAATATTCCTAAACATCCATTAAACGAACACAGCACCCAAACAATGTTCATTTTTCATATAATATGAAGTTACATAACACTGATCATTGTCAGGTCACGCACCTGAAATAACACAAAACTACTATCATTACACCACTGGCCATCCTGGGCTTGCACTGGTGTTAGGCCTACTTTGAGCAGGCCTACCTCTATCCTTGTCACTCTCCCCCCTACAACCCACATCACCACTGTCACCAGGAGAATCGGCCGATCTGCCTTGTTCCTCACCAAATGTGTCTGTAGATGATGTAAAAGAAACAGAACGGGATAGGCGTGGTCTCTTTGCAGGACAAGAAGGCCCTTCACGATCGTCAACACTCACTTCTTCTGACTCGGCCCTTGATGCACTTTCAACAAAACTATCATCACTGTCACTGGCAGCTATTTCATCATCACTTTTGTCAAACATTTCTGAAAAAGTGCGACAGCCTGAGCAGCAGTGAGCCTGACAGGACGCAGACTGCCTGACGCCATAGCAACTCCACTTACGACAGTGAAAACATATCAACAAACAAGGCACACACACAAAGAAAACACATGGAATGACAAAGCAAAATAACTGAAAAGGAAAAGGAAGTATCCGACTGTCGTTATCTGCCGTCATGCAGTTGTATGTCGTTAAATGGGGAAGAAACGCAAGTACAAAGTAACGAACCGTGCCGAGTAGCAGTGAGCAGCTCGCCAGCCATTGTGAAAGTCAGTCAAGCCCCTCACTGCGGCTCGTCGGACAGGAAGTATTAACTGCTTTTGATTTGTTTTTGTCCATCATGATGCCTACTCCTCTTTCATGTGAGTTACCACCAGAGTATGTCATTGTGTATTCTGCTGATGTTGTCATGCCTGCCCCCTTCCATTTCACTTCCCCTAGTCCTAAAATACAAATGCACCAGCACAGTCGAAGCAATGGAAGCCAAAATCAACAAATACACAAGAAAATGGCTCGGTGTCCCACCTGGTCTCACTGATGTTGCATTCTACTGTCGTCAAGCAATGCTGAAGCTACCTCTGAAATCCATAGTGGAGGAATACAAAGTTGGAAAAGCAAGACTGTTGAGCATGCTGGAGGAATCGGAGGACAATATCGTGAGAGCAGTTCATCCAAAGCTGAGAACTGGCAGAAAGTGGAAAGTCCAAGAGGCTGTAAACAATGCCAAAAGAAACCTCAGCATCAAAGAAATAATTGGACACACGCAAACCAACAGACAGGGACTGGGAGCAACAAAAATGCAGTGGTGGTCCAAAGCCAAAGGGAAGGAAAAAAGAGACATGATCATACAGGAGTTGAAGGAAGAAGAAGATGTCAAAAGAGTGCAGAAGGCAGTCCAGCAAGGTCAACAGGGGCAATGGACAACATGGGACAGTGCACTCCAAAGAAGTCTCAGCTGGAACGATATGTGGCACATGGCTCCTCTAAGGATAAGCTTCCTCCTCAGATCTGTATATGACCTGCTCCCCTCGAATGCAAACTTAGTGAAATGGGGGAAAGCAGACGACCCAGCATGTCCGCTCTGTCAGAAGAAACAAACAGTGGAACATGTCCTAAGCTCTTGCAAAGTAGCGCTAGCCCAAGGAAGGTATACATGGAGGCACAACCAAGTTCTGAAAGTGAACACAGATGTGGTTAGCGAAAAAACCATGACCCCAAACGCACCAATTGCTATGACAACGTTCTACAAAGCAGGAGGGAAACAGGTCTGGCCCGAAAGGGCTATGACAACCAGCACATTGCCAAAGGGTCTTCTGGATGGAGCAGTCGACTGGGAGTGTACAGCAGACCTCCCAGAGTGGAGAAATTACCCAGATGTCATCAGCAAGACAGGCATGAGACCAGACATCGCTCTCCACTCTGACTCCTCGAAACAAGTGATTCTGATAGAACTCACTGTGCCATACGAAAGCAGAATGGAAGAAGCACATATCTACAAGACCGAAAAATACGCCGGTCTTGCCAGCACCCTGAAGAAAGCAGGTCTGCGGGTCAAAATCTTCGCCATAGAGGTCGGGGCAAGAGGGTTTGTGGGCACCTCCGCTTATGATCTCATGAAACAACTCGCCATTTCTGGGAAGAAGAGGACTAGAGCCCTTAAAGCGATGGCAGAGGCAGCAGAAAGGAGCTCAAGCTTGATCTGGGCAAGGAGGAACCAAAAAAGTGAACTTCATAAGGATTAAATTCCCTACAGATGATGTGTGCCCCGTTAGCACATTGGTAAAACCGCGTACCGCAGTTGTGAAGCGCAGAATCGCCCAGGTTCGATCCCCGGCGTGGGAAAAAAAAAAAAAAAATATAGACAACAGCAGAAGGGCATCCAGGAGTCATGACCTGGATGTGGCCCGGCCCCCCGAGAGTGTAAGGAATTCAGGGCCGAAACACTTGTCTAAAGGGGGTTACTTCTCTGAAGACCTTCTGTTGTCTAGCTCTCCCTAGAGTTTCTTTCTACCTTCTACCAAATGTTAAGCCTTTCCATCTCTGTTTTGATATTTTCTGATTTACTCTTCTACAACAGTGTTCTTATATTCCATTTTGGATCAAAGTTGCAAACTTTGATGTTTTTATATCTGAGTTTAGGGGGGTTGGTCGCAGTAACTTGCTGACGGTCTGGTGTCACCTGTGCCGCATGACGTGTCTGGCAGCCCCAATATTCTTTTCAATTTTCATTTATATTGACATTAATGTCCATAGTGTTGCCATTATATTTTCTTACAAGCATCTGCTTTCACATTTACCTTTCCTTGGATATGTATTGCCAACATCCAAATGTATCCGTCTTTAATATATAATATAATATACAATATTTTATACAGCGCAAAATCTTGATAAAATCAAATCTAAGCACTAAAACAGACACACACGCACGCACGCACACACACGCACGCACGCACGCACGCACGCACGCACACACACACACACACACACACACACGCACACGCACACGCACATGGCTATAAATGGAGAGAAAGAATAAAAGCAATGGAAAATTATAGAGAGCATATTATATACAATTATATATTACAATGTGATTCCCCTCCGAGTGGAGACAGGCTGCAGAGGGGATTGAGTGAGGTCACAATTTTATGCAGAGGAGAAAAGGTGAGTTTTGAGAGCGGACTTGAAGGAGACAAAAGTAGGTTGCTGACGGGCTGAGAGAGGAAGTTTGTTCCAGGAAAGCGGACCAGAAACAGAGAAGGCTCATGGACCATAAGTATTGAGCTTAGTGCGTGGAAAGCGAAAAGTCAGAGGATTGGAGGCAGAGCGGAGGGTATGTGAGGGAAGATAGATCTCAAGTAGGCTTGACAGGTAATCAGGGGCTTCGTTATTGAGGCTTTTGTAGCACATGGTGTCTAGTTTGTACTGTATGCGCTTTGATACAGGGAGCCAGTGAAGTTGTGCCAGGAGAGGAGATATGTGGTCAGCTTTTTTCTTTTTTAGTACAAGGCGTGAAGCATTGTTTTGAATGAGCTGCAGGATGTGAATGGTGGAGGCAGGAAGACCAGACAGGAGTGAATTGCAATAGTCAATGCGAGACATTATGAAGGAGTGAACGAGTTTTGCAGTTGTTTCGACAGAGAGATACTTCCTGATCAGGCTTATACGATGGAGGTGATAGTAGCAAGATCTGGCAGTTTAAGAAACAAAGTTGTTCATGGAGAGGGTAGAGTCATTGCAGACACTAAGGTTTTTAGCTGAATCAGAAATTGGGACTGATGTGTTACATAATGGGAGAGAAAGAGGAGGCAGCTGAAAAATTGTCTGATGGGTGCAAATGAGGATAGCTTCTGTCTTGTCGTTGTTAAGCTGAAGTTTATTGTATGTCATCCAGTTCTTAATGTCCGAGTAATACTCAGTGATGCGAGTCAAGCGGCGCTGTATATTGTCAGTTGAGTCACTGTCTTGAAGTTGGGTGTCATCAGCATAGAAGTGGTGTTTTATAGAGTGGAAGTTGATGATAGTGGACAGGGGGGATGTGTAAAGAGTGAAAAGAATAGGGCCAAGGAGAGATCATTGTGGAACACCACAGGTCAGGTATGCAGGTTGAGAGTAAGTGCCATTAATGAGAACAGTTTGTTTTCTGTTTTCTTTGCGACGAATCCAGAATTTTTATACACTTTTGTTACGTATTTCAGAGCAGAAACCATACCCTTTTTTCAGATACGCAAATGTCAGTGTGTGTCCGTTAATAGGTTTAGGCGTCTGCTATAAAACCATATGCTCTCAAAGCTTTTCTAGACATATTCTACACTTGGTAGTTCCATCACATTTATACTAATATATACTTTTGATTTTGTCCAGCTATCCCTTGTAGTATACTACATATTACTTCCCATCCCCAACAGGTTGAGTTGTCATATGTGATTTGCAATGTGAATTCCTGCTTCTCTAATACAAAAGCTGCTGTTTCATATTATGTCTACCAAGACAGACTATTTCTGGCCATCGTTAAATAGTGACATATTGGCTATGAAACAGCTATCACTCAGTTTAAGTGCTAGATATTTCTCATGTTTTAGGCTTCTGCAGTAAGTGGGCTCTGATACGTTCTCAGGAAAGGAAGCTACCAACTGACCTATAACTTTTGGTAGTTTCGTATTTGTGATCTTCTATTAGTTCTCAAACCCTGACAAGCTTTCGTCATTTTTTGTGCTTTCTCTTCTGGTAAAGTGACAGTCATGTTACTGGAGTGACCTAGAACTGCTCAGCCTCTGAACTATTTTTTTGCTGACATTCCTTTTCATGACTTGAGAACAACGGCGTCTCAGCCATGAAACGAGTTGCGCGATTTATTTGCATTGTTGTCAAACATCATACTATGTTGATAGAGTGTGTATGTATGAGAGCGTGGGTGTATGTTTGTGTCTATTTATTTGATCTTTAATTTATTCAGAATGTATTTTATTGTTTTCTTTCCCTGGAAGTGGACAATTGACTGGAGGGCTATGATTAAGGAGACAGTGTTGTTGTTATTATTATTACTGTTGTTGTTATTATCATCATTATTATCATTATTATCATTATTGTTCTCATAACCACTATTGTTGTTATTATTATTTACTTATTATAGTCGATTCATTTACATATTATTTTTAAGGGTGGTTGTCATGTAATTGTGATATGTATTAACGTGATGACTAGTTTTAATATCATATCTAATATTTGCTCTCCATTTTGTTTTACGTGACAGAAATTATTCGAGACCTGTCTTGAAAATAAACTTTTAATAACATTGAGAGATTTATCACAGATGTTAGAACGGTATCAACATTAAACAACGCTATGATGAATACTTCCTTTCAGTTGATACATAACAACTACTCTGATGACACGACAAATACGTTTCCAGTGGACAGAGATTTGCCTACTGTTTCTCAAAAGACGTCACAACATGATGAATGCATTGAAATCAGATTCAGTCAGATGGAGTTTATACCTTGGAATAATTCTGATAACATATTAAGTGCAGAAGAGGAAAAAATAGCATACACAGTTAAAGACAATATCCTAGTACTGATGTTCCTGATCGGTGGGCCAGCCAACATCATCAACATGGCGGTGTTCCACAAACAGGGCCTTAAGGATCGGGTCAACCTGTGTCTCTTTGCCTTGTCATTAACTGATGAACTTTATTTGTTCGTGAATATTCTACTCTATGGAGAACATCTGTATTTACAGTTCATCACAACAGAGAGGTATGGCCCCATGCTGACCTTTTTGACAAATATACATTTTTCAGGACTGGAGGGTCTTTATCCTGTTTCTCATGTCATATCTGCCATTATTGCTCTGGAGAGATGTTATTGTGTTCTGAGACCACTCAAGGCCCAGACACTGATGCGCACTAGAACAATGGCAGCAATTATTATCGCTATGTATGTCATAGTGATTGGCCTGTATTTCATTGTGGCTTTTCGCTATCGTATTGGATGTATTTATGATCCTGAAACCAGCGTGGTATTGAAAACATTTGTTGCTGGAAAAGTTTATCAATATCACAGGCAATTCATCAATATTTTGGATGGCTTTGTGTTCAGTCTTGGCCTTCCTGGACTCGTAATGGTAGCAGTGATATCATCAACAACAATTACTATTGTGAAACTACATCAGATTGTGACATGGCGTGCTAGAACATCTTCATCACTTTCTCCCGGGAAGTGGCGCTGACCAAGATGTTGGTTGGCAATTCCATCTTGTTCATACTCTGTGTGTTTCCTATCTCCGTCATTCGCTTCGTCTGGATGGCATTTCCTGACATGAATTCAGGAGAGCGGCAGCATAACCTCTTTCTTACCTCTATGTGGACCGGTGAAGTGTTGACTTTCATGAACTCCACATTCAACATCTTTGTATATTACGCCATGGGGTCAAGGTACAGGGAAACATTTTGGGCGTTGTTCAGTAGGAAGAACAACAACACACACGCACACACAAACATCAAACATAACAAAGAATTCCTAGGAGGTGTGCCAAGTTGAGCATAAATATTTTTAATCTGAATGAAATGAAGGGATAACATTTTCGTTCTTTAAAAAAAAGGAACAGACAGTCTGCCTTTGTCTGTTTGACTGTGTTGCTTCTCTCTTTGTCTCTCTGTCTCTCTCTGTCTCTCTCTGTGTCTCTCTCTGTGTCTCTGTCTGTGTCTCTTTCTATCTCTCTCTCTCTCTCAATTTTTCTGTCCAAAACTACAGAGAAACCATTAACAACAAGTTATATCTTGTATCCTCTCTGTGTCTCTGTCTCTGTCTCTTTCTATCTCTCTCTCTCTCTCAATTTTTCTGTCCAAAACTACAGAGAAACCCATTAACAACAAAGTTATATCTTTGTACTAGGAAACAGGTAAAGGTTCTGTTTAATATTATCTCTGATGACATTAGGCTGAATCCTGATGGACGTGTTTCTGGGGCACATTCGTACATGGCTTTTGTCCTGATATTGCCATGTACTCCAAGCCCCTGTGTTTGTTATGTTCTGACCCTCATTTGCCTGTGAGAAGAAGCCCTAAACGTGACTAATCAATGACGAGATCAAATTCAGAATCTCTTCTCCATATTTTGCCTTGCATTTTTGTTACGTCAGTAATTACAAAACACTGAACTCCCCAACACACACAGACACCCCACACATGCCATCTGTAAAGAGTTAGCAAAGCTACCATCACTTGAAAGCATTCGTTGACCTTAAATGTACTCTCCCCATATATCTATTGTTTTGTTTTTTCCGTGATAAGCATACAGTCTTCAGAATTTAAGCAACCAGTTGATGTGCACGCCTTTTTCGTGTGGGCAATTTCTTCAGTGTTTCTGTACATAAACTTAGGATCTGTTTGGTATCGGTCTTCTATTTCTTTTGTACTTGTTTCTAGCCAAGCTTCGAGTGCTTCATTACGCCTATTTCTCAATTTCCTTATGTATCTTTTTGTATTCCTCCTCTTTTCCCTTTGCCTTTTTCTCCGTTCTTGCATCCAGCAAGCGTTCTTTTGCTGTCTTAGGACTGTTAGCCTGGAGTAGACTTCCGCTCTCTCTTCGCTCATCATTTACCCTTTTAAAAAAAGCCCACCTCTTTTTCTAACTATGAATTCTACAACTACTTCTTTCTCTCAGTTTGTGTACTTTTAAAAAAGATACTATAAGATAATTTTTATTGATTGTATGGGTATACCTAGTGCATGAGCGTGCCTTATTTGAATTGTCAAGATTATTATCATTATTATTATTATTGTTATTATTATTATTAGTAGTATTATATTATTATTATTATTATTATTTTATTATTATTATCATTGTTATTATTATTAATATTGTTGTTATTATTGTTTTGTTGTTATTATTATTATATTATTGTTATCGTTACTATTATCATCATTATTATTATATTATTGTTATTGTTATTATTATATTATAATTATCATCATTATTATTATTATCATTATTGTATCATTATTATTATCAAGATCATCATCATTGTCATTATTATAATGTTATTATCATGCTCATGTGTGTGTTATTTCATGCATGTAATTGTTACTGCCCATACCTTGGCTAGTACTACTGCTTGCAGCTATGCAAAAAGAAGAGTAGAGTGCGTAAGTCTCTCTGTGTCAGTACACAGCCTCTCCATCAGCAAGACCCGCGTTGTGCCTCCCCACGGAGACACATGGTAACTGAGCAACTCACAGACTGAGGCTGAACTCTTGAAAGACTTGGACGAGATGTGGCACGCAGGCCCACCAGAGTGTGGACATGCCCTGGTGCCCACAAACCAAAGAACCAACTAGTATAACGTCGACTTCAGAAACATTTCTTGATCATATATTTGCAAGTGCATCTGAAAATAGATGACCCATTTTCAAAGAGGAAATTATTTTTGTTATAAATTGCTGTAAGGAAACTGAAAAACAAAAACTATGCAGGACCAGATCAAATGATACCGAAATTTTCGAGTATTTTAGTGATTTAACTGTACAGGTTTTGACAAAGTTATTCAATGACTTATTCGATAAAGGTAAATATCCTCATAGCTGAAAAGAATCTGTCTTGCTTGCATTATAGAAGAACACAGACGTTAATGACACAAAAGCAGCTATTCTGAAGCAATTTGCATCGAATCTCAAGCTATATGTAGCGTTCATTAATTTTGAAAAGGTATTTGATTCCATCCCAAGACATTTGTGATGGCCAATACTCAGATAAAAATGGGATCAAGGTCAAGTTATTTCGCTGCATTTAGAGTATGCACAAAGAAGTTAAGACTAGGGTTAGAAATGGGGCTAGATTTAGTGAATATATTTATAGCACTCAAGGTGTGAAGTAAGGTGGCACATGCATCCCTGTGTTGTTCTCTCGTTTTGTCAGTAAGCTAGCGTTATATTATAAGCAATAGTGGCATACGTGAATTTTCCAGCATATTTTGCAGATGACATTGTTTTGCCCTCTAAACATGTCATAGGACTACAAACTCAGTTGAACAACCTCTATAAAGCAACAAACAAATTTGAATTTTTAATGACAACTATGCTGAAAAGTAATATAATGGTTTTCCACAAGGAATGTTTCTTAGCAGATTGTAAAAGATGTCACTGTGTCACTATGTTAGAATATCTGTTGTGAATGTATAAAATACAGTGGAATCCACTTTATTACAAAAGTGAGTTTCAGTTTTGAATGTCTCTTTTTACCTCTGTGTTTGTCTCTTTCTCTATCTCTTTGCCTCTGTGTGTCTGTCTCTGTCTCTATCTCTCTCTCTCTGTCTCCCTCTGTCACCCTGTGTCTGTTTCTGCCTCTCTCTGCTTCTCTGTCTCTCTCTTTCTCTCTCTGTGTCTATCTCTCTGTCTCTGTCTCTCCCTCTCTCTCTCTGTCAAGTAAACTGTAGCAAAGAAGAGGTTTCACGGTTGTTGTTTTTTCCCCGGCGTTCGTAAAAGTCCTTGGTGTAGACAGCGATCATGGCTCAACATGGGTATACAACACCAGATGCCAGTATAATGCAGCTGATAGACTGGAGATTTGCACAAATCCATCAAGGGCTACATTCGCATACAGGCACAATCAAGAGACTCGTCGACGATAAGTTCAGTGCTTTAGAGGCTAACTTTTCACAGTTCTTTGAGGATGTTCGTAAACTAAAGGAATGTGTTCAAACAAATAAGAAATCGATGACCTCAGAGAATACAATATAACAATCACGGACAGACTGAATAATCTGGAAAGAAAGCTAGAGTCCACGGAGCAAGATGTCAAGAGGTGCAACGTTTTGTTCATCAATGTGGAAGAGTATACTTGGGAGGACAGTTACTCTACTACTGAGATAATCACAGACATCTTGAATAACCATGCAACCAAACCCAATTGGCATCAAGAAGTCATTGCAAGTGCTGTCAGACTTGGAAAACCTCGTACCTTTGGTAGCAATCCCCGTCCCATTTTAGTTCAGTTCTGCCAGTGGATGGACAAAATGGCTGTTTTAGGAAACAAAGAACTCAGAGACAACCTCAGGGAAAGCGGGATCAAGGTAGTGTCTGACCTCACCTCGCGGCAGAGGCAAATGATCGAGTTCCATCGTGGGCGTGGTAAAATCGCATACATTTACAACGGAAAACTGCGTGTGAGGAACTTACAACAATCATATTACGACTATGATAACGGTCATGACTACCCTTCAGTTGCCCCCCACTTGACAAACATTGGCCACATGTTCAGGACAACAGACAATCTGTGCATGATGGCAAAAGACATGAACATCTTCACCACAGATATTCCTCAAAGAACAAATTTGGACGTCACCACAGAAACCAGAGCATAAGGCGTCACACAGTTTCTATGCAAGAAGACAACCTGGACCACTGGGAGACAGGACAATCTTATACAAAAGACCAACAGGAATCCGCACACATCCAGCAGAGATCATGCTGATGTAGGAGCTGTCCACGTCGTCAGGGAGCACACAGAGGAGACTAGAGGAAAAACTCATAAAAGCTCTGAACACCTGGATCGTGACAGGAGTAAGTCCAGACCATTAGTCCCTGGTCCATACTCATATAGCGAAGTGACCAGACGACCAGCATCAAACCACAGAAGGTTTGTCTTCCTGAAAGAAAACACTGGCAGGGATCATTCAGTTGCACCTAAACCAAGCAGAGTCAGTGCCAAACGGATGTATGGACATCAGCAAGATATAGAGCAGACAGTTGCCCCTTCCCCAAGCCACGACACCTGTGCTCAGGACAGACAGCAGGATAGACTCGGTGATCCCTTCCCCAAATGATGACCCTTGTGAGGAAGTCAGCCATGACACAAACAGTGACGATCACGAAATCCAGCCTAGTGATCAAAGTGACGATCACACCGATGTCAGTGACAGACACCTGTATCAGTGGTGCGGAAATGGAAAATATGGGTGAGGTCCTAGCTGAAGATGTGTGTGAAGCGACCAAAGAATCGGGTAAAATTAATGCTGAGAATGTGAGTACCGATGAGGTCACTGTCACTGCTCAGTGTCAGAACAAAGTCAGCTGCTCACACTAACGTTGTGGCACACACCTCAGATCAAGCATTCTTCTGACCATTTTTCAATTTTGTCTTATCTAGCAGCTGAAAAGCCTAAACGTAAAGCAAAGCTTGTGTCCACTCGCTCTATTAGTAAAATTGACCAAGACAAGTTCGCTGATGATCTTTCTCAGTCTGTGACCACCGTTATGTCAGTGTCCGATTTGAACAGTTCCCTTGCCGCTGTTTTTGACAAGCATGCGCCTGTACGTCAACGAAAAGTCCGGGACGGAAAGCCTACCCCGTGGTACGGCGCTGTCGCTGATCAGCTTCGTCAGCTGAAGAGAGAGCGTAGGCGTGCCGAGCGCTGTTGGCAGTCATCACGGTTAACAGTACACAAACAAATCTATGACGCAGCAAAGCAAACGGTTGCAGATTGCGTACACGACGCGAAAACAGCTTTTTATTCTTCGCTAGTGTCCAGTTCTACCACTTGTAAACAACTCTTTCACAATATGTCCTCGCTTCTTGGAAAAATCAAACCTGTGTCTCTTCCCACTGTGTCCGATGTCAAACTGCTCCCACACATTTTTGCCGACTTTTTCCATAAGAAAATTCTCAAGATCCGTGACAGTTTTCCACCATTTCAAAGTACTGGTTCAAACACTGTGTCGTTTTCTGGCTCACCACTTGTAAATTTCATTCCAGTTTCTGAAGACCTTGTCCGGAAGACCATTCTTAAGACTCCCCCTAAATCATGTGAACTTGATCCCATTCCAACCAAACTTCTCTTTCAACATGTGGATCTTCTCTTGCCGACCATTACAAACATCATGAATCAGTCTATTACCACTGGAATTGTTCCCCGTGAATTTAAGACTGCCATTGTTAAGCCCTTGCTGAAAAAATCTAACCTCAACAAAAATGACCTGAAAAATTACAGACCGATTTCCAATCTTCCATTTCTTTCTAAACTGCTTGAACGTCTGATTCTAGACCAGCTTTTCTCCCATCTCTCATCCCATAACCTCCTTAGTCCTCACCAATCTGCTTACAGGCCAGGGCACAGCACAGAAACTGTTCTGCTTCGTATTCTCAATGATCTTTTGACCTCCCTGGATCAAAACAAAATTTCTATTCTTCTCCTTTTGGATCTTTCAGCTGCTTTCGATACTATTGACCATGAAATTTTGCTTTCCCGTTTGGAAAACAACTTTGGAATTCAAAAATCTGCTTTACACTGGTTTCGATCTTATCTTTCAGAAAGAAAGCAAACCGTACTTGTCGACGGAAACAAATCTTCTGAGCTGCCTTTGGATTTTGGCGTGCCTCAAGGCTCTGTTCTGGGTCCTGTGCTTTTCATATTGTATACTTCTCCTCTGACCCACCTTATTGACTCACATTCCATCCGTCATGAAATGTATGCGGACGATACCCAGCTCAATCATACTGATTCTCCTTCTAACTACGATCATCTAGTTCAGTCTCTTCAGAACTGCGTTTCTGAAGTAAAATCCTGGATGTATGAAAATCGACTTAAGTTGAATGATGACAAGACTGAAGCCCTTCGTGTTTCTCCATTGCCTGCAGATCTTTCTTCTCTGCCTTCCACTATTACTGTCGGTAATACCGCTATTGCTTTTTCTGATTGCGTTCGTGACCTCGGTTTTGTCTTTGACCATAATCTCTCCATGCACCAGCTCATCATCAAAACATGTCAGGCTGCATACATCGAACTTAGACGCATTAATTCTATTAGACACTACCTTACATTAGACGCAACCAAGACGTTAGTTACTGCATGCATTCTGTCTAGGTTAGATTATTGCAATTCACTCCTTGCGGGTTGCCCTCAGAAACATCTCAAACATTTGCAACAAGTTCAGAACTCTGCAGCTAAACTCATCTTCAAGGCACGTAGGTCACAGCACTGCACACCCCTGTTTCAGACACTGCACTGGCTCCCGGTTGAACAAAGAATAAAATACAAGATTTGCTGCCTTTGTTATCACATCATTTCTGGAACTGCTCCTGACTATCTCTCTGAACTCTTGACTGTCTACGTACCTTCTCGATCACTCCGCTCTTCTGTGGATGACAAGAAGTTTCGTGTGCCAAAATATAACAGAGAAACTCACGGTGGTAGAGCCTTTGCAGTTTTTGCTGTTCAGACATGGAACTTGTTGCCTCAGTCCGTCCGCCACTCTAAAACTCTACCATCTTTCAAAACAAGTTTAAAAACTTACTTCTTTAAACAGTGTTTTTCCTGATTTTGGCTAGTGGGTTGATCCTGCTTGACATTCTGGATGAAATTGTGCACAATGGGGTGTATGCAGTGTGTGTGTGTGTGTGTGTGTGTGTGTGTGTGTGTGTGTGTGTGTGTGTGTGTGTGTGTGTGTGTGTGTGTGTGTGTGTGTGTGTGTGTGATGTGTGGCTGTGTGTGTGTGGGTGTTGTGTGTGTGTGTTTGAAAATGGGGGAGAGGGGTGGGCGGGGAGGGGGTGAGAGGGAGAGAGATTATTTGGTGTGTCGGTGTGGTTGTTGATTTCCTGTGGATAGTTTTTGATGAGTTTGTTTGTATTGTAGCCTGTTATTTGGTTTATATATGTATGGTTTACTGATGTAAAGCGCTTTGAGGTTTCGGAAAGCGCTCTATAAATGCACTATTATTATTATTATTATTATTAATGATACACACACGATATCACAAAACGCGAACGCCAAAAGCTTGTCAGACTCGCATGCTGACAATCTAGTTCTAGATTCTGATGATCTAGACACAAACCAGAGCATACAGACACCTTCTGTCACCCATGCTCTGCGACCTAGACGTGCTGCCTCCCACACACGGATAGACGGTAAGAGCAGTGGCCATGCTCCACCAAGGTCTAGCAGTCAGAGCAAAATTACTGAAAACGCAGGCTAAAGATCTGCCAAAAACAAGAAGCAG
>JAPXFY010000030.1:48550481-48552981 GCA_030674185.1 Monoplex corrugatus | reverse complement strand
GTCCAATATTTAGTTTGATGTTGCTTTTTGTCTGTTTCCTTTTCCTAAATGTCAGCCTAAATCTTCCCATTACAGGATTGTGATTACTGTTGCAGTCTGCGCCTGGTAGTAAAACCTGTGACTGACCTACGTATGTGCAACTCACTTATCATGTCATCATCATCATCGTTCCTTAAACTGCAAGCAATGAATCACACTACGAAGATCGTTTGAAGGCAATTTTCACTGGCTCGGTCAACATGACTTCCAGTCTTTACAGCTTAATAAAGAAATGTAAGAGATCAACTGAGGAAATGGCAAGTTTGAATTACGCTCCACATTCTTGACACAATGTATCCATTGATTTGAAAGATGATTGAGCTGTGCTTACTTCATTACCATTATAGTTTCACGAAGAATACCATGATGAAGAAATAAGCTTACTGGCAATTAAAAGAAATATGTTTCTTTTTCTTTATTTTGATGGTATGGCAGCTGATACATCTCTCTCTCTCTCTCTCTCTCTCTCTCTCTCTCTCTCTCTCTCTCTCTCTCTCTCTCTCTCTCTTTCTCTCTCTTTCTCTCACTGTCTTTGTCTGTCTGGCCATATGTCTGTCTGTCTGTCTGTCTGTCTGTCTCTCTTTCTTTCTTTGTACATGTATATGCTTGTGTAAGCATGTGAAAAAGGCATTTGTTATTATCAGATTAATATAAAAACATACAAACAAACAAACTAAGCAAAACAAACTAGGAGGATTTAGGGGGAGGGAGAAACAGTCTTTTAAATTAACTTCATTGTAATAAACGAAAGCAGTAGTGACAAACCTAATGATAAACTAAACAAGAAGTGTGGAAATACAAGCATAGGACTATCTAGTTTAATAAAGGAAAACGACCTACAGTACTGTGCCATAAAATTCTTGCATTTTGCAAATACAGAGTCAAATCAGCATATTTCTATTTCTAAAAAGTTTCATTTCATGCAAGATTTCATGACGCATTTTCTGACATTTGAAATAGATGATTAACTGGTATATAACTATTTGGAAGCATTTGATTCTTTTTCTTTTACTGAATGTAATTTGAATTTAATTAAAGGACAACCTGCAAGGTTAACACATTCCGTACCGCGTCACGAGATCCTCGTGACTCAGTTTTCTCTCTCCGTGGACTGCGTCACGAGGATTTCGTGCCCTGAACCGTAGTTCAGTTTCGAGTATATTAATAAAAAATGACCGCATTGCTGACGTGAATCATTTACCGACAAAGGGAGTATACTCTTGCCATTTCCTTTCTGCGTATACACGACGTTTGAAGAGGAAAAACCAGGCGTAATTTGAGTGTTTCTGAAGTCTCTCTCCTAACATTACTTAGTCAATAGTTAATAAAGTGACCTATTTTCTTGGTAGGAAAAGGGTTAAATGGTTTACAGTTTTTGATGGAATGTTTTTTTGATCAATGGCATAAATTATGTCCCGTTTTACTTTGTTTTCTAACATAGATTTCCTTTCTTGTTGAAAAAGATGTACATTATGGTTTTTACTGTCTGGCTTATTCAGTGCAGCATCGTTAATTATTCTACCAACCCAAACAGTACATACACTTTAGAATGGCTGGCCTAATAATGGCAGTATCATTCTCCTATCCTAACAAACACACACACACACACACACACACACACATACACACACGCACACACACGTACACACACACACACACACAAGCATACACACACACGCGCACGCATGCACGCACGCACGCTCTCACGCACGCCTTCAACAGTTAATTTCTTCTAGAGGAATCAGACTCTGTGAGACTATCATACTTTCTGTTTAAGGGACACCATCAGTAGATTCGTTTCTCTAGGAATACTGACTCAATGGGGCTGCTGCATCTTCCCTTTAAAGGGGTGGGGGGCATCCAGAACTTTTATCTTTCACAAGAGATACGATTTCCATCCGTAATACGTGGATCTGTGGTCAATAAAATCTGCACTCGTTGGAGAGGAAACATATCTTCGAAATCAAAATAAATAAAACACACACTTAGGACTGAGTTCTCAAAACATTATTTCCCCCCTGACTCGTGACAAAAAAATTGAGGATAATAATTATCTGATCAGATGTTAATAAACATAGTTCACCTGTGAAAAAAAATTTACAGATTGTTCAATCCAAGCATTTGACCAACAATATGAATTGCATACAACACTTTGAGAACACAGAATCAACCAACACTCAGTTCATCAAATAATAGTCACACATAACTCATTAATCACAATCATTTACATCAAAATACAGAACATTATATGTAATCTACAGTAAATATTGGATCACTAGCAATACATTTGTTATTTTCAAGAATAACCAATAATGTTCAAAAAGCTATTGTCCACCTAAATATTTGTGTTTCACCATCCAAAATTACATGATTAAAATAAGGTAGACATTTCTTTTAAGTCAAAACGATCAACATGCAGCCCTCGGATTGAGCATATAGCTATATGATTTCATCTGCTGGG
>JAPXFY010000030.1:48525481-48545481 GCA_030674185.1 Monoplex corrugatus | reverse complement strand
GCCAGCAGGCCTACAATGCACTTAGCAATGTAGAAATGATATCTCCCAGAGTAATGATAGCTTCTTTCAACGGAAATCCTCGAACCTCGATAATCTGCTGTTGCAGTCCCAGTAATGTAAGTGATGAAGTGGAAGTCGAAAGATTTTATCAAGACTTAACATCAGTCACCAGACAAGTCCCGAAGCACAACATCCTCGTTATTGGTGGCGACTTTAATGAACAACTTGGAAACCTTGATTGCCTCAAATATGCATATCACTATCAGACTAACAGAAACGGCTCTATGCTAAAAGACTATCTCAATGAAAACAATCTCTTTAGCCTTAAGACTCTATACCAGAAAGACCAGGTCAGCTGTGGACACACAAATCTCCAAATGGGAGCAAAGCACAACTCGACTATATCATCATCAATAAGAAATGGAAAAATAGTGCAAAAAATTGCAGAGCATTCAACTCGTTTGTCAGTGTTGCATCAGACCACCGCATCATTTCTGCTCGACATCGATCTAACTATCTATCTATCTATCTATCTATCTATCTATCTATCTATCTATCTATCTATCTATCTATCTATCTATCTATCTATTATCTATTATCTATTATCTATTATCTATCTATCTATCTATCTATCTATCTGTCTATCTATCTATCTATTATATTCGTTCAATTCATTATTAATCTCCATGTTTTGATTGGTTATTTATTTTTTCATTTGTTTATTTGTTTATTTATTTCTGTCTTTATTTATTTATCTATTTATTCATTTTATTTCATTTTATTGGTTATGAACGCGTACATTCATTTATTTATCTAATCTATACCACGTTTGCGTTGCCAATTTCATTTACATTCGTGCATTTTTTTCACGGGAGGCGGGGTGGGGGTGGGGAAGGTTACGTTCGTTATTCGAGGAACCCGATGAGTGAGGTTATTTACTACACATTCTCAACAATCTCCTCCTTGCAACTGATACTGGCAAAGTCTCTCTCCTCACACTCCTTGATCTGTCTGCAGCCTTTGATACCGTTGATCATGGTATTCTCCTTTCTAGACTTCATCATACTTTTGGCATCTCTGACATTGCTCTCTCCTTTTTCACTTCATATCTGTCAAACAGAAAACAAACTGTTCTCATTAATGCCACTTACTCTCAACCTGCATGCCTGACCTGTGGTGTTCCACAAGGATCTGTGCTTGGCCCTGTTCTTTTCACTCTTTACACCTCCCCCCTGTCCACCATCATCAACTCCCACTCTATAAAACACCACTTCTATGCTGATGACACCCAACTTCTAGACAGTGACACACCAGACAATATACAGCGCCTCTTGACTCGCACCACTAAGTGTTACTCGGACATTAAGAACTGGATGACGTTCAACAAACTTCAGCTTAATGACGACAAGACAGAAGCTATCCTCATTGGCACCCGTCAGAAACTTTCTCAGCTGCCTCCTCCTTCTCTCCCATTATGTAACACATCAGTCCCAATTTCTGATTCAGCTAAAAACCTTGGTGTCTGCATTGACTCTACCCTCTCCATGAACAACTTTGTTTCTCAAACTGCCAGATCTTGCTACTATCACCTCCATCGTATAAGCCTGATCAGGAAGTATCTCTCTGTGGAAACAACTGCAAAACTCGTTCTCTCCTTCATAATGTCTCGCATTGACTATTGCAATTCACTCCTGTCTGGTCTTCCTGCCTCCACCATTCGCATCCTACAGCGCATTCAAAACAATGCTGCACGCCTTGTACTCAAAAAGAAAAAAGCTGACCACATATCTCCTCTCCTGGCACAACTTCACTGGCTCCCTGTATCAAAGCGCATACAGTACAAACTAGACACCATGTGCTTCAAAAGCCTCAATAACGCAGCCCCCCATTACCTGTCAAGCCTACTTGAGATCTATGTTCCCTCACGTACCCTCCGCTCTGCCTCCGATCCTCTGACTTTTCGCTTTCCACGCACCAAGCTCAATACCTATGGTCCACGAGCCTTCTCTGTTTCTGGTCCACTTTCCTGGAACAAACTTCCTCTCTCTGTCCGTCAGCAACCTACTTTTGTCTCCTTCAAGTCCGCTCTCAAAACTCACCTTTTCTCCTCTGCATAAAATCCTGACCTCACTCATCCCCCCTCTGTAGCCTGTCTCCACTCGGAGGGGAATCACATTGTAATATATATTTGTATATAATATGCTCTCTATAATTTTCCATTGCTTTTATTCTTTTTCCCCATTTATAGCCATGTGTAAGTGTGTGTGTGCGCGCGTGCGTAAGTGTATGTTCAGCGCTTAGATTTGATTTTTATCGAGATTTTGCGCTATATAAATATTGTAATTATTATTATTATTATTAAAACTATGAAATACGTCAGATGATATCCTCTAAAGTTCACACGTATGATCTGTTCGGTACATTTGCCACATCACTGTGTGCACGACTGCAATAAATGGGTGTCCAGTCACTATTTACACATATTGTGTAGTTGTGTATACTCCCTGGTGGTCAGACAGTCAACTAGTGACATTTTTTACATTGGCATGTTTGATATTCGATACTTACTGTGCTCATATCGTCTCACTAGATTTATTAATTAACGGATTACTTGCTAAGTGGAATAATTATTTAAGATTTGGGTTATATTGATAAGTGGTGACCAAATATGGAATAAGCTGCTATCATTGTAATAAAAGACCACTCAATTCTCCTGCTATCGTTATAATGCTTTCCTCGACGTTGAGCCTTCTTTAGCTTCTACCTCACAATTTTCAAAGTTTCTTTGAGGTAATCGTGTATGTCAAAGACATATTTGTTGCTGTATTTTTACATCTGCCATATTCGCTTCCTTTGCCCACAGCTCTGTTAAATGTGCACATATACCGTCAGTTCTGCAGTACAGCAACGAGAGTGGAACAAGCCTGTAGACTGATTTGGTGCCTTGTGGTAGGCAATCAGCAAAGTGTTAGTGAAATGCTGCCACTGCCTTGCCTGTTCACTGCACTTCTCCCAGAATGACATTTCATCTCCTTTTTAGTGTCTCAAAAAACTCTTGCACATGGGGTGCTAGGAATTATTGTTATTGTTATCAGTATTATCATTACTATTACTATTATCGTTATTATTATTATTATTATTGTTGTTATTGTTATATTATTGTTGTTTTTGCTGTTGTTATCATCATCGCCATCATCATAACTACTGAATTAGTATTATCATCATCATTGTTATCATCATCATCATCATCATCATCATCATCATCATCATCATCACCACCATCATCATCATCATCATCATCATCATCATCATCATCATCATCATCGTCATCATCATCATCATTATCATATCATCATTATTGTCATCATACATTTTTTTCTGAACAGGGGGGGGGGGGGTGATTTTCATCATGCAATTGAGACATGTATTAATTTAACCTGATGACTAGTGTGGTACTTTACAATTATTTGTGTACATCTGTAATATTTGCTTTCTATTTTGTTTTATGTGACAGAAATTTGGCGTGACGTGTCTTGAAAGTAAACTTGTAATAGCGTTGAGATTGTATCACATATGTCAGAATGGTACCAGGACTAAACAAAGCTATGATCAATACTTCCTTTCAGTTGATGCATAACAACTACTCTGATGACACGACAAATACGTTTTCACTGGACACATATTTGCCTACTGTTTCTCAAAAGACGCCACAACATGATAAATGCATTGAAATCAGATTCAGTCAGATGGAGTTTATACCTTGGAATAATTCTGATAACATATTCAGCGCAGAAGACGAAAAAATAGCATACACATTTAAAAACAATATGCTAGCATTGCTATTCCTGATCAGTGGGCCAGCCAACATCATCAACATGGCGGTGTTCTACAAACAGGGCCTTAAGGATCGGGTCAACCTGTGTCTCTTCGCTTTGTCCTTAACGGATGAACTTTTCTTTATTGTGCAAATTTTACTCTATGGAGAATATCTGTATTTACAATTCATCACAACAGAGAGGTATGGTCCCATTACGACCTTTCTGATCAACATAACTTTTGCAGGACTGGGAGGTCTTTATCCTATTTCTCATGTCATATCTGCCATTATTGCTCTGGAGAGATGTTATTGTGTTCTAAGACCACTGAAGGCCCAGACACTGATGCGCACCAGAACAATGGCAGCAATTATTATCGCTGTGTATGTCATAGTGCTAGGCCTGTATTTCATTGTGGCTTTTCGATTTCGTATTGGTTGTATTTATGATCCTGAAACCAGTATGGTATTGAAAACATTTGTTGCTGGAAAAGTTTACCAATCTCACAGGCAACTCATCGATCTTTTGGATGGCTTTTTGTTTAGTCTTGGCCTTCCTGGACTCGTAATGGTAGTAGTGATATCATCAACGACAATTACTATTGTGAAACTACATCAGATTATAACATGGCGTGCTGGAACATCTTCATCACTTTCTCCACGGGAAGTGGCACTGACCAAGATGTTGGTTGGCAACTCAATCTTGTTCATCATCTGTGCGCTTCCTGTCTCCGTCATGCGCTTCGTCTGGATGGCATTCCCTGACATAAACACGGGAGAGCGACGGCATAACCTTTTCCTTACATCTCTGTGGATCGGTGAAGTGGTGGTTTTCATGAACTCCACATTCAACATCTTTGTGTATTACGCCATGGGGTCAAGGTACAGGGAGACATTTTGGGCGTTGTTCAGCAGAAAGAAGAACACACACGCACAGACAAAAATCAAATAGAATGAAAAATTCCTCAGAGGTGTGATAAGTTGAGCATGATTATTTTCTAACCTGAATGAAACATGGCAGTGTTCTACAAACAGGGCCTTAAGGATCGGGTCAACCTGTGTCTGTTTTCACATTAACTGATGAACTTTACTTGTCCCTGAATATTTTACTCTATGGAGAGCATCTGTATTTTCAGTTCATCACAACAGAGAGGTATGGCCCTATGCTGACCTTTTTGACGAACATAAATTTTCCAGGACTTAATGGTCTTTTTTCCGTTTCTCCTGTCATATCTGCCATTGTTGCTCTGGAGAGATGTTATTGTGTTCTACGACCACTCAAGATCCACACATTGATGCGCACTAGAACAATGCCAGCAATTATTATCGCTTTGTATGTCAGAATGAAAGGTTTGTTTTTCATTGTGGCTTTTCGGTATCGTATTGCATGTATTTATGATCCTGAAACCGGTGTGACATTGAAAACATTAGTTGCTGGAAAAGTGTACCAATATCACAAACAATTCATCGATATTTTAGACGGCTTTGTGTTCAGTCTTGGCCTTCCTGGACTCGTAATGGTAGTAGTGATATCATCAACAACAATTACTATTGTGAAACTACATCAGATTGTGACATGGCGTTGCTAGAACATCTTCATCATTTTCTCCCCGGGAAATGGCACTGAACAAGATGTTGGTTGGCATTTCCATCTTGTTCATCCTATGTGTGTTTCCTATCTCCGTCATTCGCTTCGTCTGGATGGCATTTCCTGGCGTGAATTCAGGAGAGCGGCAGCATAACCTCTTTCTTACCTCTATGTGGACCGGTGGAGTGTTCACTTTCATGAACTCCACATTCAACATCTTTATATATTACGCCATGGGGTCAAGGTACAGGGAAACATTTTGGGCGTTGTTCAGCAGGAAGAAGAACAACACACACACACACACAGATATCAAACATAACAAAGAATTCCTAGGAGAAGTGCCAAGTTGAGCATAAATATTTTTAATCTGAATGAAATGAAGGGATGACATTTTCGTTCTTTAAAAAAAAGGAACAGACAGTCTACCTTTGTCGTTTTGACTGTGTTGCTTCTCTCTCTGTCTCTGTCTATCTCTGTCTCTCTCTGTGTCTCTGTCTCTGTCTCTGTCTCTGTCTCTGTCTCTGTCTCTCTCTCACTCTCTCTCTCGAACTTGTTCTGTCCAAAACTACAGAGAAACCTATTAACAACATATTATTATCTTGGGACTAGGAAACAGGTAAAGGTTCTGTTTAATATTATCCCTGATGACATTAGGTTGAATCCTGATGGACGTGTTTCTGGGGCACATTCGTAGATGGCTTTTGTCCTGATATTGCCATGTACTCCAAGCCCCTGTGTTTGTTATGTTCTGACTCTCATTTGCCTGTGAGAAGAAGCCCTGACGTGACTAATCAATGACGAGATTAAATTCAGAATCTCTTCTCCATATTTTGCCTTGTATTTTTGTTACGTCAGTAATTACAAAACACTGAACTCCCCAACACACACAGACACCCCACACATGCCATCTGTAAAGAGTTAGCAAAGTTGCCATCACTGACCTTAAATGTACTCTCCCCATATATCTATTGTTTTGTTTTTTTCCTTGATAAGCATACAGTCTTCAGAATTTAAACAACCAGTTGATGTGCACGTCTTTTTCGTGTTGACAATTTCTTCAGTGTTTCTGTACATAAACTTAGGATCTGTTGTGTATTGGTCTTCTATTTATTTGTACTTTGTTTCTAGCCAAGCTTCGAGAGCTTCATTACGCCTAATTCTGATTTCCTTATGCATCTTTTTGTATTCCTCCTCTTTTCCCTTTGCCTTTTTCTCCATTCTTGCATCCAGCAAGCGTTCTTTTCCTGTCTTAGGATTGTTAGCCTGGAGTATGGAGTAGACTTCCGCTCTCTCTTCAACCATCATTTACCCTTCCTGCTTTTAAATGCAATTTAAAAAAGCCCACCTCTTTTCCTAACTATGAATTCTACAACTACTTTTTTCTCTCAGTTTGTGTACACCTAGTGCATGAGTGCGCCTTATTTGAATTGCCAAGATTATTATTATCATTATTATTATTATTGTTATTATCATTATTATTATTATTATTATTATTATCATCATCATCATTATCATTATTATTATTATTATCAATATTATTTTATTATTGTTGTTGTTATTGTTATTATTTTTTATTATTATTATTATATTATCATTATTTTTATTATTATTATATTATTATTTTTGTTATCGTTATTATTATCATCATTATCATTATATTATTGATTATTATTATTATTATTATTATTATTATTATTATTATTATTATTATTATTATCATGATCATCATCATTGTTTTTATTATTATTGTTATTATCATGCTCATATGTGTGTGTATTTCATGCATGTAATTGTTACTGCCCACACCATGGCTAGCACAACTGCTTGCAGCTATGCAAAAAGAAGAGTAGAGTGCGTAAGTGTCTCTGTGTCAGTGCACAGTCTCTCCATCAGCAATCCCTGCGTTGTGCCTCCCTGTGGAGACACATGGTAACTGAGCAACTCACAGACTGAGGCTGAACTCTTGAAAGACTTGGACGAGGTGTGGCACGCAGGCCCACCAGAGTGTGGACATGCCCTGGAGGAAATTATTGTTGTTATAAATTACTATAAGGAAACTGAAAAACAAAAACTCTGCAGGACCAGATCAAATGATATCGAAGTTTTCGAGTATTTTAGTGATTTAACTGTACAGGTTTTGACAAAGTTATTCGATGACTTATTCGATAAAGGTAAATATCCTAATAGCTGAAAAGAATATGTCTTGCTTGCATTATAGAAGAACACAGACGTTAATGACACAAAAGCAGCTATTCTGAAGCAATTTGCATCGAATCGCAAGCTTTATGTAGCGTTCATTAATTTTGAAAAGGTATTTGATTCCATCTCAAGACATTTGTGATGGCCAATACTCAGAAAAAAATGGGATCAAGGTCAAGTTATTTCGCTGCATTTAGAGTATGCACAAATAAGTTAAGACTAGGGTTAGAAATGGGGCTAGATTTAGTGAATATATTTATAGTACTCAATGTGTGAAGTAAGGTGACACATGCATCCCTGTGTTGTTCTCTCGTTTTGTCAGTAAGCTAGCGTTATATTATAAGCAATAGTGGCATACAAGACGTATTTTCCAGCATATTTTGCAGATGACATTGTTTTGCCCTCTAAAAATGTCATGGGACTACAAACTCAGTTGAACAACCTCTATAAAGCAACAAACAAATTTCAATTTTAATGGCAACTATGCTGAAAAGTAATATAATGGTTTTCCACAAGGAATGTTTCTTAGCAGATTGTAAAGATGTCACTGTGTCACTATGTTAGAATCTCTGTTGTGAATGTATACAAATACAGTCGAATCCACTTTATTACAAAAGTGAGTTTCAGTTTTGAATGTCTCTTTTTACCTCTGTGTTTGTCTCTTTCTCTGTCTCTTTGCCTCTGTGTGTCTGTCTCCGTCTCTATCTCTCTCTCTGTCTCCTTCTGTCACCCTGTGTCTGTATCTGCCTGTCTTTGCTTCTCTGTCTCTCTCTTTCTCTCTATGTCTATCTCTCTGTCTCTGTCTCTCTCTTTCTGTCTCTGCCTCCCTCTCCCTCTCTCTTTCTCTCTCTCTCTGATTCTCTCTCATTTGCCTTCTCTCTCTGTGTCTTTGTCTCTATCTCTGTGTCTCTGTATCTCTGTCTATCTGTATGTCTCGCTCTCTCTGTATCTCTCTCTGTCTCTCTCTGTCTCTCTTTCCTTCCCACTCTTTCTTTTTTATGGTTCATAACCTGTACTTTATTTTTGCGTGTACATTATCTGTTTCATAACTGTTTTTTTGTTGTTGTTTATTTTGTTTTGTTTAGTTCGTTTGCTGTGCGAAACAAAGCAAAAAAAAACAGATCTTGTAATGAGAAAACTGTATGTGTGGAATTGCAAAACAATAAACTGGGAAATACATCGAACGAAATAGGCCTCAAAGTGATTGGATAAAGTGAAATGATAGAGTAGGAAAAGACAGGGGAGTTCATCAGGAGGTGAGTTTTTATTAGAAAACACCATAGATAAACGTTTCCGTCACAATCATTTTCTAAAGATGACATTGTTTTAACGAACCCAGCCTGACAGATGACAGATTTCTACGTTTCTATCAGTAACATTGACATTTGGGAACACAGAACCACTTGTAAGTGAAACTGAAGCAACCACCAAGCAGTTAAAACAAGAAAATCCCCAGGAATTGATAATGTTTGGGAGAATTATTAAAACATGCTGGAAAAGAAGGCATAAAAGTAATGCACCATCTTTGATGTAACATGTGGAATACCCATCAATGGCCAACCAGTTGGAAACCAAGAAACAGTGATGCTTCATAAGAGTGTCAATGTCAAAGATTGCAACAAGTGCAGAACTATTGCTCTAACAAGCCAAGCCAGTAAGATTTTGCTCATAATTATTCTCAACAGATTGAAGCCCAACATAGACGAAGAACTATCTGACTGCCAGGACGTCTACACAGCCAAACAAAAAAGGGACACCTGACATGCTATGTGTATTACAACTGATCATAGACCAAAAAAAAAAGCACTGATAAAGAAGTTTTTTGTCACATTCATAGACTATAGCAAAGCATTTGACAGCGCTCATTAACGCAATAGTCAAAATGGGCTTTCCTAAATATCTTATTTCTTTAATTGCCTTATTATATAAAGACCAATAGCCACACTCAGATGGAACAGCCAGACATGTGAATTTTTCAACATCCACAGGGGAGTTAGATAAGGTTGTATCCTCTCACCGTATCTCTTTAACATCTATACGGATGTGCTGATGTAGAAAGCATGGGCAGAAAGAAAGCAGAAAAAAATGTTACAAACCTGCACTATGACAGTGATACTGCGCTATCAGCAGACAACATTACCAGAATGAAAAGGATTCTATACACTAGGAATGCAGCAGGCAAAATGGCTGGCCTAAACCTGAACGCCAAAGAAACAAAAGTGTTACATATCAAAGGCAAAGGCTCTGTAAACAATTATAACATCTTAATTAATGAAGTTCCTTTAGAAAATGTTAAGGGTGTCAAATATATTGGTTCTGTAAACACTGATGACAGAACCTGCTCCAAAGACATCAAAATAAGAAATGGAATAGCAAAGCAAAAATAAAAGATGTGTCCAACTCAGCAATATCTGGAAAGACAAAAGCATACCAAACGGTCTGAAAATTAGGCTTTTAAAATGTTTAATCATGACTTATGGCTGCAAAGCCTGGACTCTCACCACCATCTCCCGAAAAAACACACACACACACACACACACACACGCACGCACGCACGCACGCACGCACGCACGCACACACACACACACACACACACACACACACACACACACACAAACACACACACATACACACACACACACACACACAGGAAAATAAAAGGTATGAAACACGGAAAGAAGACAATTTCAAAAAGGCAATGGCAAACACAATTAAACAGAACTTTACCAAGCATCTCAACAGGCTTCATTAAACTTAAAACTTCCAATCTTGCCACAAAACATTCTCTAGAACCCAAAACTCAAGAGCAAAGTGTTCTCACGGAATCTGTTTTTATTGTCAACGCGTAATATGAATTATAACAGAACCATTGGTTTGCTTTGCTACCTGTGTGGTTTTTGTGATGGTGCTGATGACTTACATATTTCAATATGTGGTGGCTTGTGGGGAAATGGGACGTGTTGTTCGCTGTTTGCAAATTATTTGTTCCTCTTGTTATTTGTGCAGCCCTGACTGTTTTATCTTTAAAAAAAAACACAGAAAGTGTTCGCAACTCGTGGCTTGACTTGTTCAGATTAATATAGGATTCACTGACGCTATCCCTGTCCCTTTCACTCTTTCTGTCTCTTTCCCTGTCTCCGTCTCTGCCTCTGTCTCTGTCTGTCTGTCTCTCTGTCTGTCTGTCTATCTGTCTGTCTCACTGTCTGTCTGTCTCACTGTCTGTCTGTCTGTCTGTCTGTCTCTCTCTCTCCATCTGTCTTTCTCTCTATATCCCTGTCTCTGTCTCTCCATCTCTCGCTATCTCTCACTCTCTATGTCTCTTTCTCTTTCTCTGTCTGTGTGTCTGTGTGTCTGTGTGTCTGTGTGTCTGTGAGTCTCTGTCTCTGTCTGTCTCTCTCTCTCTTTGTCTGTATCTACGATTCTCTCTGTCTACTCCTCCCCTCCCCCCCGCCCTGTACACATCTCTCATCAAAACCAAACCCCACATGTTCTGATCTGGAATGACCAGTGCAATAAAAACGCCTTTATCAAGAAAACTTCCATGCTTAATCATCATCATTAATTTTGTATTGTAACCGATGCAAAAATGTTTTTTTTTTTCTTTTTTAAAGTATCATCACACTAGGGGCAGTTACCTATGTGCACACATTTTTTTCGTCCCATTTTCTACGCCACTTTGATGGCACAAAAGCTGGCACAATTTTTTACAGTGCAATACAAATGTCAATGAGGATGATAATCCTGATGTTGTGGAGTTCCATTTAGGATTGAGACTGCGTGACAAGGCTGTACTTTACGCTTACTATCATAGTATTTCCTGGCATCAACCAGGCCCAAGAGATACAGACAGACACCTGCGATGCTGGTTAGAAGATTTGAGCAACACCCTCAATGATGCATCCATGAAGTGGATGAAACTCAACTGTGTGGTCCCAGTCTTCCCAGTGAGACCATAGCTTGCCCAACTCTGGGTAGGAGCTGGTTAAAGCTGAATAATCACACGGTGATTTCTGAAGGGACTGATGGGGATGCAAACCTACAACCTCCCAATCGGTAGTCCGTTGCGTTAACTACTAATAATAATAATAATTACAATATTATATAGCGCAAAATCTTGATAAAATCAAATCTAAGCGCTGAAGCAGACACACACACACGCACGCACGCACGCACGCACACACACGCACACACACACACACACACACACACACACACACACACACACACACACACACACACACACACACACACACGCATGGCTATAAATGGGGAGAAAGAATAAAAGCAATAAAAGCAAGAATAAAAGCAATGGAAAATTATAGAGAGCATATTATATACAATTATATATTATAACCATGTGATTCCCCTCCGAGCGGAGACAGGCTGCAGAGGGGGGAGGGGGGGGGGGGTTGAGGATTTTAGGTTAGGATTTTATGCAGAGGAGAAAAGGTGGGTTTTGAGAGCGGACTTGAAGGAGACAAAAGTAGGTTGCTGACGGACTGAAAGAGGAAGTTTGTTCCAGGAGAGTGGACCAGAAACAGAGAAGGCTCGTGGACCATAGGTATTGAGCTTAGTGCGTGGAAAGCGAAAAGTCAGAGGATCGAAGGCAGAGCGGAGGGTACGTGAGGGAACATAGATCTCAAGTAGGCTTGACAGGTAATCGGGGGCTGCGTTATTGAGGCTTTTGTAGCACATGGTGTCTAGTTTGTATTGTATGCGCTTTGATACAGGGAGCCAGTGAAGTTGTGCCAGGAGAGGAGATATGTGGTCAGCTTTTTTCTTTTTGAGTACAAGGCGTACAGCATTGTTTTGAAAGCGCTGTAGGATGTGAATGGTGGAGGCAGGAAGACCAGACAGGAGTGAATTGCAATAGTCAATGCGAGACATTATGAAGGAGAGAACGAGTTTTGCAATTGTTTCGACAGAGAGATACTTCCTGATCAGCCTTATACGATGGAGATGATAGTAGCAAGATCTGGCAGTTTGAGAAACAAAGTTGTTCATGGAGAGGGTAGAGTCAATGCAGACACCAAGGTTTTTAGCTGAATCAGAAATTGGGACTGATGTGTTACATAATGGGAGAGAAAGAGGAGGCAGCTGAGAAAGTTTCTGACGGGTGCCAATGAGGATAGCTTCTGTCTTGTCGTCATTAAGCTGAAGTTTATTGTGTGTCATCCAGTTCTTAATGTCCGAGTAACACTCAGTGGTGCGAGTCAAGAGGCGCTGTATATTATCAGGTGAGTCACTGTCTTGAAGTTGGGTGTCATCAGCATAGAAGTGGTGTTTTATAGAGTGGGAGTTGATGATGGTGGACAGGGGGGAGGTGTAAAGAGTGAAAAGAACAGGGTCAAGGACAGATCCTTGTGGAACACCACAGGTCAGGTAAGCAGGTTGAGAGTAAGTGCCATTGATGAGAACAGGGACCGGTCGATACACAAAAATTACCTTTTGCTGTAGATAACTCCAGTTCTAATCATCATCTCGACTTTTTGTTTTGCCATTAAACGTCCCCAGGTTCTAAATCTCACCTCCATCTGCTCTCCAAAACTAACTGTTTACTATCCAAAACCTCTGGTCGTTGAACGGAAAGGTAGAAGATAGGAGAGAACCATGGTATGAACTTTAAGCCTTTTGCGGGAATGGGAGCATGACTGTAACTCAACTGGCAACATGCTGCTCAACGTGTGTGCTGAGCATGAACTCCTTATCACCAATACCTTCTTGAAACACGTAATCAGTCTGTAAAAATGTGATACAGGTAGAAATGATTGATTTCATTTTCCCAAAGAAAAGATCTTCAGTCACAATTTAAGATGCGAGAACCATCCCAAATTATGTCATTGACACTGATCACAAAAATGTTGTTATGTTGCACACATCAAGAAACGTGAGATCAAGTCCCCGTCATAAAGCATATGAGAACATATGATAAGTATGGAAAAAATGACTAAAGAAAGTGTTAAGGCGGAAATAAGTTCAGACGTTGAAGAAGCCTATAAAATGTGCCAAATGAAGTTGGCCTGATAGAAAAAGAGATGAACAATTTTCTAAAAGAAATTTAGGGCAAAATCACTTCTGCACATTCGATTGTCTTTTCTGTCATGACAGCTAGGTTGGCCAAATACCTCATGGTAAACGAATACCTGGATTTTTTAGTCCAAAAAGGGGGCATCCCAGGAGTGTCAGGCTGTGTAGATCACGCCCACATGATTTGGCAAGCAATCCAAAGAGCTAAAACAGAGAAGAAAGACATCGACGTGGTGTGGCTCGATCTGGCAAATGCATATGGATCCGTCCCACATGAGAGAATTCAAATGGCCTTGGAGATGCTGAAGAAGTATTACCATAGCTTCTCAATGCGGTTCTCCACAAAAGAATGCACTACTGATTACATCAGTTTGGAAGTAGACATAGGCATGGGCTGTACAATTTCTCCAATAATGTTCGTGTTAGCAATGGAGGTCATCTTGACAGCAGCAAGGAGGACCAGGCCCAGCTGACCTCGAAGATGGATATCAAATAACCCTTCTAAAAGCCTTCATGGATAACACGACAGTGCTTTCCTCAAAAGAAGAAGAAAAGCGTGGGTTTCTTAAGCAGCTGGACAAAAGTCGTTGCCTCATCTAGAACGAATATCAAACTGAAAAGGTTACAAAAGCATCTCCATGAGAAAGGGTAAATTAGATGAAACAGTAATGTTTACTGTCACCAGGTAGTCCATTCCAACAGTGACAGAAGAACCAGTGAAACGACTCGGAAGGTGGTATGACGACTCACTGAAAGATACAGAAATGAGTTAGGAAACCAAGCAAAATGCAGAAGAAATATTGGAGGTAAAAGACATCTGTGGCCTTCTTAGCAAATACTAAGTATAATGCCTGCAGTTCATGCTGATTCAAACGCTTCTCTGGCCTCTGTTGATGTACGATATCTGCACTAGCACAGTGGAATCAATGGAGGCCAAAATCAACAAATACACAAGGAAATGGCTTGGTGCCTCACCCAGTCTCACTGATGCTGCGCTCTATTGTCGCCAGTCAAAGCTGAAGCTACATTTAAAGCCAGTGTTGAGGAGTACAAGGCAGGAAATGTCAGGCTTCTTAGCATGCTTGAAAACTCTGGAGATAAGGTAGTGAGATCAATCCAGCCCAAGCTGAGGACTTGTAGGAAATGGAAAACAGTGGAGTCGCTGATCATAGTGATAGAAAACCTCTTGGTCAGAGAAATAATAGAGCACACGAAAACTAACGGGCAGGGACTGAGATTAAGAAAAATCGAAAAAAATGTTGGTCTAAGGCCAACGTGAAGGCAAACAGATATATGAATTGATACGAATTCAAATATCATTATGTTTGGTCCATGTGAAGTTTATTATCATATTTTTCTTTTATTTGACATGGAAAATGAACATCATTTTCGAACAGGTTCCGAAGAAATACTGAGTATTTAAATCAATTGTTGACAAAAATGTAAACATACAGCCTCCTGTCTAACAGACTCTCAATTTTCAAGAGAAATAAAGCAAAGAAACAAAAATCAAACACAGCAAACCAAACTTTTAATAACCAGAGCTTTTGGATAGTAAACAGTTAATTTTGGAGAACAAATGGAGGTGAGATTTAGAATCTGGGGACGTTTAATGGCAACGCAAAAAGTCGAGATGATGATTAGAACTGGAGGTATCCATAGCAAAGGTAATTTTTGAGTATCGGTTTAGATGCAGAATTCGTAATGATGAAGTTTTCTTAGTAAAGGCGTTTATCTTGCACCGGTCATTGCAAATTAGAACATGTGAAGTTAGATTTTGAGTAAGAGAGAGAGACTGGTAGGGAGGGGGTGGGGTAGAGAGAACCACATATACGGACAAAACAGAGAGAGAGGGAGAGAGACAGACTGGCAGACAAACAACCACACACAGACAGTGACAAAGAGACAGGGAGAAACACAGAGACACAGTGATAGAGAGAAATGAGAGAAATGTAGAGAGACACAGAAACAGAGACACAGAGACAGAAAGACAGAGATAGAATCAGAGACAGAGACAGAGACAGAGACAGAGACACAGGGACACAGAGACAGAGAGAGACATGGAGATATATAGAGAAATACAGATAGAGGGAGAGCAAGCGCAAGAGAGAGAGTTGAGTGAGAGAGTGAGAGAGAGAGAGAGAGAGAGAGAGAGAGAGAGAGAGAGAGGAAGGGAGGGACAAAAACAGACAGAGAGACGGAGAGACAGAGAGACAAAGATGGAGAAGGAGACAAAAAATGTGAAGGAGACAGAAAGAGCGTCAATGAATCCAAAGTTAATCTAAACAAGTCAAGCGAAAACAAGTGAAAATTTAGTTGTTTTTTTTAGAAAAAGATCGTCAGGACTACACAAACCAGCACATAATTATATATAGGTCATTGTATGTGGAAAGGGGAATTCGAGTAACTGGTCACAACAGGAAAGGTGCAGGCAAAGAGAACACCAGTTAGACCCAGGGAGAAAATATTGGGCGGACTTGCAGGGTGGCTGAGGACAAAGAGGTTGGAAGATGTGCTTGCAGCAAAAAGGCATAGATGCATATGGAGGGCCATGATCGCCAATGCCATGCGGCAGGGCACATGATGATGATGACGAAGTCAATTTCCCCAATGATGACATCCACTAGTTAATGTCAGCTGACTCACACTGTCCACAATTTAGAAACTACTTATGGAGCAAAACACTGCTGACGAAAATGCAGTGACACGGGGATTCTGAACAGCTGGTAGTCTCACAGGGATTTCCAACAGCTGGCAGTCACACAGGGATTCCAACAGGTGGCAGTCACAGGGATTCTCAACAGCTGGCAGTCACACAGGAATTCCAACAGCTGGCAGTCACACAGGGATTCCCAACAGCTGGCAGTCACACAGGGATTCCCAACATCTGGCAGTCACACAGGAATTCCAACAGCTGGCAGTCACACAGGGATTTCCAACAGCTGGCAGTCACACAGGGATTCCCAACAGCTGGCAGTCACACAGGGATTCCCAACATCTGGCAGTCACACAGGGATTCCCAACATCTGGCAGTCACACAGGGATTCCCAACATCTGGCAGTCATACAGGGATTCCCAAAAGCTCTCAGTCACACAGGGATTCCAAACAGCCAGCAGTCGGACATTTAATCTGTGAACTGTGTTTACATTTTGGCCTACTGTGTTCGCCCAACGCTACAGCTCCCAAACCTTTGTTATTCTCTGGTTTCAACTATTGTGAACTGACCAACCCTCACACAACCTGCAAACATCATCCTCTCCCGACTGGCTCGCAATTATGGACCCGTCCTTTATAAAACAAATTGGACTGACACTTTTTAAACACAGCAAGTGCTACCTCGGTGGGGACGTTTACCAGCGCATACGTACACTGGGGCTGTGTCGTAAGCCCCGCACTGCGCGATCCTGTCGTGCTGGACGTCTCCACCGTCTTTGGCACAACCTGCCTCCTGCTGTACCAGTCCGACACCGCACTTCGTCTTCTGCTTCATTGTCTCCTCCACTGCCCCTGCCCTCGACCTTGCTGCTGCAGACTTCGTCTCATCCTCTGCCATCTTCGCCTTCGCCTCCTGTCCTGATGGTGCCGCCTACACCTTCTGTCCTGCTGGTGCTGCCTTCACCTTCTGTCCACCGGTGCCACCTTCACCTTCTGTCCGCAGTGCCACCTTCATCTTCTGTCCCACCGGCGTTGCCCTCATCTTCTGTCCCACTGGTGCCGCCTTTGTCTTCTGTCCCGCTGGTGCCGTCTTCATCTTCTGTCCTGCGGGTGCCCCTTCGTCTTCTGTCCCATCGTTGCTGCCTTTATCTTCTGCCCCACTGGTGTCGCCTTCATTTTCTGTCCCGTCAGTGCCGCCTGCATCTCCACCTCGGCCACTACCATGTGACTCTGATATACTAAAAATATGCCTTTTTAACGCTCAGTCAACATGCACAGATGGCAAAGCCGATGTCATTGCTGACTTCATTGCAGATGAGCATGTTGACATTGCTTTTATCACCGAAACATGGCTTAACCCCTTGGTCATGAACCTATACATGCGAGTCTCACTCCGAGTGGTTACAGGCTTGCTTCTTTCCATCGCTCATCCCGAGGTGGTGGTATCGCCATCCTCTACAACGACTCACTCCATTCACGCCTATCTTTCTCGCAGTCTCTGCCTTTCTCCCATCCTTCTTTCGAGCACGTTGAAGTATCCTTCCAATCCACCCCTCACCCCATCACCTTCTCCTGTGTCTATCGACCTCCACCTAGCTCTGTCAACAAGCTCACCACATCCACGTTTCTCTCTGACTTTGACCAACTACTTGACTACTACTGCCTCTTACCTGGAAATCTCATTATTCTAAGTGACATCAATGTCCACTATGACAACACTCACCGTTATGACACAAGACATATCATCAACTCGCTGTCCAATCACAATATGACTCAACACATTTCTGAACCAACCCATCAAAAAGGTCACACTCTTGACTGGATCTTTTCTCATGATCACCACAATTGAGCTACTGACAACTGCTTAGTTCTTTCTACCCGTCTAACTTCAGCCCTTCCATCTGACCACTCTGCAATTCTCTGTTCTCTTGACATTTCTCCTCCTTCCCGTATCACGCGCACAGTGACTCAACGCAATCTCAAATCTATCGACCTGTCCACTTTTTCATCTGATGCCTCCCGTCTCCTTTCTGAAAAGTCACATAACCTTGCCGATGAATTCTACACTACTCTCCACCATCTTCTGGACACTCATGCTCCAGCCACAACCCGTCTTTTACCTGACCACCCCCCTACCCCCTGGCTCACTCATGAGATTGCCTGTGCAAAACGTACCCGCCGCAGAGCAGAGCGCCGCTGGCGCAAATCCAAACTCACTGTACATAGGCAACTTTTCTAAGCCTCTAAAACAAAAGTATCCACCCTCATTGCATCTGCAAAAACAAGCTATTTCCAAACCAAAATTCTGAATGCCTCTTCTTCAAAAGAACTATTTACAACCATGAATCATCTCCTTGGCACTCGAAAAGATTTCCCTCTCCCAGCAAAACACACAAATGAAGAACTCCCATCTGTATTCTCCACGCATATTATACCACCAAAATACAAACTCTTCGTAACAGGCTTGACAGGATACCCTGTCAACCATGCCCACCTGACCCTTCCTTCTCTGGCACACCTCTTACTACTTTTACCCCAGTCTCACAAGAAGAAATTCTCAACACAATCAGATCCATGTTCAAAACCTGCGAACTGGATCCTCTTCCAGGTTCTCTCTACTCCGACTGTCTCCCTACTCTCCTCCCATTCATCACTGACATCATCAACACTTCTCTTCAAACTGGAACTGTCCCAGATTCTTTCAAATCTGCTATTGTTCACCCTCTCCTCAAGAAATACAATTTAGACCCAAATGAACTGAAAAATTACCAGCCTATCTCTAATCTCTCTTTCTTGTCAAAACTTCTTGAAAAAGTTGTCCTCAACCAGCTGAACTCTCACATGTCTGCCAACAATCTCCTCAATCCATTCCAGTCAGCCTACCACCAGTGCCATAGCACCTGAAACTGCCCTACTACACATTCTCAACAATCTCCTTGCAACTGATACTGGCAAAAATCTCACTCCTCACACTCCTTGATCTGTCTGCAGCCTTTGATACCATTCATCATGGTATTCTCCTTTCTAGACACCATCATACGTTTGGCATCTCTGACACTGCTCTCTCCTGGTCCACTTCATATCTATCGAACAGAAAACAAACTGTCCTCATCAATGGCACTTACTCTCAACCTGCATACATGACCTGGGTGTTCCACAAGGATCTGTCCTTGGCCCTGTTCTTTTCACTCTTTACACCTCCCCCCTGTCCACCATCATCAACTCCCACTCTATAAAACACCACTTCTATGCTGATGACACCCAACTTCAAGACAGTGACTCACCTGACAATATGCAGCACCTCTTGACTCGCACCACTGAGTGTTACTCGGACATTAAGAACTGGATGACATACAATAAACTTCAGCTTAACGACGACAAGACAGAAGCTATCCTCATTGGCACCCGTCATAAACTTTCTCAGCTGCCTCCTCTTTCTCTCCCATTATGTAACACATCAGTCCCAATTTCTGATTCAACTAAAATGCTTGGTGTCTGCATTGACTCTACCCTCTCCATGAACAACTTTGTTTCTCAAACTGCCAGATCTTGCTACTATCGCCTCCATCGTATAAGCCTGATCAGGAAGTATATCTCTGTCGAAACAACAGCAAAACTCGTTCTCTCCTTCATAATGTCTCGCATTGACTATTGCAATTCACTCCTGTCTGGTCTTCCTGCCTCCACCATTCACATCCTACAGCGCATTCAAAACA